>CM024812.1:12391072-12786072 GCA_014281875.1 Nibea albiflora
AAGAAACGAGGAGTGGGGGCTCGTTTCAGGACTGAAGGCGGAGGACGGTCTATAATTTAGAACAATAAATGTCCCTTTTAAAACTTTAAACTACCAAAAGAAGCGAGGGGAGTCAGAGCAGAGTGAACACAGTCCACTAAAAGTACGGCGAGTCTCAGCGCTCCGGCACGTCACTGTGATTACACTTTGTTCTCATTCAGCCTGAACAGCAGCGACAACCACGGAGACACAACTCTGCATGTTACAGCGTGAAAGATGCAGAACAACTCTCTGCAGGGATGGCAGGAAGCGGACCCGCTGCCTTTAAATAAGACAGTTTTTAGTGTTTTAGTGTTTATTTCACTCGTTTCCATCAGAGTGTCGTTACAGTCGCGTTAAGCGAACGCTGAGAGGTGACGACATTTAAAAACAAGCCACAATAAAGCTGGGAATGTTTGGCATCGCTGCCTGGAAAACAGCTTAATTAATTAATTTTAACAAACCAATTAATCACCCAACTTGTCGCAGCTCTTTGGCGTCTGAACTGTCAAGTCAGTTCGCTCGTGTCTGTATTTGTGCAAAGAAAAGACGGCTTTTATTTTGAAGTACATCCACGCTTTTAAATCTGATTTCTGATCTCTGACGCCTTTGAGAAATCTGATTCAGTCCAATGCATGGAGCTGATTTAAACAGAATACTACATATATTTACCATCACAGGTAAAACAGAGACTCCCTGCTGGTTTATTTTGGTTGTTGTATCACTTGTTCCTCGCCTCTCTTGCTCCTTACTCCTGCCACCTCCAGACTAAAGTACAGTGGAGGTAATAACTATTAATAACATATCAGAAATTGCAATTGTTGTGTCTTTTTCGATCATTATTTCTATTATTGCTTTGTCCACTTTATTCTCAGCTCTGACATCGTAACTGTGAACAACCTGAACGGTTCCTCGAGTTTAAATAGAGCTCTGAAAACGAACGTTTATAATTTATCGTGTGTGCCGAACAGTTAGAGACATAAATTATCTTCTAATGCTGAAGAGAAAAAGTCCCGTTTCTTGCTTGGGTTATTGTGAAATCACTCCTCCTGCAAACAGAATCGTACAGCCGTCATAACTTTGAGTTTATTTGCTGATAAAAGACGAATCAGGACATGCCCAAAGCGGAGCGGCTGTCGGCTCATGAAGAGGGCCGGTTCCTGAATAGAAACCACAAACAAACGCGTACGAGCGAAGATCTAAAGATCTAAATCTACCCAATTTCTCATTATTCTTATTATGTAGCTATAAAAAAAGTTATAAATGGTGCTTTGGGGGAAAAGTTAAAGACTAGGCACATAGAAATGGCTTCTCACGTGCTGCGATGGTGGATACTGGATGTCATTTGCAAGCATTAAAGAAAATAAACACACTAGATTTTAAATAAAAACGGAATTCATGATTCATTTAAAGTTGTGGTCACATGGAGAACCCTCCATCACTTCTCTGGCTCCAAGTATTGACAGATATTTCATAAATTTCCTGTATTGACAGTGCGATGAATGTCCCTAAGCCTAGATTCAAACGTTCAGCAGTCTCTTTGCAGCTGCAATACAATCAATTTAACCCATTTGTCTAAAGCAGTTATCCAGATCAATTACAGCAGCAGACCTCATCAGCATCCTGCATCCTACCCTAAGTCTCTGCGTGCTGCTCTGCTTCTTACTCCACGTCGGCCTCCACACAGCAGGGATTTTATTTAATCAGCCATTTGGGAGGTCGTGTCTAAGCCTCAGCTGAGCAGTGGAGCCGGGCTGTGTGTATATAAAACCCTCGCCGGCTCTCATGTGAGAGGGGCAAACACATTACGGTGGAGACTAATGCAACTCGCAGCCATACAGGCCGGCCGCTCCACTGCTGAGCATCGATTCGGCGAGCTGGGAGAAAACAACTGGATTACATAATTCATGTGACTGACTGCCCATTTGTAGTCTTGCTCTGCTGGGGAAGAGAGGAGCATCACGAACAAGGCTGAACGGCCTGCGGATGAGTTCAGCGGCTCGGCGTTTTTTACCTGATGCAAATCGAGTTTAAACAATGCAAAGATGCTCAGGACGTGCACTGATTTCACCTGTTTTCCCTGCGGCTTGCAGTGCTCCATCATGACTGGACGCGTAGCCTAACACTCTCCAGATTACTGCATTATTTACAAGTGGTGATAACGACAGGTGGACTCCACCTTTCACTCATTAATAAAAGCGCTGATTTGTTGACCGCTGGTGTGCAGTATTTGAAATAATACCTCCAGATGCCGAATAATTCTTGAGAAATCGTCAGAAACCTCATTTACAATTCTGACATCTTCAGCATGAACACATCTGAAGACCATGTTTAGGTACCAAAACCACTGTTTTATATGAATATTCACTCATTTTTCAACCCACAAAAGGTGTATGTGTGACAGGTGATAGAATAAAAGTTGAATTTCAAGACGAAAATGTGACTTCCTCTAAAAGAATAGTGTTTCCAATCATTCCCCCAATGAGCTTCTTTCCGCTCCCGTCCGTGAGTGAAACTTAATCCGGATGAGTAGCTTTCTGCTTCGGCTGAATTTGAAACCAATAGTGATGAGCGCTCACGCCTTTTTCTGTTTATCTTGGGGAAATTGTAAAGAGCTTTGGTCTGAGGACTACACACACACACACACACGCCCACACACACACACATATATGAGCGGTGGAGGAGCGCTTTAAAAACTTACATATCTGCTGATGAGGGTCCGAAGAGTGCTGAAATCCATCCCCATCCTGTTCCTCTTTCCTCCGCGGACACTTCTTCCACTCCTTCTTCGTCTCCTTCCTGAGTCCTTCCCCCTTCAAAAAGGTTATTTCACTGTCGGCGCTAACTTCTTTTAAATTCTCCTCCTTTGTCCATGACTTTCACTCCTCTTCTTCCTGATAAGAAAAATAAAAAAAAGAAGAAGTCTCGCTCGGTCGCTCCCGACAACCTGAGCTCACCTTCGGGGGGGACAGTGACAGGCTTTAGTCGGAGGAGCAGGAGGAGTAGCTGCCTCACTTCAGGGTCCGGACAGGCACAGACAAGTGAGCCGCTCCTCCTCTGAGACCGGAGCCAAACTAGTATCAAGTCTCTCCACCTCCTCTCTCCCCCTCCTGTGCGCGTGGACTAATAATCTTATTGTCTCGCGCCGCGGCAGAAGGAGCTTTTCTTTCATCTACGTCACGAGGAGCCAGGTGGTGCTGGCCGGGGAGGTGAGCGCATGCGCACTCTGGTGTTTTTGGTGTGTAATTGATTGGACGTTTCAGTTAATTAGGAGATTGATTTGTTTGCTCGGGCGTGATGGGTGAAGCAAAGATGGAGAGGTTAGTGCGTTAAATTTACATGAGCAGGGCAGGTGGGACCTCCAGGTGCTGCTGAGGCAATTAAAATAAAATCTCACACTAATAAATATAATTAAAAATACTTCTAATTACCTTATACTTTTATTTAAAACTCAGAAAAATAAAATATTGGAGCATCTTTTCAAATTACTTTTAAACATTTTGTATTTTTCAGTATTATTTTATAAATTATTGCTACAAATAATTAAATAAAACTAATGAAAGTGTCATGAAGCCGTCAGTGTGTGTTTGTGTTGACAGTTTGTTGAGGTCACGAAGGGTCAGAACTACAAATCATGGTGCTGTGTTTCCGGAGGGAAATGTTTTCATTCATTTGTCCGTCCTCTGTTTCCTGGAGACGCTTTTCGGCGGGTTCTGGTGAAACACCAACGTCCGAGTTACGACAATAACAACCGCCGCATCCGGTTGGAACCTTCAAAATAAAACCCACGGTGGTTAGAGCGGTAAAGTAATAATAATCGCAATAATATTAATCTGTTCTTTTTAAACAAGTCACAGATTGCAACCAAATGAGCAAGCATGTAAGAAAAACTTGAAAAGCAAAAGGCTATATCGAGATCAGTGTTTGGTTTGTCTGCTCTGGGCTACTGTACATGGTGGTTCAACATGGTGGACTCCATGGAAGAGGACCCGCTGTAGATACAAACAGCGAAAAACAAAACACTTCTTATTCTCAGAATTCTCAGATTCTCAGAATATTGTATTCTATTCCTGCAAAGAAATACTTTAATTTTACTCACTGTAAAACACATTTTACTTTAGTCAGTCTTATTTAAATGTAAACACTCATTATTCTTCCTCTCTGATGGCCTTTTTCAGCTCAAGGAGCCCTTGGACGAGAGACAAACAGAACAGAGACCCCCACATGTAATTAAATTAAAAAGGAAAATGTGTCACATTTTAAGCCTGTTCTATAATAACTTTTAGATTTACTTTATTTACCTTTTATTTCACCTTATTAACCTATTTATGTACTGGTTTATTATCATGGATGTGTGATTGATAAAATAAAGTTCGTGCATAATGGAATAATTTATTTTGTAAATAGATTTTTTCAAAAGTAGATTATTATTGCATATTAATGCTTGCAGTTTTTTGTTAAATTATTTAATTCTCACAAAATTTTATTAGTGAAAATTGTCAATTATTATGACAAACATTGGCGGATCACAGGTCTAGTGAGCCGTCCTATGCTCTTATTTTGAAAGAAAAATGGCGCGTGTTGCGGTCATATCCGTCCTGCGTGGCGCTAGCTTGACTCGACTTGTCAAAATGGCGTTGTTCGTAGCGGCAGGTTGCAGCTAGCTCGAATTATAACTGTGATATTTATTCAGTTATAGGGCGACGCACGCAGAGTTAGCCGCGACGGTATGGCGACCCTGGATCAGAAATCACCCAACGTGCTCCTCCAGAGCCTCTGCTGCCGGATCACCGGGAAAAGCGAAGGTAGCTACATCAGTTAGCGCTAGCATCCTCCGCGCTAGTTCGGATGCAGCACGGAGGAAAACGTCAAAGCTAACCTCACTGAAAAAACTCGACATTTTGTGGTTGCGCTTCATTTTTGCTCATCATAAATATTTTACACATGACCTACAGACATCCACTGAATCTTCACCGCCTCCTGTATAATTCGGCTCATCGTTTAAATCACCGGGCGGGGACACATTTTGACAACTATGAAACTTTTTTTAGGGCGCTTTCACCGGCATGACCCGGTGTTACGGTTTAACGAGTGACCGTGTTAACTGGCGACTTTATCTTTGGTTGTCATAGTTACGACAGACGTTCGAACTTGAAAATAGAAATATACGTTGTTTATTTTTTTCATTAACGTCACAACGTAAATGATTCATCTTTGGTAGCTTGTTTGACTGAGTACGTATTGTATCATAGACGCATTCGGCTAACGGTCGCCAGTTAACACGGCCGCCCGTTAAACCGTAACACCGGTGCGGTTTTGTGACTGGAAATCTTTAAAATTGAGCTGTAACTAAAGCTGCTTTGTTTGTTGGACACATGCCGAATTAAAGAGGGCATATTGCTGGCAAGGAAACAAGCCCACAGCTAAACATTAGCCTGATTTTAAAATAGCGATAAAGTGAGTTTGGTGTAACTTAGCTGCACGTAGCTGGGCTTGGTCCGCGTAAACATCGCAGTCAGCCAATGGGCTCGGCTAGAAACTGTGCATCCATCCCGCTTCACGGCTTCTTCATGCTACCTCCAGCTAGCTGTCACTGAAACACACTGGCAGCTTTGGTCTGATGAGCTCTGTTAGCTCTCATGCTGACCCACACACTGTGTTTCTCTGCACGGTTGCTGGATGGACGCTTGAGTGCTGCCTGCTAGCTGCTGCAGGCCCCTGCTGGATGCAGCAGGGTAGCATAGTTTGATCAATATGATCCGGTTGTTTTTCACCCATATGACCTGATTGCAGCGTGGATTGAAACAGTTTGATGATGCAGACAGACATGGCAACTCTAACATTATTATCCATTGCCAGAGTCAGTGTTTACACCCCAAAGTGTGTTTGTATGTGGAGTGAGTTCATGTGCTTCTTGGGCTGCTCACCTCCGCTCATCACTTACTATTTCTCTCTCTCCCCAGCTGAAGTTGCTCACCAGTTTCAGTACGCGGTGCGAGTCATTGGCAGTAACTACGCCCCCACCATCGAACGCGACGAGTTCCTGGTGTCAGAGAAGATCAAGAAAGAGCGTGAGTACGACGACACAGTCACGTATGAACTCATCCCCTCCATCGTTATCCCTCTCTGACGCTGTCAGGTGGGGTGTGCTGGAGCCTCTCCACGAAAGAGTCAAAAGTCTTTATTGCGCCATAAATAGCAAAAATCCCAGAGGAAATTTTCATAGTAGCCAAGGTAGCAGCATTAGTGGAAAAAACATTGATCGGAGATTTGATGGAGAAAATAAAACAAAAATAGTGCAGCACTTACTGTTTATTTATCTCTGCGCTTCAGGTAGACTTATGGGAACTTTTGTTAAAGTGTTTTTTTATGGTTATGGCGCATGCAGCTTGGTTTTTCGTGCCGTAAGAGTTTTTGTGTTGTGTCATTAATCTCTCGTCTGCAGTTGTTCGGTCGGAGAAGCGGTCACAAATCTAACAGGAGAGTTTTCCAGCCTTGCTGTGTGTTCATGTGTTAAATGAGTTATTAGGACTGATTGACCGATTGTTTCTCGGTGCTGTTGCAGTGTTGAAGCAGAGGAGAGAAGCAGACGCCGCTCTGTTCTCGGAGCTGCACAGAAAGCTTCAGACGCAGGTTTGGATCATCAAAGACGTTTAATATTAATCTAGTATATTTTATCCGCGAAGGAATGTGGTGATCTGTAGCTGCTGTTGTGTTTCCTGTTTGACAGAGCGTCCTGAAGCATCGCTGGTCTGTTCTCTACCTGCTGCTCAGCCTCTCTGAAGACCCCCGCAAACCGTCCAGCAGGGTGAGGTGCACGCGGGTCACCAAAATAAAAGCATAGAAATGTCTAAAGTATGTGGCTGACACTGACTTCCTTCCCAGGTTGGAAACTATGGGGCCCTCTTCGCCCAGGCCCTCCCCAGGGACGCCCACTCCACCCCGTTCTACTGCACCCGGCCTCAGAGCCTGGCCCTGGGCTACAGCGAGAGGGGCGCAGGCCTGTCAGCCAGCGTCGGGACCAGCGGCATCTCCAGCCTGGGCGTGTACACGCTGAACGGACCCACGGCGACGCCGCAGTCGCTGCTGGCCGGGTGAGCGCCACCTACATCTTCAGACCTGAGCTCCACCTGTCATTCCACCGGTTATTTATGTGACGCCCGTCCTGTAAAAACACTCCGAGTCAGATAAAGGGAAGTGTCAATTAGCGGCAGAAAATGAACTGGCCTCTCAGGCCTGACCTCTTCTAAATCTGTTTTACGAGGCATCAGAAGGCCAATTCCATTTATCCTCATTAATAATTCACGAGTCCTCCAGATACAAATGACCACTGAGCTGTCTGTGCTCACCTTTTAGTCGTGAAAGGGCAAATCCTCTCGTATCCACTCCAAACATGTAAAAAGATCTCATGGCATTGAGCTATAATTTATACTGTAGAACACACACAGCGGCGTTGCTTTGATTATGCAGAGGTGTGTGTTGTAGTTTTTACATCGGCTAACAGGAGAACAGCCTTGAAAGTTTGTCTCCTGCGTTGTTTCATGCTCATATTCTCAGTATTGTACCTTCAGTCCATGTCCCAAACTATGCTGTCTTTGGCCCTTGAATTTGAGGGAATTTGCCTGGAAATATTCCTTGAATTTGATGTTCAAGAACCCTGGAAGTCTGCTCTGAAGTAAGCCAACATGTTGGTTTTGTTTGTTGAAGTCAAGCTCGCACTGTGACTGTTAATCTGTGTGTGTGTTTCAGTCAACCCCCTCAGTCTGCAGCCGGAGCCGCTCAGCCTCTGGGATCTCGGCTGGCCTGGACTCTTCCCGTCAGCTGCTCCCCGTCCTCCGCTCTGGCCCTGCCCGCCACTCGCCCGGCCCTCGGACCTCCAGCCCCCTCGACCAGAGTGGTCCGCCCTCGTCGAGACGGTGAGCGTGCACCCGGCGTGCCGTCGCGTTTGTATGCGGCGCAGGTTAACTCCAGTGTTTTTCATCACTAACTCTGCGTCCTCTCTGTCCTCTGTCGGCGCAGGGGAGGTGAGCGAGGCGGCGCTGGTGCGGGACATCCTCTACGTCTTCCAGGGAATCGATGGCAAGTTCATCAAGATGAGCGCCCAGGATAACTGCTACAAAATAGACAGCAAGGTACCAGAACCTGCATCTATCCCTGCATAGCTTCTAATAGACTAATGGGTTCCAGCAGATTGCACACATTACCCAGAGTAACCTGCAGCGGTACAGTTCAGGTCATCATCATCATCCCAGAGCAACACGGGGAGGTTCAAGAGGGCGAAATGTGTCAGAAAAGGGTGCATATGATTGAGTACTTCTGCCTAGAGCTGCAAATAACCTTTATTTTCAATCTCACTCAGTTTTTTAAGGCTAAAAATGTCAAGAAACAGTGAAACATGTCAGCTGAGCCTTCAAAATGTTGTATTTTATCCGACCGACAGACCAAAGGCAAAATACGTTCAACTTACAGTGGTGTAAAAAAGAGATCCAGCATTTAAAATCTAAGGAACGAGGATGTTTTTGCTTCATAATCAGAACTCTTCGACAAATCTTCGGTATTGACGAGTTAATTACAGTAATTGGCCACCTGGCAGCTGGCAGAGTCTGATTTCAATCATCAAAGTAGATTTTTATTCTTAGTTCCGAACATTAAACATTTGGTGAGAACTTGTTTCCTTGTTGGACAGTTCTTCTTATTAGACATGACGTAACGGTCACCGCACATCCAGAGCTGTAGCCGGTATGATATCAGGACGACTGTGGTTGTTGATTGGACTTTAAAAGACAGATTCAACAGATCAATATGAAGCTTTTTGGCTGTGAGCACCATCGACCTCTCTCTCTCTCTCAGTTCCTCTTCTTCTTCCTCCTCTCTCGTATCGTCGATATGATATGAAGGCCTCAGATGTAACCTGTCCCATATTCTCTCGGCGTTGCTAAACATAGACCTGTGGTCAGTGTGCTGTCACCGTCCCTGATGGAGAAGGAGCCACTGAGACGGGAGATAAACGAGTCAAGGATGGAGACGTTTTAGACTTCGTCTCTGGTCACTTAACTCCTCGGCGTAAATGATGTTTTGTTAAACAGATAAAAATTGAATGCATCGTTTAATGTGCTCAGATCAGGAGAGTCGGCGTCATTCCCTCTGTGTCATTACAATTCATACACTTCCTGTGTCTCACCAGGTTGTGCTGTGCAAGTCCCTGAGAGACACCAGCAGCAGGCTGGCCGAGCTCGGCTGGCTCCACAACAAAGTCAGGAAGTACACCGACGCCAGGAGCCTCGACCGGGCCTTCGGACTGGTCGGACAGGTGCGTCTGTCAGCGGTCGCTGCACGTGTTCAGTGTCAGTGAGGGCGATTGTTGCATCTTAACCTTTGTATGTCCTCCTCCACCTTAGAGCTTCTGTGCCTCGCTCCACCAGGAGCTGAAGGAGTACTACAGGCTGCTGTCCGTCCTGCACTCCCAGGTATGCAGAGTCACAGATCGAGCAACACAGACAGTGAGTGAGAGTGAGGGAGCATCATAGGGGATCAGTTATTTTCTGATCGGAGTACAGCCCTGACGTCTGATTTGATCCAAATACGTCCTTAGACTGACTTCAGGGACACATTTCAGACTAATGTGTACTTAAACGGGGACAGCTTGTCCACCTGAGGACAAAAGTTGTTTTTCTGGGTCAGTGGTTAAAGTTAGGTTGACGGTAATGTCTCCAGAAGTGACCAGCGTGAGTGTTTGTGTTGTAGTTGCAGGTGGAGGATGAACAGGGTGTGAACGTGTGCTCAGAGAGCAGTCTGACTCTCAGGAGGCTCCTGGTCTGGATGTACGACCCCAAAGTCCGACTCAAAACGCTGGCCGCCCTCGTCGACTTCTGCCAAGGTAAGTCTGCGTCTGTTACACACACACTTCGACACGCCGTGTTTATCGAAGTCTTGGCTGAACACGTTTTTGTTCCCGTTCAGGTCGTAAAGGAGGCGAGCTGGCCTCGGCCGTCCACTCCTACGGGAAAACAGGCGACCCGCAGATGAGAGCTCTGGTCCAACACATCCTCAGCCTGGTGTCACACCCCATCCTCAATTTCCTGTACAGGTGGATCTATGACGGGGAGTTAGAAGACACCTACCACGAGGTACACACACCACACACACACACACACACACACACACACACACCTCTGCGGTCCTAATAAATATAGTGCAAGCTTAACGAGAGCAGCGTCCTGTTTCCAGAGACGTCCGGCCGGGATTTACTGGTCATTTCTGGGACATTGTTCTGTCTGACTGCTCCTGCGTTTGACCCCAATGAGAGAGAACATTACCACGAGGAGGAGGAGGAGGAGGAGGAGGGGAAATAAAGAAAGAAAGGAGGTGGCGAGAGGGCAGGACAGCTTCTTAAATGAGAAGCGATGAGAGGAGTGTAATGGAGGCGCCGCTGATGGATGTTTCTCCTTTACCTCTCCCTGCCCTTCCTCTCTCTCTGTGTCTCTCTCGTCCACGTGCGTTTATGTGTCCAGCATTAACCGTTCGTCATCACCGTTACTCTGGTCTTAAGTGCTGCGTTTAAGGACACAGAGTTATTTCACCTTTCAGGGCGGGAAGTTGCACCACACAAATGCCAAGTTGTCTTTTCTGTATTTTAACTTGTGCAACTGATTTTGTCGTGAGGTTTTCTGTCTCGTTCCACTGCAGATGAATCATTTCATTGCAGCAGTTTTTAGGAGGAAGTGCATGACTGTAAACAACACCTCTAATTATAAGTAAAAACTCTGAGGTTACTGCTGTTCTTGTGCAGCCTAAAACCTGTTTGTAAATCCAAGCTGCCATTCTACGGTCTGTAGATAAATTCTTCTCTTATTTCAGCTAATAGCTTGCGGGGAAGTGCTCGGTAGAGAAGGATTCATAGCGGCGCTGACAGTTTGAAATGTATCGGCGTACACGGAGAGCGCAGCTTCTGAAGTAAACGGGCGATCTAAGTGAATGTGACAAAGGATGAAAACCTCCGTCATGGACTGCACGCTCCGTCTATTTATCCGCCGTCTCACTCCTCAGCGGCTTCGTTAGAATCCATCCAAGCAGAGACGGTGAAATCAATCCCACCGCTCGCTACCACAGGCCCGTTTTTGTGAGCTTACAGCGGAGATAGCAGGTCATCTAAAAGCTGTGAACCTGAAGGAACCCCCTTATCGTGAATACACCACCCGTCATCTTCGGCCCTCGGTCTCTAGTTTGTTGATGTGAAGCTTCATGATGGTGTGATTATCCGAGAGGTCACAACAGGTCATTTTATACAGCGAGGCCGAGTTTGAAGAAATGACTGCCGAGGATGTGACGCTTACGATTTTAAACTGTGTGTTTCTGTGTTTAGTTCTTTGTAGCATCAGATCCCAACGTGAAGACAGATCGTCTGTGGCACGACAAATACTCCCTCAGGAAGTCAATGATCCCCTCGTTCATCACCATGGACCAGGCCCGCAAGGTATACACGCCCACACACACCCACTGACAGCCTGATATTGGCCAAAAAAAACGACTTTTTATCCGACTATTACTGCCAACTTTTATCTCCGGGCTGCTGTTTAAACTCATCATCTCTCTCTCTCTCTACTCTCTAGGTTCTGCTGATCGGCAAATCCATCAACTTCCTGCATCAGGTTTGTCATGACAGAACGCCGCCGGGCAAAATCACGCCGGCGTCCAAGTCTGCAGACACGCCGAAAGACGGTAAGAGTCACAGAGACGACGAGAGAGCGTAAATATCATTAAAAAGAAGCAGCAGCACACTTAAATATGCCGAACATGAAAAGGTTTCTGACTTTAGTGGAGCTCTTTATTGTTTGTTTGTTTTTTTAACTACTGACATCATTTACCAATCAGAGGCCTCCTTTTCGTTCCGTCCTCGCCGTATTGATATTGTTCTATTGACACAGGCGAGTGGACTGGCAGTGATCGATGCGCTTACCGCTCGCCGGCCTTGTCCTCCTCTCCTTTTGACGCTGAAGAGGAAAGAGGTATACTTAGCCATCCTTCTATTGATCCGGTCTGCACGACTCTATCCGACCAGTTTGATCTGCAGCTCTTACTGTAGATCTGTCGAAGGGCGTCACGCTCTCGATGTCTCGAGGGAGGAGAGGACACGGCTGGGACTTCATGACTGAAAATGTGGTTGCCATTTTCAGTCACCTTTATACTTATTAAGTTATTAAGATACTAATAATCATTTAAATTGTGACATAACAAATGTTTAAAGACACCACGTGTGTATTATTTTTCATGGATGTTGAAAATTGGTTTCTACTGGGAGCCAACAATTGGTTGCAACTGTCACCATCGAGAACTGGTTTCAGATTAATATTGACAATCTAAAAAAACAGTAATTAATACTTGTTTCATCTCAGCTGCAGAGCTGCTGTCGGACCTGGAGGGGGCGTTTCAGGAGAAGATCGACGCCGCCTACTTTGACACCAGCAAATACCTGCTGGACGTCCTCAACCGCAACTACCTGCTCCTGGAGCACCTGCAGGCCATGAGGAGATACCTGCTGCTGGGCCAGGGAGACTTCATCAGACACCTCATGGACCTGCTCAAGTACGTCTGAGTGATCTGCTGCTAACCGCCGTGCCAATAATGACGTTATCGCGTCCTCGAGTGTATTACTGCGATTGTACAACAATCACCAACTTAAACTTTGTTGACTTCCTGTGTACTTTTATTCATCTTTACTTAGATCTTTTATATTCTCAGGATAATGCTGAGTAATATTTTTAGTGACGACTCATGGTGTCCTCGTTATTTTCTGTCCCAGGCCGGAGTTGGTGCGTCCCGCCACCACGCTGTACCAACACAACCTGACAGGCATCTTAGAGACGGCCGTCAGAGCCACAAACGCCCAGTTTGACAATGCGGAGATCCTCAAGAGGCTGGATGTACGCCTGCTGGAGGTAATGTGTGAGTGTGTGTGTGTGTGTGTGTGTGGTGTGTCTGACTTCAGCATGTCCTCACCTTTTTGACATCTGTCTTTTGTCGTCTCCTCCAGGTGTCTCCCGGCGATACGGGCTGGGATGTTTTCAGTCTGGACTACCACGTTGATGGACCCATTGCTACGGTACCTCACACACACACACACACACACACACCACTTTGAGTACAGTTTCTATCTCTGCAGAACAGTTGCTGCTGTTGCCGTACAGTATATAAATATATCTGCGTGTATGTGTGTGTCTCAGGTGTTTCACGAGGGAGTGTATGGGCCACTACCTGCGGGTGTTTAATTTCCTGTGGAGGGCCAAGAGGATGGAGTACACGCTGACTGACATCTGGAAGGGACAGATGTGTAACGCCAAGTTGCTCAAGACCATGCCTGGTACATAAACACACACACACGTCATTTCTAAGTTGTCTGAACCTGCAGTCAGCTGGTGAATCTGCTTTTTTTCCCCCCACCCTGCAGAGTTGTCCGGCGTGCTGCACCAGTGTCACATCCTGGCCTCCGAGATGGTCCACTTCATCCACCAGATGCAGTACTACATCACCTTCGAGGTCAGACCATTAGCAGCGCCGCTGTAAAACAATAGTTAATTACAGCAGGAGGCGATCTGCTGCGTCAGTTAAAAGCGAGAGTGAGGTTAACTCGCTCTCAGAGTTTTAGAGGGTTGCTGGTTCGAGTCCAAACGACTCTGAGAGTCAGACTATAGAGTTTGTTTTTGGACGGCGGCGCATTTAACGTCGAGTAAATAAAAGATTTGTCTGCTCAGACATCTGATAAAATAATTATAAGAAGAATGTATCGACTGCGGACAGAGAGGCGCCTCGGCCGCATCAGACAGACGGTATAATATCTGATTTTTAATAAAACTCTGTGTGCTCACAGGTGCTGGAGTGCTCCTGGGACGAGCTGTGGAACAAAGTGCAGCAGGCTCAGGACCTCGACCACATCATCGCCGCACACGACGTCTTCCTCGACACCATCATCTCACGATGCCTGCTGGACAACAACAGCAGGGTAAACACGCAATCAAACGCATGAAAACTGTCAGATGTGCACACGCGCACTTCCTTGAATGTTCCTCTCTGTCCGCTCAGTCTCTTTTGAACCAGCTCAGAGCCATTTTTGATCAGATCATCGAGTTCCAGAGCGCCCAGGACTCCCTCTACCGCTCAGCGCTGGAGGAGCTCACCCTCCGACTGCAGTACGAAGAGAAGAAGCGACAGAGGGAGGAGGAGGTAGGACGAGGAGAAAAGGAGGTGACCGTTTGTGTCCTCGCGTACATCCAACACGTGTCCGTCTGTCTGATTCAGGGTCAGTGGGGAGTGACGGCCGAGCAGGAAGCAGAGGAGAAGAAGAGGATCCAGGAGTTCCAGGACACCATACCAAAGATGCGCTCGCAGCTCCGCATCCTGACCCACTTCTACCAGGTACAGGCCCGACCCGCCTCCGAGGAGCAGCTGCATTTCACAGCGTGTTCTCCTTCTCACGTCTCTTCTTCTTTCAGAGCATCGTCCAGCAGTTCCTCGTGTTGCTGGTGACCAGCCCAGACGAGAGTCTGCGATTCCTCAGCTTCAGGCTGGACTTCAATGAACACTACAGGTCAGTCACAGGTCACTGACGGCCAACAGCTTTACTGAAGGACGCACAGACGTCATGCTGTCCCTGTCCTGTGTGTCTTTATATTTTTCTGCATTTTGGCCTCAGATGTGTCTGATACTGTTTGACGTATTGAGTTCATGTTAACACTTGTACGAGAACATGCAAATTAGATAAATAAAAGTGGAATTAAATCAAGTTAGACGGCATCGCGATTTCGACTGTCTTCTCGCCCGCAGAGCCAGAGAGCCGAGGCTGCGAGCCTCACTAGGTGCCACCCGCGGCCGACGACTGTCAAATATCTGACACGACAACGACGGTGGCGTCCACAGACGAGGCTTCCAGTCATTGGAGCGATGGGGTCGGGGACAGTTGTGACGTAACAGAGACCGGACGGGGCCGGGCCGGGCCAGCCCAGCCAGCAGACTTGATGCGCTTCATGTCGAGATGATGTCATGCCTTGGAGGAGGGAACCAACGTTCTGGTATCGGCGTAGATCGCCAAGTGATGACATCACGGCAGACGTCGGGGGCCACGCTGGATCGCAGACTGTCCGACTGAGCTCCCACAGGGCCACCGTACATGGCATGCCTTATTAATGAGAAAAAAAAAACCCAGACCTTTTTTTTTCTCAGCCTGGTTGCCAAATCTAGTCCCAACACATAATGTATGTAAATAGAGTTTATGCAAAATCGTATGTGTGTGTGTGTGTGTGTGTATATATGCATCTTTACACGTCGGCAGCGGCTGTGGCTTCGCATCTTCTCACTAGGATTCAACCGATATCGCTATTTTTTCAATTTTCTATCCGTAGCAGTTATTAAAATGATTCAAATCTGATCATTTTTAGGGCAGTCGTTCCACAAGAGAGAGCGTTTTCTGCTGGAGGCGACGCTGGGAAAGACGTGCAACGTACCAAATATTTAATATTTAAGGATCAGTATTGGCGCAGCAGTATATCGGTCTAACCCTAGCTCTCCATTCTCTCTCTCCTTTTAAAATAAAATGTAAAAAATCCAGGGTTTTTTTAGTGTCAGTCAATCATACAGAGGATTTTAAATAACACACACACTCAGTCGCAGAGACGAACGTGGCTCATACAGTCAAAAAATCCCCCCCCCCGACTTTGTTTACATCTTTATATTAAACCTGTCGCTGTTGATTTTAATAGTTTCGCCCTGTGGGAAAACCTCGACCGAGAGCCGACTGATGTAAAGAGTGTTGTTAAGCGTTTAGTTTCGTGTATTTAAGTGTTCCCCTGCTTAATTTAGACTTTCTGTCTGTATGAGAGACGAGCCACGTCCACGAAACAGTCCTCTGAACAACCACAACAACCTCACGTCACTTGCATAAACAATAGCAACTCTTAAGTGTTCAGATGTTTCAGTCTCTTTAAAAAAAAGACATGTAAATATCTCTAAATGAAAGTGTGTGTGTTTAAAGAATTTAATGGTTATACATTTGAACTGAGCGTGGTGTTTGACAGTATTGAGGTCAGTAAAGCAGCACTGGATCGCTCAGATTGGCTGTTGAGGACGATAAACTTAACCGTTACCGCGACAACAGGCTGAAAAATATCAACGAAAAGTGTCACAGTGTCCCCAAATTACCCGATTAAAGACTTCCAGTCACTCCTCGATCCGTGAAGTGAACTTAAACACCAATAATCATCAAAATCTTAATTGCTGTGGCCAGACGTGACTATTTGCTGGATCTTTTCCCTTTCATAGTGCACAGTGAAATGCTTTCTGCTGAAGTGTTCGTTGAGGTTGAAAAGTCAAGCAGTGTTTCAATCATTAGGTCATACAATCATTTCCATACGAGCAGCTGCGAGCATCGATCACACCTTTTTGCAGGAGCTCTGATCCTGGGTCAGGGAACAGCATAACGACGACCACACATCACACCTGCAGTTTGTTTTTTAAGGTTAATGTAATATGAAAACTATTAACTATAAAAATAAACTTGCATCAAAGAATCTACGTCAGATTTTATTTCGACAGTCAATGAAACAAACAGGTGCTGCATACGGTCTCTGGACCAGTTCACTGCTTTCTGACAGACGTCCTCCTTTGTGTGTGGTGTGTGTGTGCGTGTGTGTTTAAATATGAATTAAAGTGAAATGAATTATCAAACTGAACCCGGGTCAGCACTCCTGCACCGTCTGTCTCTGTCTGTCCTCTACATTGTATAGCACATAATGTATAGAATATAGGGAAACAAACCATCCCGCTTCTTCTTTAATAAAATGTTTTTTATGAATGTGTGTTTGACTTTTTCCTCAGTGTGCTTCGACTTACTGCCACCTACAGGCGAGACAGCGTTTGACTATTTATTGATCTGAACATTACGTCTTCGACTCATCTGAGCTGCAAAGCTGCACAAAGCTTCATGAATTGTTATAAAAGTCACTGCTTAAAGTACTCCACACATTGAAGCAAGATCCTACATGTCCCATAGTGCAACTCAGCAGCTTTTTATTACACTTAAATTCAGGACTTCTGTCATAAATTTGTGCTCCCAAACAATATAAAGGGGAACGTTTTATCTTGACCTGACAAAACTCCTCCTGAGCTACAGATGACATTTTACTGGAGAACAAAAGTATTTTAAAGACTGACAAATTAACAAATCAATAGATCATCAGATCAAATTCAGTAATTTCATAATGATTATATAGTTAGATTTCTCAGAATAATCTCAAAACTCAAATTTGGAGATTTTGGGGAACTTAAAAATTACACAATTAATGGAGAGTTTTCAAATTAGAGCATGTTAGAGGAGATTAAAATCAATCTACAAAGATAATTAGCAAATATTAAATGGAGGTGTGTATTTTTGGTACATATAAAAGTACATATAATTTATATTTTCAGTGTATAAATTCAAGGGATGCATTTATAAGACATAATGTAATAAACCTAGACCTTCAGACAGCATCATTTATAGCTTTGATTTATTTATTTGATGTGTATTTGAGTTTTATAAGTGATATAATATAATATAATGTTTTCTGGTTTCCCCCTGGTGTCCTCCAGCTGTTCCTCCTCAACTCTCTGTGATTTACAGAGTTTCCTGATGGACAGTGAAGTCAACTGCTGCTAACTAATGTTAGCTCAGATTGTTAGCCAAGTAACCCGGATTGTGAACTCGGAGCACCGGGGGAAGTGTTAAATGTTTGTATCACAGGTGACCACCTGGATGAAGAAGTGGAGGCTTGCAGGCCCGGAGAGCGGAGCCGGTGTCGTGCTAGAACCGGAGCCGGGCGTTTAGACAATGTAATCGTGCATGGATTTAATGTCAGAGGAAAGACTGAAGAGGATGTTGACGGAGGAAGCAAGAAAGACAGACGCCGAGCTGGGCTTCTTGATGTTGGACTAGTAAGTAATATTAGCCGGCTGCTATGTCGCACGTTGTTGTCATCATGTTTATAAGTAACTAACAGATACACGTGCACAGCTGATTCAGAGGTTTCATGGTGTTTTGGAGCTTGTGACTGCATCTCAGTGTTCTGCTGCAGTATTTCTCAGACTTTTTATACAACACCACCAACAAATATTCATCTTATATTGAAGTACCGCCATTTTGACAGCCATTAAAATACAGCAGGTGTATTACAAGAATAAGATTATTCATAGTGGAGCCAGTTTCTCCAGTAGATACACACTTCTCTACCAATATGATTTAAAATCAATCACTAAAATCAGGTGGATTGTACCAACACTGCTGTTTTTATGCTTTACCCTGAGCTGTGCAGGAGTTGAACCACTAGAGGGAGTAACAACATCTCTTTTGCCTTCATTTCTGTCTCACACACACACACACACACAGTTCATCTCGTCTTCATTGTCCTCCAATCAGAGAGCTGTTTGCTCCACATAACCAGACCGCTTCAGTGTGACATAAAGGTGTCTAACGCCTCTGTGGAGCCTTCAGGTGTTGTCGTGATGGATGAAAGATCTTGTTTACTTGTTGTTGGACACTGGAGGATGCCAACGCAATTAGTGACACCGAGACAGGAAGTGGAGAGTGTGAATGAACCTGTCAGACAGTATCACCGTGGCCCTTTTTTTTCCTGCAGGAATTAGATCTGTCTGAGCTCATTTCGGTCTCATAGCACCAATTTTTTGTTTGATTCTCTGCTGTCTGTGCAAAGGTGCATACTGTGTATGTGTCTATGTGTGAATACCTGTTTATTTGCAGTCTCTTCAGACCTGTATATATATAACAACCTCTCGTCTTTGTGGATAACACTTTGAGAAAATTGTCAATTTGAAAAGCCGGAGCGGCGAGAGGCTCAGAGTCCTGATTGCTGAGCTGGAACAGACCCGGATCTTCATCTTTTTTTTTCTTCTTCTGTCTTCTATCCGCCTTCCTCTTCTATGCTGTGTCGGAGTGTATAGACGTGTCGGCGCGTTGGTGTATGACATCGAAATGGTTTCTGATCACTCAAGGCGTTCCCCCCCCCCCCAGTATTCCCAACACCCCTCATGTCATTTTTTCCTCAACAGAAATAGCTCCGCTCTGCTGACCTTTTATATTGAGCAATACCTCCCTGACAAACTGAACTGGTATCACTTCTTTCTGCACGTATCAGTGGTTTGACAGCCTCGGACATGTTACCTTTTTTTTTTTTTCTTTTTACCTTTTCTCTATATTTTACTCTAAAAACATAAACTCTGACTGCTCAGGCTCTGTTCTGTGTATCCAAACTCCAAAGTTATGTTTTGTTTCCTTTGCAAACATCCATCTAAAACTCATGATGTGTTTAAATGTGTCAGCTCTCTGTCTGTGCCCTTGTGCAATGAACCTAAACTAATACCTGAGAAACAGATCCAGCTGCCCGAAGCAGCCACATCTGTACCGTCACCAGCCGGCCTCGGGGCTCGCGGTCACACAGAGGTGACACGACAGCAACAAGCTACGACTGAGGACACCGCACCTCTGTTTGGTCTTTGTGGAGTTTAGTGACAAACTTTTGCATTTTTTTAGGGCTAGTTTTAGACCCATGATATTTAAATTTTACATATTTTAGCTAGACATTCTATTTCTATTCTTTTCTATTTCTAGCAGCATGGACACGGCTTTGAAACTGATTTCACACCTTTATGAAACAGTCATGTTTTAATTCACCCGGCCGTCATTCCCTAATTAAGTTTTTTAGCTTCCCGGAGAGAGCTGTGAGATCTATGCGAACAGAGACAAAGTATTCCAGGAAGTATGACGGCGGTGTTTTAACACTGACGCTAGTTACTGACGCTCTGCGTCCAACGGTTCTTCACAAAGTTAATAAATAGATAACGAGATATGACTCGTTAACTCTTGGGGTTAGAAGTTGGGACATTTTAACATGGGGACTTACGGAGACTGACTCACTTCTGGAGCCAGTCTCAAGTGGACGTTTGAGGAACTGCAGCTTTTGGCTCTTCTGCATTGGCCTCACTTCGCAGCTGTGGAGCTTAAAACATCAAATTGTAGTTCTTTGCCGTGCTGGCTCTGAGCTAAGTTAACCAACTAACAGTTTCCTCATGTAACTCTCAACAAGAGGGTGAATAACGCTGTCCCAAAATGAGTTAACAAACGCGTCCTCTGACAAGATCACGAGTTTAAATTTCCGACTTGGAGCCACGAGGCGGGCACATGCCTCATTTCCACAGCGGCAGTGTTTGACCCCGCCCGCTGAAACAAAGCAACGAGACCAACTGTCACATCCCATCACGCATTAGCCATGCTGCAAATGCATGAAGGCGAGCGGAAGAATAGTCCGCCAGCCGCTCTGTCCTCTCACTGTCTCTCCCCTCTCCCATTATATCCTCTGTGAATGTCATTAAAGAAAAAAGCTGGTCCATTTCCTCCAGACTGACTCAAAGCCCTGATCCTCTTTTGTACGACCTTCCAACAGTGTTTAAGGTGTGTGTGTGTGTGAACAGACAGCTGACATTTAATGGCATTTCTGGCAGCCGGTGTGTTTGAGAGAATCTTATCAAACGGATTAATTCTTGTTACTTCTTGTCGTCCTCTTGTCTCCGTGCTGAGCTCCAGCTGGACGCACAGTTTGCTGTATGTACAGAAACACTGTAACGTTACACGAGAGAGCCGAGCTGCAGATTTCAGCTCTTTGAAGGCCGCGGTTGGAAAAATCTTGCATTGTGCTTGAGACCTCCACTTCCTTTTGTTCACAGTTTTCTTTAACAAGGGTCTCGAGGATAGATGCGCGGCATTAATTGGACATTTGCATTTGTTGGATTTTAATGAGGCTAATTAGGCCAGCAGATCGTAGCTAAGTCTGATCGTTTCGCCCAGATACTGAACAAGGTGTGAAAACGGCTCACAGCTGTGGATAATTGTCGCCTCATCCAACCAAGAAACGTCCACCTCTTGAAGCGGTCTCCCAGGTTAGACTTACGCTAATTGTGATGTCTAATTAACTGTGGCACAAAGTAAAGCTCTGGGACGACTTTTTGTTGCTGTTATTCCTCTGATTATGATGATTATGGCAGTTTGGTATTTCTAAAGTAGAGCAGATGAAACAATGAGCACGTCGCTGATGTTCAAGTTCAGGTTCAGAGCTGATTTTGACAATTGTTAATAATTACAGACTGTCTGAGCCGCTATTACTGTCAGTCAGATGATTTTTCTGAAGAAGGCAGCGTCCTGAAATGTTGATCTTTAGAACCTAAAATCAAAAAGACTGTCGGAGATCTGAGTGTGCGTGCTCTTCTTCTTTCTTTGAAGTCTGCATGTGTGTCACCGTCTCAGCTCTGATTCAGTCTGTCGTGAGAGACAAAGACGAAACTTTTACTGCTGGTTCTCTTACTGACCAAGCCGCAACGACCTCGGTGGCTATGAAATTAAGCCAAACAAAACCGCAGCTCCTCAAACGTCCGCTTGAGGCTGGCTCCAGAAGTGAGTCAGTCTCCATAGGTCCCTACTACAAAACGTAACTTCCTCCTCAACGTCACATCCACCTTCTTCTTCTGGTATTTCTTTTTCTGCACCATAGAAAACGCATTTGCGCCCCATTTGTCCGTTCTAGGCCACTGTAAATATAAATAAAGCCTAAATCCAAGGTACTAAAAACATACGACTCGTTTTCTGTGATTATATACCACTAAGAAGAGAGTTATGTGTATTATTTTCCATTTCCGTCACCCTAAATGTTACACGGTGTAACTTTAATGGCAATTCGTAGATTATGTTTAAATTTAAACCTGCAGGACTTGAAATGATCGCAATATAATAAGTGATCTGACTGCTAACTTACAACAACAATATAAAACCTGACACACAGCACACGAAGAGAAGAGAACAGAAGCCGGAGCCGGAGTCATTTCATGTCAGTAAACACAAGTCGTGCTCTTGTTGACAGATGAAATTATTCGGAACGATATCGGAGATTACTGCGAGACTCGGAGGTTGACTCGAAATTAGAAATGGGCTAAACAGAGACCAAGAGAGGGTCGGGTCTCCAAGCAGTCTCCATCTTCTGTCCTTCAGGTGGAGGCTCACATCAGCTTGGCTGGATTTCTTGATGTTGCAGCAGCAGGGTTACTTCTTTCCTTTCAGGCTCGTCTCTGCTCCTCTCCTCTGCATTACCTGACTCCTCCGCACATCCACATCTTGACAGGCTTTGCTCTGTAGTTCCCTATTTTGAATTTTAAGCGAGTCTCTCGCACCCCGTTACCATCCACCGGCACTCCCGGCTTCTTTGAGACGCCCGCATCTCAGCTGTCTCAGCCACTTCCCTGTCACTCGGATGGAGCGGTGAAACCTTCTTCTGGTGCATCCACCAAAAAAATGTTTAATATGTGTTAATTTGGCGCAAAATCTGGACACCAGTTTGACTCGGAAATCTTTCAAGTTTTCATTTTTAATAGCGTCTGCCTCCTCAAAGTCAGCACTGCGATCGGATCGGGCCGTCTCTGCGGGCGGTCAACCGTGCAGACTGGTGGGAGTATTCAACACGAGGGACAGGCAGCATGTCGACAGTTCCAGCTGAGCTGCCATCACTCTGATCAAATGCTTTGCAGTTGTGGATGGTGCTGTAGCTCCTCGGTGTCCACAGGACAGCAGAGCTGCCCGTCAGCCTGCTGCAGAGAGACATGACAGTGCAGTCTTGGCTGAAGTTGTCTCTTGTTACGCTCGTGGCTGCAGTGTACTGTACCGTACTGTACGAGGCTACAGGCCGGCTCACCATCTGTCTGCAACTCATTTTCTAAAGCCAGGATCAGACTGCACGGTGTGAGATGTGAGGCATCAGGTTTGACAGTGTGTTAGTCATCGGACGGCCACTATAGAAAGACTAGCATGTCAGGAAGGGCACGGAGGAAACAAAGGTCATGTCCTCTGTAATAGTTTGGGAAAAAGGAGCTCTGTTTGTATGCATTTTAAAAATCTGACATCCCTCGCCTCGATCTTTCTTCTGAAATAATACAGTTTGTTCAAAGCTGCGACATCCCCCGTCCTGATGTGAGGACTCTCTCTTAAAGTTGTTGAGGAGCTTGAATCTGTTGCTGCTGTGTTGGTTGAACTTTATTTAATCTTAAGGTGCACATCTTTAAATTAAAGATGATTTTAACATATAATTTCTTATAATATATAACTTAGAAGTACTAATAATGATCTTTTTATTTGTTCAATGGAGTTTTGTGTATAATTTAAATGAAAATTTGATAAATTTAATACTAAAAAACTCCCCAGGCTACATAGATACAAGCTTTTCCTTAACCTCCGTCATTAAGAGATGGATCAGTCCTGAAACAACGACAGATAACACGCAGCGCTTTATCAGCAGGTAACGTTTGTTATTCCTGTCCAATCCTCTTCTTCCTCTGCTGGAATCGAACCGGCTGCCTTTAGAAGGAGCACCGTGTGACATTTTCGCTGCCGTTGCCCCCATCGCTGCCCTTTTCCTGCCCGTGCCTTATCAACCTGGTGCAAGTGCTCATATGGGAATGACGCAGTTTCACTGTTTAAATATTCCAGAGCAAAGTGCATGAGACAAATCATCTTCTGAACTCTCCAGGTGTAATACCTTCAAAAAGGTCATGAAGACGGCCAGGGGAGGGTGGAGAGGGGCGCTGGTGATGTAAAGTCAGTCGCTTTTTATAGAAATTCAGCCTTTTGTTATAAAACTGTTGGAATAATGAGCTAATGCTCATGTTTTCTGTGCAACGTTGACACTTTTGCCCGAGGGCGGCGCGTCAGAAAAAGGTCACGGAGAGTCCCAAGCGGTACGTGTTGATCCTCTGGGGAGCGTGAATATCCACAGTAAATTTCATGGATATCTGATATCTAAAGAAAAAGTCACGGCTCGCCAGATGTGGACACCCACACCAGCGTGATTTCGGTGACGTTTTAGCCTCCCAAGCTGCTTCAAAGACATTTATTCAGCTTAGACGCTCGAGCGGACGAGCAAAGAATCGTTTATCAGCGCCCTCGTATTCATACGCATGCACAAGAGTTCCTCCGTCAGTCGCAAGGCCTGATGGGAGAAGCTGTCTGCAGGCTGGAAATGCCACCACCGTCTCCTCTATTGACAGACAGCAAAAACAGAGAGCGAGCCAGATTGACAGACAGAGGGACGTGGGAGGGAGGGAGCAGAGGGCGGGAGGTGGGGGAGTTTGTTTGTTTATGCTTGTTTGTGTTGCATGCAGCATTTTCATATTTTAGGTAATGAAAACAAGACATCATCATCGTTATTCTCCTGCAATCCAGTCACATGTAGTTTAAACACAGAATATCTGCACATGTAGTTCAACATATGGTAATTTTTTTCCCTACGAGGTCCTCGGGGAATGAGCGTAGTGTATGAATTACTAGCTGCCGTACTGATCACAAGACAAGTTAATGATCATAAAGTTGGAAATGTGTGAAAACTTGATATACATTATTCTGTAGGGGCCCCCACTGCGAACATATTTATAGTCTGACCCTGTTAGGCTCTCTTAATTATGACCAAATAAGTGGAAAAATGAAGTGAGCTTCAGAACTTCTTTACATGTTTACGTTTGACGGGAAAGTGTTGCTATTTCGCTAACCCTAGCTGCAAAGACACATCAATAGCCGCACTCATGCGGGCTTACTCGCTTCATGTTGGCACTTCTGAATCTAGTTAAACTCTTCCTACATTGTTTCCTACTTCACAAAGTGTGAGAATGTGCTGCTTTGATTTATTTTATCATCTTAAATTCAGTTTTAGGGAGCGACCTGACAAGTAATTAGAGCTCATACGCTGACAAGTTAAGAATATAAGTAAACACATTAACGGATAATACTGTTGATTATTTAAAATTAAAAATGCTCTTCCTCTAAGCTCAGAGGGCAGAAAATGAACACATTAACGCGAGGAGAAAAGTGATGTTTGTATGTCGCAGCACTACCAGAGAGGTTAGTTGTTCAATACCCAGAAAGGAGTTTTAACCCATGAATATACCGTATACAAAACTGAACTGATCGCCTCTCATCCGCTTAGTGTGCTGACACACACTGAAGCCCTGATTCATGTCAAAGGCTTAACTGGGAGGTCAGAAAAAGCTGAACCAGAGCAGATTAACAAAGTTTATTTCTTTTCTCCCTACAATTTAGAGTAATTGCCGTAACAACTGCCGGTACACACACCTGGACAATTACCTGCTGTGAATGCTTAAATGGCTCGAAATGGCTGCAGCAGCACCCACGGGTGGAATTGCCGGAGGACTAGACTATGATCAGCTGACACAATTGTCTGACTCATCAGGCTTTAAAAAGAAGGGGGCTTTTATTCTGAAAAGAAATAATTTTTCTGGACCTGTTAGTGAAGAATGTATCGATTTTCCCGTCTGAACACCTTGACCTCCCCCCCTGCATGCACACACACACACACACACACACACACACACCAATCAAATGTTCTGCTCAGCTGCTAGTTGCCAAGGTCACCAAACCTGCACACCTACGGCGGCCTAAAAGCAAAGAAAAACACAGTATTTTTTTCTTGCTCTTTGTGCTGCAGTCGGGGCATTGATCCCTCCGTCTGACTGACTCTCTCCTCTCTCTCTCTGCTCCAGTCCATTTTTCTCCTCTTTAGTACCTGGCTGAAATAAAGCGCCCGATTCTCAGAAATCTCCAAAGGAAGTGGTCGCTCGCTCTCTCAAACCGCAGAGCTGTGACTTCAAAGCCACTCTCTAAAAATGGAGGGATAAAAACCGCTCAACGTGGCTCCTGCCCGACATAGTGGAGCCGTTTTGTGAATGAACCAACATGCTGAGTTACCTGTTAGACCCCCCAAAAAAGCTGCTTCTTTTGCCTTATTATTCCTCTTCTCTATTCACACCCGTGGTCTTCCATTTACAGCGATTCAAAACCAATAAAATGTGAACCATTCCCGAGTGTTTCAAAAAAACCACAAAGGCGCCACAGCGAGATCAACGCTAATTTTCACTCCCAAGGTTTAAAACATAGAAGCAAAGTGCTCTTTCATTCATACTTTTTTTTCTCTATTTTTTCCCCCAGCTAGTCACAAACTGTGAATGCCCCTGCTGCACTTACTGTTCGCTTTAGCTGTCACAGCGCTGTGGAAAGTGCTCAGGATTTCAGCGGGCCGTAATGTCAGTGCCCCTGACTGCAATAAGCAATTTGAACAGGGTGTCGTGTTGAAATTAAATCTAATAAACCGAGCAGAGAAATCACACAGGTAAATAATAATACAGCTGTTTCATGCATGATGTTGTCGATTTGTCACTTTATATAATGACATTTTTGTAACTCATTATTTTAATGTAAGTAAACAACGGGGAGATGTTACCGGGTGATGTTTATTAGTTTCCTCTTCACCTGTAGTCTCTGCCCTTAATCTACATTTTTCACAGCAGCCATTTTGACATGAAATAATAGGTAAACACAGCTGTTACCGATGATGTTAGTTCAGGTCAATGCAAAAGCTCTGCTGCAATAAATGGAGCCTTAATTAGCGTTATTGGCAACACCCGAGTCGACCCTACTACTTTGTGTCAAAATGATCGGATCGTCTAAAATAATCGGATCGTCAGCGGACCCGAGGCGGGCTGGATGACGCCTGGTTGCTCAAACAAGCCGTCTGTAACGGCATGTCAACCAAAGCGTCCGCGCTGTTAATGGAGACTGACTCACTTCTGGAGCCAGCCTCAAGTGGACGTTTCAGGAACTGCAGTTTTTGGCTTCACTTCACAGCCACAGAGGTTGCTGCTTTGGCTTAAATGTTCAGTAAATGTTGTAGTCTGGATTTTAACAGTGAATAACTATAGATATAAATATATTAGTCATTTACGAGCTGATGAGGCAGCTTAATAATAAGCTGAATGTCCCAAATTATAACAGGATATTGGCGTGTGTTTATCAGAGAGCCAGCCAGGGAAATCATATTCATATGAAATGCAATATTTATGAATTCTGATATTGAAGGCTTCTTTCTAACTTCAATATTAAACCTGCTGTGGTGCCCTTCAAAGTCTCGTAATAATCCACTCGTCCTTCCCTCTGCTCTCCCCATCCGTCTGTCTAATAATATCGTTTATGTAAAGAACACAAAGACAAAGCCGACGCACGCACGCACGCTGGTGTTAGTTTAAAGGAACATTTCTTCAGTTTTCCTACTGTTAGTGCACGCACGTGAAGTTTAGCACAACTTTACATCGTCCAGCACGGAGCTACGTTCAACGCATTTAAAGCGCAACTATGTGACCCTCTTATGAATTAAATGTGAAATAAACCAAGCAATAAAACACACCTCTGTTCAGTACAGTCGGTTGTTTTGTTGCTACCAAGCGGCAACCTCTGTGTCCTCAAACGTCCTCCTGAGGCTGGCTGCAGAACAAGTCAGTCTCCATAAGTCCCCATGTTAGGATGCAGAAATAAACATGTTTACAGCCTGGTGCATCCTGTGGTTTTGTTGGCAGCATACAGTTTGGTACAGAAGACAATCCAGCTTGTTTTTCTGGTGTGGACAGTCTCTGAAGTGAGTTTATCACTAATCCAGACGCTCAAGGACTCTTGTTAACCCAGGAGTATCACAGCACGGGGGGTTAAACCTGGGATAACACTTCCTACTTTTGTTGCACGCCTCAATAATCCCTAAAATTCCCTCCCAGCTCACTGCTGATGCGTCGAATGTGAATACAGCTCACGACAGAATGAGCCTCTGAAGGGCTTGAGCTGTTAAGAAGCGGGTTACAGTTCAGCAGTTTCAGAAATAGTCGTGTTAAAGGAAGCCTTATCTTTCCTCTTTTGAGGTTTACTGTGCAACGTCAACGTGTAGCTCTGCGCCGTGGTCAAGCCAAACATGATGCTGCTCCACAGAGATGATAAGTGACGCAGCGGTTTGAAGTGGACGTGATTACTGTGAAAACCGCCCCATGACTCATGGCCTGAGTGTGTGTGTGTGTGCCAGCAACAGCATGGCTGGACGGCGTGTCGAAGCCTAAATCTTTTGGAGTGGATGTGTAAATACTCCAAACTGTCTGACGTCTTGTAAAGAAAATCTCACATCCCCTGCGGTAGTTTACGGGAAAATATTGTGGATGCATGATACATAATTCAGATTTAACTCGGAAAGTTTAGATTTAATTTAGATTGAATTTAAAGCACACCTCTTGCTGTTGGCAGTGAAATAATGAGGCAAGATTCTTCCTCGACGATCTCTTTCTCTACCCATCTCTCCCTGTATTTCTCAGTCCACTGCTCCTCATTTGCATGACAGTTGAGAACAATATTGCCAAAGCGGCGAGACAAAGGCTCTCCCTGTCTTTAATTTTGCTCTCTTTTCTCTCTTTCAGTGCCTCGCAGATAAAACAATGTTTCACACTCATCAAAGTGTCTCAGAGACACTGTTGCAGGGAGCTGTGTCCGGAATAAAATCAGCAACTGGGCTTGATCGCTTGAATACTTGGCGTTGCGTCACGTGAAAAACGTCACGCTTCCCATTAAAAGTTGCTTTAATCAACTGTTCGAACAGTGAATGGATGAAATTACTACTTTTAATGTGAACGGGCCGCTGTGGATTTACCCAACTCTGTAATCCTGGCACTTTTACGCCAGGATCCCACCGTGCAGGCCGTGATGCTGACGTTGCGTCGTACCTCACTTTCAGCATATCACAGCTCAGATTTGGTCATTTTTTTGTTGGTTTATATGCTTCATTCATCAGAAAACAGACTACATAGTTTGATTGTTTCCCTTTTGGCTGTTTTTGCAAGTTTGTTCAGGGTGTTTTATTTTGAAAATCGTCTGGATTCTCTATGCCGTTTGTGTGTCTGACTTCCCGTCAGCTCGGTTTGCTCTGTGCTGGGAACAGGTTAGCAAACAATTTCCATTTTCCGCACCGAGCAGACGCTCAGTTAAAGTGATTTTCCTGGCCATCTGTTACACGTAAATTCAGTGCTTAGAGAAATCTCTGGCTCTTCAGCAGCTAAATGTTCCACCGGGCTCACCAAGCTAGTCGTTAACGTCTGCTGTTGGGATTGTGCAGTGGGTTTATCAGAAGTTTTGGGCTGTAAAGCCAAAACAATTGGCTGAAAGAGGCCGAAACGCTGCGGCAGAGGTGCAGAAAACTTCAGAGTTAAGATACTGACTCGTGCAGCTTTAAGCTATTAAGCTGCAAAACACAATCAAGTGATCATTTCCATAGCAACCAGTGCAGAACTGATCAGTCTGACAATAGATTAGATAGTCAGTTTGTCATTTTCCCCACACAAACACACACACACACACACACACACACACACACACAGTCACATCAAGGCACTTCCTCCCTCTCCTTTCAGCTATGATGCTTTCTTGGTTGCCACGGCAGCCAACGAGTGTCTCTGGTGCCAGGCAGAAATGGGCTCTGATTGGTTAATCAGTATTCAGACTGCGTGTTAGCTTGGCTGGATGCTTCTCTGCCCTACTCTGTGTGTGTGTGTGTGTGTGTGTCTGTGTGTTTCTGTGTGTGTGTGTGTGTGTGTGTCCATCAAATGTCACTTATCACCTGAGCGATAAATTATTCCGCTCTCTCCTCCTGCCTTCACAGTTTCTCTTTCCTCATCAACCTTTTCTTCCATTTCCTGTTGTTGTTGTGAAGAGGAGGAGGAGGAGGAGGGAGGGTAACGATGAGAGGATGAGGAGGAGGAGGAGGAGGAGGAGGAGGGAGGGTAACGATGAGAGGAGTAGGAGAGATGAGGAGGAAGAGAGGAGGTTAAAGTGGAAGAACAATCAGGGGAAATGATGACGAGGGAAGACTGACATGTGTCATCCTGACTCTCTGACCTCTGACCTTCATCGATATCGTTTAGCCAGAGGAGCTTTAAGCTGTCAATCAAAGTCTGACTCCAAATTCTGATAAATCGTTTGAGTCACAAACACTCATCAATGTTTTCATCTTTACGATCATTCATCTTCACAAATCAAGGAACGATAATGAGCCACAGAGGCAGTAATTGTAAAAGAGTGGGGGTTGATCTTAACCTTAGAGGGTGATTGACAGCAGTCTGGTTGCCATGGGGACATAATGAAACAGCAGACTGCCTTACATAATGCCATTGTTGTGTGAGAACCTCATATAGTTTGTGCTTTTCATGTTCCAGCTTCCAATTAAAGGATCTGCACACGCTCCTCTGAGGGCCTCGGCACATGTCAGTTCATGAGATTACTGAAATTCTTCCTAATTGTTATTAAAGATTATTTAACAGCGCTGGATAAAACAACATGTAGGCCAAGCTACATGCTTTTAGATTAGTAGTTTTGGGCAGTTTGGAGAGGCTGTGAGGGACATTGCAGCTTGAAGTGCCCGTGATTACTATGAAAACCATCTATGACGCACACCTGTGTGTGTGTGTGTGTGTGTGTGTGTGTGTGTGTGCATGTGTGCATGTACTGGCGCGCCTGTTGTCTTTGATGATAATGATGCAGACAGAAACAGGCTCTCAAGTGAGTTCTCAATGCCACCTCAAACACAACGCTCCAGCATGGGCATACTATCTGTGTGTGTGGTGTGTGTGTGTGTGTGCGCGTTTGTGGCAGATAAGAGACCAAAAAAATCCCAACTCGATGCTGATTTAATGAAATTAATCAAAAAGACAGGAAATCGAAACATTTTGTGCTGCGTGATAACAAAATGTCATTTTGCTTTCCGGCTGTAATTGGCTGCTTTTTAATAAGAGATTACTGTTCAGCCATTTTGCTTCGCTCATAATGGAGTTCTAGTTTAGCTGGTGGCCAAAGTGATCTCACCAGTCGAGCCGAGCCGGAGAGATTTAAATAAAAAATAAAAATAGAGACGTCACAAGTGCAGAATTCACCAGCAGAACATATTTTTATGTGGCTATTTGTTTTTGGCATTTCCATCAGGCACATTATCACGGTGCCTTCAGCGGTAACCGTGGCCCTGGAGCCAAATGAAGACAGGAAGCCTTGGGAGATTCAAGAAAAAAGACAAATCCGTCATACAAGATGAGTCGAGCAGCGGTTAAAGATAATTCTTAGCAGTGCTGAACAGTTGAAAAACATTGTGGATGTTGAAGTATGGAGCCGCAAAATCTCACGAAAATATCTTATGTTTTATTGTGCGAGACCAAAAAAAAAACAAACTTAAAATCCTCTTGCTCAGCCTTTCACTGGAGCTTTTCGATATATACTGTGGGACAGTCTGAAGGGTCAAACTGACCTTCAGACGAGCACAAGTCCTAAAGGTGACATATGGTCGGATGAAACCACTCACATGACGACAGAACCAGCTCCATCTGCTGATGAAGACTGTGATATGTTTTCTTAATTATTTTTTTTTGTTTCTTTTGTTTTACAGGACAGCAGGAACACGGAGGTAGAGAGGGGGAGGACGACACGCAACAATGACCCACAGGCTGGAGTCAAACCCGGGTCGCTGCATCAAAGACTCGGCCTTTCGTACATGAGTGGAAGCTCCATCAATGAAGTCACCACGGCGGCCCGACTGTGTGATCTCGCTCCAGAAAGAAAGAGCTGGTAAGTGGACCTTGAGTTGGCATTGACATTATTATTTATCTAGACTGCTGAGTCTCCTTGCCGTCCAACAATGTCGTGAATCGTCTTGTTTAGTTTAAATTCAGGCGGCGAAAGCAGGACGTGTGTTAAAGGGTTAAATAAGAATAGACTACACAGATCTAGACCTCGTCTTTGACTTCACACATGATCAATTACACGGCCCAGAGAGGATGCATGGGTTTGTATATGATGGATGTTTACACAGAGGAAGATAATCACTCATAACAGCACCACGACAAGGCCTACACGGCATAAAAACCTAAATCAGATACACTCAGAGAACTACAAATGAGCAGCCGCGGCACAAAGTAGTCTAATTGAATTTGTCTGCGGGGTGATGTATCGCACAAGTGCAGCGTGATGACAAAATCTGAAAGTCAAAACCTGCGTTCATGCGGGAGGCTTCTGATCCTCGGCGCGGTGGAGAGTACGACGCGGTGACAAAATGACGTGGAGGTGAAATAACGAGGCGCGGTGCTGGAAGTGGTAGGTGGCATCAGAGCGATCAGGTTGAATGAGATGCGAAGCATCGCAGATATAATTAAAGTTACAGTTCTTTATAACCCCCTTTTCTTGCTAATTAAACACCATGTTGCCCTTCAAAGTACACCTAATTTACATTAGATTTACATATGCAAATTTTAATTACATCCACCTAATTACAGTATTTGTGGTTCATCTGTCATTTAAAGGAGGCCAGGCGATGCAATGTGTGTGTGTGTGTGTGTGTGTGTCTTCCTGCCTGTCAACCTGTCTGAATGTCTCTGCCGAGCTGTCTCCTCAGCTCTCTCCATACATATCAGCCTGATAATGGAGCTGTTTAATGGTGTTTTAATGGTGCTGGTATTCCTGTCTCCAAGGCTGGATTACCAGCCGAGCAAAGACAGTTTATTGTGGCTGCAAGTGTTTTATTATCATTTTATTAACTGTAACTGTGAATCGACAGTAGCAGGAGTTAAATCCTTGAGAAAACGTTCAAACTTGTGGTCTTTCTTCTGAAATGTTGCCAGCATTTCGATCACACGTTTTAAAGCCGCCCCTCTGAATCACATTTCTAGCTTGCTGATCAACTCAAACCCATTAAAAAATGTTGTCATCCACTGCCGCATCACAGCACGAACGTCCTGCGTTTCCGTGTCTCGTGTCCGCGTGGGCTCCCTCCAGGTGCTCCGGCTTCCTCCCGCCGCGACCCGGAGACACGCAGGTTAATGAGCGGTTGTAGGTGTGAATGTGTCAGCCCTGTGATAAACCTGTGACCTAACCAGAGCCTGCCCCCGCCTCCTGGCCCCCCCTGTCAAGTGTGATCGCTGCTCCCTGCTGCAGGATAAGTGGTCAGGCTGGCTGACAGTCGCTGCTCTGAGACTCCTTTACGAAATTAAAACATCGTGTGATGCAAAATGTGCTAAGTGTTCCTGTGTGAAATTCAGTGTTTTGCAGCAGAATTCCACTTTAGCTATTTTTGACGTGCCCGCTGTCAAAATCAAGTTTTAAAACCTTTATTTTGTCGGCTGAAATGATGTTTACAGGTGCGGATTCCAAAATAAATGACCACAGACTAACTGAAAAACAGGGCGCCTGGGGCAGGTAGATTTCTTGGAGCTCATAACAAAACATAATGCAGGTGTTGTGTGTAGTTGCTAGGGACACTAATTAATACTTAAAAGCAACAGGATACAAACACAATGGCACCCTGACGGGGGTAGAAATGGAGGGGAGGGTCACAAAACACCTACAGATCATTTTACCCGGGCACCTATAGCTGGCTTAGTGGAGCCCGTCTGTCCCTGTTGCTTCTATATTGTGTTATACCTATACTACACAGTGTTTGCTGTTTGAACTCCTTCAGTACACAAGTTAACAGGATATATGTACTGCTGGCAGCTGATGAAGTACTCGCAGAGAGCTTGTTCCTTCTCAAAACAACACAAAGCTGCTCACAGAGGCACTCACGTTGAAGGGTTTTATTTTGTTAAGTGTCTGAGCTTAAGCGTCTGAATAGTCTTTGAGAGTTTAATAGTTTAAGCAAAGTCAGTCACTTGCTGCACATTTCCTGCTGATGATACAGCCCGCGCTTCGGTCAACACAAAGGATGAATCGACTTTATTGAAGGGACCGCCAGGCGAGAGCGAGCGTCAAGTGTCGCGCGGTCAGTCATTCAATCAATCAATCAGAGTTCCTTTCTATAAATCCTTTATTCAATATCATTGTTTTTTTCTGTGTGTATACAATGGATTAGACACAAACTGTACAGTGCAGACAAACTCTGTTTGCATAATATGTATGTAAGGGTAACTGTACATTAACTGACAGACAGAGTAATCTCCTTTAAGGTTAGCACCAGTGACATTTTGCGTCTGGCTCACAGCTAACGTGGTTTCCATCAGCGAGACACAGCAGCTTAAATGTGTCCTCCATCGTCTTTACACACACTGGACGGTACACGATCTTCTTAGTGAATGAGAAGGTCAGAAAAAACCGCAGCAGGTCACAATTTACCATCTTTACTACTGAAGTAAATACAAAGCTCCAGTATTGCTGTAATACGGCTTCTGACCACCGGTGGCAGCACTAGGCGTGTCGTCTTACTCACCTGTGGATTTCTGCACACCTTAAAAGTCTCTACAAAGATCGGCCACCATCCGGTGTGTTTGAATATTCAGGATTATTATATTATATGCAGTACGAAGGCCTGCACCATCTAAAATAACTGAGCACAATCCATCATTGTTAAATGAAGCCGTAAAAGGTTATCAAACAATTACTTGCTCTTGTTTTTTCACTTTTATAATCTTTGTTTTTCTGCTCTCAGCCGCCAGAATTAAATATTGATGCTCCGCTGAAAGTGTTCCACAAACCACATGCATTAGTGTAACAATGTTAGTGATGTGGAGTAATTCTGATTAATTCTTCCTCTGCTCCATTTTCGCAATGATGGATTGTGCTTCAAAAACAATATATGTATCCGTGTGAATGAAACAAACTGCTGCTTCTCTACCAGCGCGAACCGATGTCAGAAATGAGCCGGACGCAAAATTTTTCACTGGTGCCACGTTGTAAATGTTTGTTTTGTTTTGATAACACAGTTCCTACATTACCACATGCATTAGCCCCAGTCATCTTTCCTCTTTTAAAAACCATGCAACAAGTGGGAAACAGTCCAAACAGAGGGAGGGAGAGAGGAGGAGGAGGAGGAGGAGGAGGAGGAGGTGGGAGAAGTTCTCTGGCTGCATGATTACAAAACGAGCAGAGAGCGAAAGCTAGCATAGTTACAGTGAACAGAAGATTGGGGGAAGGATAATTGAAAAGTGAAATCGGATGAAGAGTGTGTCTGCTGTGTGTGTTCGGAGAGAGAAACAGCTGGGTGGAGAGCGTCTCGTTTCAGATTCAGATGTAATAAGGCATAAGTCTTTTTGTAAGAGGAGTAAAGTGAACAAAGAAAAGAGAAATGGCAAAGAAAACCTGAGGGAGACGAGCTACATCATGAGTGCAGTGCTAACCATCATCATGTTCCTGTGTCTCTAAAGTGCACCTGTTTTTTCTTTCTCTCCTCTTACGTCTTGTGTCTCGTGTCCATTTTGTGCCGTCTGGTTCCACAGCTACGGTTCACGCAGGACAAAGTAAGATGGCTACATGTGTAACTGCCGTGAGACCACGAGTGGTCCTTGTATGTGGAAATTAAAAGTGACCCAGGTTGTCGTGATTGCTCACTTCTAATTAAATCAGCTGCTCTCTTCCTGTGCAGAGCCCGCTGTTAGATATCTCATAATTGTAGCCTTGGTACCTGGCTAACCACCAGTGGAGAAAATTCTCTCCGGAGACACTGGCAGTAATTGCGCCTTGGTTGTTTGAACCAGGGACTGTGATTACCAGCCTGGAAACACTATTGTAGCAGTGTTTTTGGTCAGTAGCCAGGAAACCAAGCCATTTATATCCGGCCTGAAACATTATTATTTCTTGAGTATGTGCCACAGATCTTCAGTAGCTGCTTTCACAGGATGTGAACCCGGCTGCTAACCTAACAAGCGGGGCCTCTTTGAACGGAGAAAGATTTGGTTCCTTTGCTAAGTCGATCTTTTCCTCTTGCCTCGCAGTGTAGGACAAATTAGCTGCTTGATAACCGCTCAGCGAGCAGCAGATGCTGTCCTGGAGTCTTGTTGCCGATTGTATCTCCTAATGGTTGCTCCGGCGAGTACAAAAACACCGTCCTCTATACTGTAATTAAAGTGGCCACTTAGAAATGTTCTGCTTAGACAGACGCGGTCGAGACAACACTGAATACATTCAAAAATAAAGACAGACCTGATTGTCAGTCGGGTTTTTTTTCTGTTTTCTTTTTTCCCCGTTTTGCTAGTGACAACAAGTAATCGATAAATGTTACACCCACATATATATATATATTTTTTTTGACGTGAGACAAGCACAACACCGGTCAAACGACTTCCTCCTCATCATCACCATCGCCCCCCACTTCTTTGCTCTTCAAGTAATGTTACACAGGACAGAGCTGAAAGTCAGGCGACTTTGAGAGTTTGGATATTCTTGGTTACGCCCTGCTGGATATCCAGGAAGGCCGAGCGTTTAGCATAAATCTGCAGCCGCCCGCCTTCGGATCTCACATCTCGAGCTTGGCTGGGGATGAGAGGCACTCACATAGCAAGAATCTACAGTACTACCCAGCAAAAAAAACAAAAAAACACTTTCTGACGGTCCAGTAGCAGCAATACATTTTCACTTTTTCAGCATCGAGATTACAGCTTGGTGACACATAAAAATGAAAACTCTGATCTCGCTTGAATCTGTCATCTTTTTCACACACGTTTTAATTACATTTCGTTTCTGATCAATAGTCTGAAATGGGCACATTAGACTAGATAAGTTCGGGGGAATGTTGAGTCGGCCGGCCCGCACATATTTGAAGATGTAGGCAGCTAATGAGATCAGAGGAGAGAAAGTGTGTGTGCGTGTGTGTGTGTGTGGTGTATGTGAGGAGCAGAAATCTGAGGAATGCCAATTAGAAACACTGCGAGCTGTGTGTAGTATTTTCACAGTCTCTTCAGTGGCGGAGTGTATCCTCTGTACAGCGCAGCGGGACAACATCAAACACGTCTGAGTGGCTTCACTTGTGTGCAGCAGCGCAGCGTTTCACCTGCACACACACACACACACACACACACACACACACCTGTTGACGGGGATGCAGCTGATTCGAACTGCGAGGATTAATCACGCGGCCTTTTTTCTTTGTTTCTTTGTGTTTTGATGACATCGCTGAAGGTCAGTCATCTTCGTCTGTAAATGCAAATTTGTGATTCTAAAAAAAAAAAAAAAAAAATAGCTGCACAGTTTCTGTTTCTTCTTGTGTCTGCTGACACTAATACAGTGTGAAGTGTGGGATCACAGTATTAATCTCTCCTCTGTGATAGAACAGACTACTGGTTTTGAGGAGTTAATTGGCGTCTGTTCTCGCGGTCTTAAGAACGACGAGTAAACAGAAAGCCCGGGCGTCGAACAGGATCCGAGTCCTGAACAGATTGGTGCCATGTTGACTGTCACAGTGAGAGGGCAAAGCACGGGAATCGATTTGGTTTCATTTCATTTCAAGGCATTTGATTTTCTGCCTCGTAAGTCTCTCTCTCACACACACACACACACACATAATTCAGTAGTTTGATCTGATAACAGCTTAATGTATGACTGTCATCAATGTGTGCTATTTTGTTTTTGGTGGATATTTTCTACAGAAATCAGGTTTATAATACTTCTTTAGTAACCTAACCTTATTTTATAGGCCACTGTGTCAGCGAGTGTAAAGCCACTATGTGTAAATTCATTTTTTTTCTGGACATTAAAGTCAAAAAAAATGAAGGCAGCCTCTCTAGATTCACTCGAGGTACAATTCTTTAAATACTTTGAGTATTTTATACTTTACTTCACCACGTTTCAGACAAAAATATGATAATATATTAAATGCTTTACTTATCTTTAGATCTTTATATTTAATTTTATGTTACTTGATGATTAAAAAAATCACTTTTAAGAGCCAGTGGTTCTCTTGTCGTCTGTGAGTTATTAGCACGTTTCCAACCAGAACTTTTAGTCCCAGAAACAAGGAACTCAAAGGTTTCCACTGCAGTCTAATAACTCACAGCAACTCTTTCTGCTGAAAAAGCAACGGCTATTTTTATAACGACGCCGTATAAAGCGACAGACAACTGTTGCTATTAGTCAGTCCATCTCCGTGCTCCCTCAAAGCTCCTGTACTTTAAAATAAACGGGTTAAATAATGTCAAACACTTCAGCAAAACTTCTTTCCTCTCACGTTCATCACCTCAGATTTATCGTGTGGCTCTCTGTCCTAGCCTTCAGGTTCAAGAGTGCTTTCTCTTTTGATATGTCAAGTGCTTTTTGCGAACAATACTTGAAGGACTGACAGACTTTTCCTTCTTCCACCACTGCAGCAGCACAACATGACAAGTGTACATGTGTCCTCAGGTCAGGGTTAAGTGGAACCACTGAGTACTGAAGTCTACACATAGTGGCTTTAACGTCATTTACCCTGTTCACTATTACCCTCATTCTTACCTTTTTAATTTCAAGCACTTGTGAAGGAAACGTCTGACCGCTCTAGAGCTCCCTCAGTCTACAATATCTGCTACGTCGTGTAAACACTGACTGCTACCATGCTGCCTGACACCAGCATGCCTCCTGTGCGCTCCGTGTTGCTACAAACAGGGAACGCTCGGCTACGCGCTCAGCACTCCTCTCCTGAGCTACACTTGTGTCGACGATGTGGAAATCGTAGCGTTCGTAAAGGGACGGGGGGGGGGAAAAAATAAAAAGTGTTTTGTGTGTCTGTACAACAATGCAGCTCGATAATCACTAGTGCTCTGTGTGTGCAGAATAATAAAACACGGAACAAATAGAGAATAAAGGAACACTGAAAAGACAACATGCTTCAAGCTACGTGGTGTTAAATAAGAAGTCTAAGACGTGTTTGCCTTGTATGTAATGCACAGGGTCATTTTCAAGCTTCGCCCTGTGCCAAATCTTAATTGATCGATGACTAAGCACCCTCTGAATCATCAGTGTTTGGTGTTTTAAGTGTTCTCTTTGCCCGATGTTTGCTGATGGTTTTAATCTGTTCCTTATTTACTCAAAGATCGAATCCAAGTGGTCGATTCTGGGTGGAAGCTGTGTGCGTGTGTGTGTGTCTGTGGCCACCAGCGAACAAGCATACCTGGCAACAGAAAACGGTACTATCAGAGAGAGGAGGGAAAAAAAGGGGGCCTCATTCTTACAGATTGTCACAGAAAAATACCGGTGAAGACGACATTTTTTTTTCCATTTTATGTTTGTTTTGTTTATATTTTTAAGAAGTCATTTTGTCTCCCATACGAGGGCACGCTGACGTCCCACTTCCAAAGTATCAGGCTGCCACCAGCCTGACTTTACGGTCTTCATCCTCCTCGTTCCCCCGCCACCAGCCTCTGGCCCTGCCCCACGACCCGGGATCCGTCCAATAGGGAGAGAGGTGAGGCGGGACGTGCGGCCCCACTGCTGACCAGTCAGAGTTTGTTTGTTTTGTTACCTTTTTGATGGAGTTTTAGTGTTTTTTGAGAGCGCAGCAGTGGGGCGAGTCTCTAGCTTTTCCTGGCCTCTGGTTGGCCAGGGGAGGGTAAAAAGGGGGGCGGGGTTATGTCTCCTCCTTGTCGGGTTTGTTGACTGGTTTGCCGCCGTTCATGACCACTGGTTCGCTGGTTGTGCTTTTGGAAGGCGGGCCCCCGGCGAGTTTAGGCACCGCCTCCCCTACATCGTGCAACGAAGGCTCTCGGTACATCGCAACTGGAGGAGTGGAGGGAGGAAAGAGGAGGACGGGGAGGGAGGAGGTAGAAGAATGAATAGGGGACGAGGGGTTAGGGAGAGGATGGAAGAAACAAAGAATTAAGAAGAGAACGTGTGTCTTTAATTAAGTTTGGTTCACTTCATTTTGTTTATGTTGCAGCAATGCATAACAATTCCCACCATGAGCAAGAACTTGGTGACAGTGCCAAGGAAATACTTCCTTTAAGAGGCAGAACGTTCGAGTAAAAGAATAAATATGTGTCTTACCTTCTATAGGTTTAGGCAGGAAGTGTGCAGCTGGTTTGGTCTTTTTGACCCTGTTGCCCTTCATGGCCTGTCCCTCTTTATTGAGTCCTAGAAACCAGGCCCGGCCCGACTCCTTCTGTCTGTAGAGCATAGAGCTGTAGATCACATAGTAGTTCTCGAACACCGACTCCTTAAACTTGCACTCGGCTGTAAACAGTTCCTGAGGAGACACACAGACAGACGCAGACTCGCGTTAGTTATTTGTTGCACCGAGAAGACTGTATGAAATCAACCCAGACTGATGAAGTGGTTGCAGGTATATTTAGCAGCTCCGCGGGACACTTTGAGCACCTGTTCAGGGGAAGACTTTGATTACAAACTTCTTTAATTGAAATGAATAAGAAAAAAAACACACACACAAACAAAACATTTTGTGTTGCCTGCCAACACGTCTGCCTGTATATCTGCGTTAATGTTGAACGTCTGGCCAGACGTGTGAGATAAATACTAAACCTCGCTGGGAGGAGCAGCCCAGCACCGACTGAATGATGTTTTGCTCTAAGCCGTGTCGCTCTCCCCCGACAGCCTCTCTGCAAGCACACGAACAACAAACTAAACAGATAAAAAAGCAGATTGATTCTGGTGAAGAGATCTCACCCTCCCACCCACATCAGCTCGGCTGTTACATGTCAGTACTCTTTCTTTCCGTGGCTGCCGGCGCCTCCAGCAGAGCATATTTCAGCACAGAATCAAGGTGTTATTCTTACTGGGAGAAAAATCGTCTCTCCCTGGTGTCCGCTTGCTCTACTGAGTCACGGTGAGTGTAAAAGGCACCCTGACATAAAACGATCTTTTTTTCAGAGGAGGTCAGACTCGAGACTGTCTGAAAAACTCTGATTACTTATCAGCAAACTGCAATTTGTCAAGCAGTGTTTACATGGAAAAGCTGAAGCTTCAGTCGATGATATATGATTTTAAGTAGGAACTTTCTACAGTTGCCTTATATGATTATTATGGCTGATTGATTGACTAACAAGTCAGAATATAGTGAAAAATATACCCAAGAAGACATCTTAAAATACTCTGATTATTTAGCATTAACTAATCAGTTAGTTGAGCAATTGTTTCGTCACTATTTCTCAACTTTGAGTCAGATTAAAGAGTTTTCACTAAGCCAGTGTGGGGAAAGCGTACAGCAAACCAGATGAATATTTGGATTTGATTATTGAGATAATGTGCTAATATAAGACAAATTAATAACATACAGGGACAGAGATGAACTACATGTAAAACAGTAAATATAAACTAAAGACAAATATCAATACTTAACTGTTTCTTTAATGTCACTGATCGCTGAACACCAAATGTGATTAAAATACACAATAATTTAAAGCAGCATCTACATCTATCATATTATCACCTTTAAACTTGTTGAATGTTAGCAGTGGTATTGTTTAGAAAAGGTGATGTGAAGTTTCCACGATGACACATTCGAGTCCAGTATTCACTCATCTCTCAGCTCTTGGTTCGCTTTTCATCATTTTCCACATTCTTCACCAGCTCGTCTTGAACTTTGTCTCCCTGCTGCATGCCGCTTGACATGGCCGCTGCTAGCATCACTTATAACGACACTTTTCGGTTACAGACGGATGTTTCATCCAATCATCTTCGCAGAGCTGCAAAGTGATTGATAATTGTCTCTGACATTATACATAGCCATTGATCCAGTTGTTATCTCCTCTTATATGACACGAATCCGTCTTCTTATAAATCATTTTCAGACAATGACTGACGATTACTGAGGAAATTAAAGAAAGGATCGCGTTAATAAACTGCTCCTCATGTGGCTGAGGAGGCTCCTGCCAACCCAAACAATCACCCCGAGGTCCCCAGACCCCAGATTGGGAAGTGTTTGTCTAGACTATCTCTTATTGGTTGTTGTGGGCCTCTTGCCAGAGCCACAGACACATTGTCATTCAGCTCAGGTCTGTCGGTCCGAGTCTCATAGCAACATGAGGAAGAGAGGCGACACTGTAGCCGTGGCAACCAACCAGCGCTGAGAGGGAGGGGTCAGTGTGTGTGTGTGTGTGTTGGAGGGTGGGGGGGCTGCAAGAGCAAGAGCGAGATAGAAACACACACATAAACACTCGCTTTGGTGTTTTAACACATGATGTGCCATATCTCGTGCTCGTACCACATCCACTCATGCTAACATAGGAAGACACTTATTAACGGCAGGGACCGGTACGCAGCTGCGAGGGATCAGACACCGGCACACACACACAAACACACACTTGTGGCTCTAGGGGATGAATGGAGGGAGGTGCAGCAGGGCTTGCTGGGATATGAAATGTGACTAAATGAACAAGACAGGTTATAATGAATGGATGCTCTATTTATTGGCAATGTCAGTGACACACGCACAAAAACTCCACCACAAATCAAACGCTCCCCCTTTGCAAACAGCAATTTTCAATCCTGGATTGACAATCCTGGATTATTATTAACTTAATAAGAATATATATTTAGTCTCAACCTGCACCCGAGATTCATTATTCATTTGTTAAGCAGGGTGATCTTTGCCGGTGTGCAGAGCACGCTGCCAGACGCTTATTAATACTGGTCAGCGGGGTCATACATAATTTAAAGCTGCTTTTAAAATAAAAGATGTTTAACGTTGGGGGCGACTCTCTGCCTCATCTGAAGAGAGAGAAAAAAATGACAGTTCAGTCGAGAACCTCAGCTTACAGGTGAGTCATTTTAACAACTCCGCCTGGCCGAATGTGTTTCTGTCGTCATTTCTAAGTAGATATGTTCACAGGCTGCCCACAGAAAGAAGACGGGGAGAGTGAATGAATGAATGAATGAATGAAAGGAATGGAGGGTGAAAATTGGGGCATGAAGGAGAGGAGAGAGAATAAATCACCCAGTGAGGAGGACGACGCCTTCTGATTGGAAAAACAGCAGGGGATTCTCTCTCTCTCTTTTCTTATCTTAGCATTTTCTCTCGTTGCTCTTCTTTCTTTCTCCGTGCTCTGCAGAGATTTAGTGCATCTGGGCACGCTCCTCACATGCATGCACGTTGTTATCTTTCGCATTTACGCGAGCATGCATTCATGCATTCAAGCCTGACAGCCGTAATCAGATGGAGAGGAGCCCATTAACATGTTTAACGTCCCGCTCCAGAACATGCTAAACTGATACAGGCAGCGCTTTGTCCCTTGTTCATCACAAACCTAAAAATAAGAAACTCAAAAACAAGAGTGGGAAAAGCAATCTCGACTCTTGGCACAGCACGAAGCAGCACTAATAACAACTAGAGCTGCCCAGACTACCACAGCTTGACTGCTGGCCACTGGGAGCTTCCCCGTAGAAGCACATTCACAGTGTAACAATCAACTGTTGATTAATTACTGCCACGGTGTCGTTCCTTCTTTTGTTGTAACTTAGCAGAGCCTTTAATCCACAGACGATCAGGAACATGTGTTCTTTAGCCGAGCTGGAGGAATGGCATCACAGTTGAAGAGAGTTCAGGCTCGTGACCTCGCCGCCCAGCTCAGCCGCTGAATGACTGTGAGGCCACGAGTTCACCAGAGTCAATGGACTCATGGGGTAAAGACAGACAGATTGACTGCCTGAAGCTAGATTTATAGGTGTGCATCACACCTGCTCCTCCTCGAAAATGTGAATACACAATGAAAAAGTAGGACGCCTGTGTGTCGACCTACAAGTTTCCGGTTGATAATGAAGTCAAAGCCTCGTCATGCACCTCATCAGTCATCACTATAAACGGATATCTGCATGTGATTTTGGCACTGGAAGCATTCTGGTTTCCGTTTGTAGTCAGAGTAGTATTGAGAAGTCCTATCTGATCAGGCTTTGGTCAGTTTGTAGTAGAAGAAATGTTGCCAATAAGCCCAGATGTCTGGATATCTGCTGGCTACACCTGAAGCCCAGAAACATCGCCAGTCGCCCCCAGAGGCTAGATCGTCCTCAGAGTCATGGTGCCCATTCATCGTCTTTATCTATCGTTTCCACTGCACCTTTAGCCTTGAGACAATCACTTTCAGGTCCATAAACATAATTAAACTGAGGCAATGGCCGAACAATGAACACACATCCGTCTAATGTTCCAGCGACGGTATCAAGGAGTGAAATCTGATGCTGAAGTGTGAATCAATCCTTACAGTGGGAGTACAGTGCAGGTGTAATTCCACCTCTTGTAAGCTGTACCTCATGACTCGACCAAGTCCGTTCTCTACAAGACCCCAAACATGCAACACACCCTCAAACACTGAGCCTTTGTTGCATCTAGCAACTGCTGTACCTAGAAACGTCCGTCCCGTTGGCCGACCCATCCAACCACCCGGATCTCCTCCCTTAGAGCTTTAGCAGCGCTACATTAATGTCGTTTTATATCAGGACCAGACAAGACTACATGTTCTTGTCAGATCAACATGAATATGTCTAAACGCGGGGATGTTCAAGGATTTGGAACAAACGATAAGCACCGTTTCTTTTGTCAGTACAGCTTCAAAAATCTCTCGTTGCTTGTTAGGTTGCCACGATAACTGACACTTCTCTTTAAATCTTGTTGAAAACCCTTAAAATACTGTCAAAATTTGCTGCGGCTTCTAAAGCTGAAATATTTAAAAGTCACAGCAAGCAGTCTGTCTTCGGCGCTGACAATTATACAAAGAAGAACATGTTCTGATTCTCGTGATTGCCAAGCTTTAGAGTTTATAAAAACACACCTGGTTGACAGTATTTTCTTCTCATAATAACCAAGAAATCATTTTCTGTGAATGACTTTATTTTTTAGTACTTGTCGTACATTTAGTTTGAATCAGTACATCATCAAGTATGATCATATCGACACCTTATGTCTACGTTCATTTATTCGTGGTAATAAATGATCATATATTTTTGGTTGATACGTTTAATTGTGCAAAGCGTTGCTCAGATTTGTTCTCCGTCATTTCAAAGCAGCTGGTAACGTTATTTAACATGACTAAGCTTGTGGAAGTTGTTTTTCATCTCATTGTGTATATATATATATATATATATATATATATGCATGTGTCTGTTTGTGTGCACTGCTCACTGAGTGGGTGTGTTTGTTTCCAACACCAGTTATTATCACAGCACTAATTACCCAGGGGAATTGTGGGTAAACAAATCATTCTAAAGAAAAGAAGCCCACAGAGAAGAACGAGGAGGAGGAGGAGGAGGAAGGAGTGTCGGCTTATGAACACAAAAAAGTGAAGAGGGTGGTTAGAGAGGGAACTTGAAAGGATGTCCTCGAGCCCAGACAGCCCGAATCAAAGCGTAAATCTGACTCTGATCACAGCGTCGCTCTTGGCGTGTCAGGAGAACCACGGTGTTCCTCAGCCACTCCAGACCTGCACACCTGATCCGATTATGCTGTTATGAAAATGTGTGGCTCTTAATTGGATCAGGTGTGTTCGAGCCGGAGCAACAACTCACAGCGCAGGTACTCCCTAACGACTGCACGAGAGAGAACTTCTGTGAAATATTAAAACTTTATCGACACACCATTCGGTGTCTTCGGGTTCTTTTCTGATCAAGCCGCTCTTTTTTGAAAGCAGATTTATGCACATTGGGTTCGGGTAGGTTTTCAGAAATGCAATAAAATCTGTAACTTAAACTTCAAACAATCATCCGGTCTTTAAGTCTTTATCAAAGGGGAATCTCTGACAGTGTAAAGATTGGTCGGTGTGCGGGTGACGTCAAACGTAGGTTTCCAAAGAGCTGTTTTGAAGCTCTAATCTCTGCCATCTAAAAATCATTGGACATTTTAACGTGGGGACTTATGAAGACGTTCGAGGAACTGCACTTCCACATTGGCTTCACTTCACAGCCACTGAGATCGCCGCTTGAGCAGAATGTCTTTGAATTTCTGCGTTTTGAGTTTGTTTAGATCCGTCACGATATTAGTACACCACCTTGATGAGAGTCTCTAAACTGCTCGACAAAAGGTGCTGACTGTGATTCACTGGAGGAAGTCTGGGAGAAAAGGCAACCCGTACAGCACAAATGTCTGTCAAGCATCATCAGTGGACGATAGTTTGGTCCAAATGTTCCAATCTGCTGTTTGAGTGGGACGACTGCCATGTGGTACTTCAGTTCCATGATGCACAGAGCTGTGTCTTTGAAGAGGCTCCACAGCTCACCAGCAACTAATTCATTCTCGACTCACCAGAAAATGTGTGTGTCTGTGTATGTGTGTGTGTGTCTGTGTGTGTATGCGTCATGACTCACATGGCTAACATTTACTCTTCTCTTCCTTCTCATCTTTCTGGATGTAGACATCAGAGGACTCACTCTGTCTGAGTGCTGTACAGACTGTGTTATGAATGGAAGTACACGCCTACATACACGGACGTGTGCTAGACACACACACACACACACACTCGTAGGCATATACGGACAGGACACTCAGCCCTGTGTTTGTTGAAAATATCCTTCTGTCAGACAACATGCTGTAGCTCAGACAGGAAGAGAGAGAAGTGGATGAGAACGCCATTATGGATAGAGAAGAAGGCGGAATGACGAATCGACAGTATAGAAAAAGATGAGCGAGCGATCTGTTTTATTTCATGTTTAATTTATGAACTGTAGCTGTAACGATCAGCCGATTAATTCACTCGATTGACAGGAAACTAATCAGCAACTATTTTGATAACTGATTGATTGTTTCAATAAAAAATATCCATTTTATATTATTTTTGAGGACTCTGTTTAAAACTATGACTTGACTAATCGAGAAGATACATGGCAGCTTAATCGATAATGAAAATAATCTTTAGTTGCAGCCTAAAAGAGAAATATGACAGTAATTGAAACTAAATGATTTAATTTAAAGCCTTTATTATGTGATGGTATTTTAATGACATACTTGTTATCAAATGTAAAACTCTGGGCTTGTGTTGATTTGTGTATTTTCACCTGAACTTGAGCCATGACAGCTGTGGAGGGATCCATTAAGAAGAAGCTCTGTCAGCTGTCTGACTTACATAATAGTCGTACCGTGATATGTTTGTATGAGTGAGACGTTCAGAGGTGAAGGACATTCGATTTCAGTTTAGTGAAACATGTCATTCCTGTTATTCATCTAACAACTGCAGACCTCTTTTCAACATCCACAGTATGACCTAGACCAAGGCGTAGTCTCCACATGAGTGTGTGTGTGTTTATTAGAGGATAAACTCACCTTATTTTTGTTGGGATTTAAATGGGTTTTCATACTTTACCTGAAGCTTTGAGTTCCTTTGAGGGGACAAAGTGTTTTTCGCTCAGGGCTAAATTTGACCGCAGGCTATTTGCCGTCTCTTACTTTAAAACGTTTCTGTGACCCGAGGATACCTTGACTAAAAGAGAAGACGGGGGTGGGGGGGTGGGGAGTACAAGATGGATGGAGGATAGACTTGAATTAATGTTGTTCGGGCTCCCAGGACCTTTCCAGCAGACAGACTGGGGCTCTAACAGTCTGACTCACAGGAGCTGGCATGAAGGAATACATTTCCATTTCTAATCTTGGCCGGTGGACAGTCAGCACAATTCAGCTTGCGAAAACAAGCAGATTTTAGGGGGGCACTGCTGTACACAAGCCTCAGTCATGATCCACAGGACCACACTGGTATATAACTGTTATGAAATCATCTTATCCCTGCAAAACAACTCGCGCTCACCTTCATACAGCAGCAGCATTAGGGGAAGACGATGATAATAGTCGGAGTAACAGTGATAGTGCTACATTACGGGAAACGTGCAGTGATTTTACAGAGAAACTACACTTCCTCTTTCACCTCTGAGCCGACATCCTGACACCTACACCTACCCAAAACACCCTGATACACCCACACACACACACAGCACACCAATTACACACACCCGTCTACAGGAACACACTCTCGTCACTCCTCATTCGCACATAAACACACACAGTCCCAAACTCATCAGCACTTCTTTTTTTTTTTTTTTCCACTTTACCCAGCATGCTCCATAATTATCACATAGCAGCTCATTGCACACTGTGCCATCTGTTAGCTGCACGCCCAAAAAACACACACACACATGCGCGCACACACACACATACATGCATGCACAACCACACAGTGCCAGATGCTTGGGATTAATAAGATAGTCCTACCATGTATAACTAAGTTTGCAGCATATCATTAACAATTTGCAATAAGAGGATAAGGAATGTCATTGAGGGCGTCGAAGGAAGAGTTTAAGTTTAGAGACAATAAAAACTGGGATCAGTTCAGCGAGATATCAAGGCTATAACTAAATGTAGACAGGCATATTTAAAAGTGGACTTGTCTTTGGCAAGGCTAAAGGACGCTGCAGACATCAGTCATGAATATGCAGCCGAGTTCATAAATGTTACATCGGCTTGCCACACACAGGCACACACACACACACCAGCATCTTGTAGCTGTTTACCACACTGACAGTGAATATTCATGGTATCTCATGTATCCCACATCTCAGTGTGAATGCTTGTAGGAATTTACACCGCCGCCGCCGTAAAGCTGCCGTCTTCTGGAGGCTCATTCATTCTCAGTGCTCTCCGTTCCTTGAAGGAAGGAAGGAAGGAAGGATGGGATCTGGATTTATGTTTTTGTTTCACGAGACTCGTAGGGCGCATAGTGACACAATTTTATGTTTTATCCGACTAAAATCTTCAGAAAGATGTACGTATTATAGTAGTTCTAATAAGGAGTTGATACTTTATTCATTTTTTATCATTTTTTCAGCATTTCTATATATTTTAGATGATGGAATATCTTTGGATTTTGAATCCATGGTTAAGATTTTGGGTGGCAGATGTGTTGTGGATGCTGAAAACTGGAGCTGAGTTTAATTTATCAGCTTGAACATTAAATATCTTGTCTTTGTATTCGATTGAACATTGGTCTAAAAGGATTTGCCATGTTTTACATGGCTTCTTTTTTAAATTAGGGCTCTATTTTAACATCTCATACTGCGTCATATTTTGGTAAGATTCACCTTGTTAATATTCCTTCGGGATGAGAAATGTGAGCCATGATGTCTGGGAATAAATTCAGAAATGTAGCCGCATGGATGTCATGGTTTTTCAAAGTGCCAATGAGATAAATTTATCCCGGGTTTTTGAATGCATAACACAGGCGGTGAAGTCAAGTGAGTCGCTCTGGTGCTGAATTTTATTCTTTTGATTTACACTTGGACTGCACTGTGCTGCATACAGTCCTGAACTGGAGGAGAATCAACGTTTAAAAAAAAAAAAAAACATGACGTCCAATTAATTAGATATCTGCCTCACAAACACCTTTTCACGCATACCGTGTTCAGTATTTTGTACATTGTGTTCTGATTTAATGATTACAGCGTGCTTAAAATGTTCCCACTCAATAACGGCTGCTTACAGCTGTTTGTTTGCGTTTGCATTTGTTACTCTGGTGAAAACTGAACACATGAACATACCTATCCACGAGGAGATCTGCAACTAACCGTGTTACAGCACAGACGACCGCTGACAAGTTGAAGCTGCAGGGACTACAATCTGATTTGTATCGACTTCCCGACACCTCCACAATAACTAACCCAGCAGGGTGAAAAGATGGTCCAAACTGTGTGCTCGGTAAATGAGCCGTTTGGCCCGCGTGAGGCTGAACCAGCCAATTACACAGATACATCATGGTAAACCACTCAGACCGGGATTAAACAAACTGTAGCTGTGATAGCACCCTCGTAATGTTTAATGAGGATCTCTTCACCGTCCTTTAACCGCACACACACACACACTACGACATGTTACACCTGCCGGGACCTTTTCAGCAGCAAATTAAACATGAAGCAGAGACATCAGGATAAATTAGAGCTCCTGTATGTAATTTATATATTCGTTATCAGGTAGCTGCCTGCGCATCAGTCACAGAGCTGGAACATGATCAAACATCCTCACTTTGCCTCTACGCAGCTTTAGAGAGGATTTTGTGTGTGGTGTGTGTGTGTGTGTGTGTGTGTGTAGGGGGGACTCCCCCTCTTCAATTATTTACAGGAAGTCCTCATGCATCTGTGACTTTCAGCGACAGAAAACCCAACAGAGCAGCACAGATCTCCTTTCTTTCTCCTCCTGATTACTCGTCTCTCTTTATCTCATCCTTTTGTCTACAACATTCTCCTTCTCCATCTTTTCCTCTGTCTACAACCTTTTCCCTCCGTCCTCTCCATCCTTTCCTCTGTCTACAACCTTTTCCCTCCGTCCTCTCCATCCTTTCCTCGTCCGTCTACAACCTTTTCCCTCCGTCCTCTCCATCCTTTCCTCTGTCTACAACCTTTTCAGTCCTCTCCATCTTTTCCTCGTCCGTCTACAACCTTTTCCCTCCGTCCTCTCCATCCTTTCCTCTGTCTACAACCTTTTCAGTCCTCTCCATCTTTTCCTCGTCCGTCTACAACCTTTTCCCTCCGTCCTCTCCATCCTTTCCTCTGTCTACAACCTTTTCAGTCCTCTCCATCTTTTCCTCGTCCGTCTACAACCTTTTCCCTCGTTCCTCTCCATCTTTTCCTCTTCTCTCTAAAACCTTTGCCTCTTTCTCGTCCATCTCTTTCCTCTCGTTGTCCTTGTCCTATTTCTTGCTCACCTCCTTTGTTTTGCCTCCCATCCAAGTCTTTTCTTCTTCTCTCCCCTCCTTCATTTTTTCATCATTTGTCCTGGCCTCACCTTTATTCACCTCACCTCTCCCTTTCATTTCCCTCCTTTCATCTAATCTCCTCTTTTCTTCTCCCCTCCCATCCATTTCTGCTCCCCCGTCCTCTTCGCCTCCCATCACCTCATTTCCCCTCCTCTCTGGCTCCTGTGATCTCCACCCAAAAAAGCAAAAATGAAGGGGAGGAAAGAGGGATGACGTCAGGGAGAAGAGACGGCGGTGGAAGAGTGTGAACTCTCTCTGAAGAGTCAGCATGCAAATAATTCATATTCCACTCAAGCAGATCTCCAACTGCTCCTCCTCTACCTCGCCTCCCCTGCACTCACGCATCACCACGTCTTTCTTCACTCTCCATATTTTGATCAAGATTTGACTAATTTAGCTTTTTTTTTTTATTCACAAGCCAAATATTTTTTGGAAAAAGCAAAAAAAATGTGTGCATGCTTGTAAACTGTGTGTGTGTGTGTGTGTGTGTGTGTGTGTGGTGTGTGTGTGTGTGTGTGGTTGCTCACCGATGAGTAGAGGTGACCCTCTCCGTTCATGGCGATGTAGAGGCCAGTCTTGACTGATTGGATGGCCACGACTCTCAGACCCACAGGAATTAAGTTAAACAGAGCTGAGGACAAAAACACACAAACTTAGTGTGTGTGTGTGTGTGTGTGTGTGTGTGTGTGTGTACACACAGTGCTCTGAGAACAGAAATGTCAGTTGGTCTGTTGCTCAGGTGGATTTTGTTTGCTGGTGATGTGAACAGTCAGCTTGGCCTCCAGGGCCTGCTTACAGGGCTTTTAAACTGAAAACTCAGGCCACGGCTTTAAATATAAATTTAATTGCACTCTAATTAAACGTCTATAGCTTCGTACAATTTAAAGGAGCAGTGTGTAGGATTTAGTAGCATCCAGAGCCTCTTGTTCCTAGTGTGTAGCAGCTGTAGAAACGTGAAAGTCCCTATCAGAAGCTGGTGTTTGTCTTTTCTGACCCGCAGCATCTGCAGATAGAAAAGTCTGATTCTAAGGCAGGGTTCTTATTTCCAGGTGATTAGACACTCATGAAAACATAGTTATGGTAAGATTTTACTGTGCGAATTCACTTGTTACAGCAGCTCACCTCACAATATACAAGATGGATGCATAATTTCTGTCATTTTCTATAAACAGAGCACCATAAATCTGGCACACTAAGTGCTGTCATTAAACCAAATAAAGAAATAGTCCATGTTTTGTTACATGAGCTATTAACAAATATATATACTCAGTATGTTTGCCAAAAAGTCGATCACATATAGTGCATTATCCTACACAGTGACAGTCTTTATATTTGATCTAACTCCCTGTTATAAAAACACATGTTCTTCAGCAGCTGTAATAGGTCTTGACTGAAACTTTCACACTGAGTATAAAATCATCGTCGGGCCAACACAGGTGTTTCCAATGATACTAATTAAGGTCCTCCACCCTCCAACATCCTCCATTGCACCTGACACCGCATACTTTCTTGTCTGTCTCCATCCTCTTCACCACCTGTCAGCTCAGTTATGGTCCACCTTCCTTTAGCGTCTAACTACGTGTCAAACCGTTCGTTCTTTATTTATGTCACTGCACAGCTCTGCGCTCTGCGACGGTGGCACAGTGTTGACAGCTGTAGTAGTACACGCCGTTCACCAGTTTGAGTGTGACTTGTTCCGAGAGTTTCGGGATGAAATGTTCCTGCATGAGCCCCATCGTAATCATCTATATTTTGACCGCGTTCATTTCCATGATATTTTAATATCGGCCCATGTTTTTCAAAGGCGCGCTCGTACTCTCAGCTCCATTGGGTCAGTGTTATTTGAGGATCAGACCCTTACAGCCTCGGCAGGTATTTTTAAAGACTATTGCTTATGCTCACTTCCTGCAATCTGTGCTGTATCTTAGTTATGAGTTATTAACTCTCTTTTTAGAGAACATTAGCATCTCAGTGAGAGATCGAACGAGGGAAATCATGCAGTAAAGTTGGACAGCGGGCTCTCACACTGTTGTGCACTGATTCTCATCTCTTTAGAAATGTTTTTTTATGTTCATAGAACGATAAAAATTTCAAGGCTGAGAGCAAGTGACAATGATGTGACTGTCAGCTTTCCAGCGGCAGTAATGGATTACTTTTACCGACTTTATTTTAAGTACAAACCTGTACTCACCCTGGAGACCTTTCAGCTTTCCAAACTCACATTACATAGCGATGGATAAGCTGCAACGAGACAGCGATTGACTAAACTAAAGCTTAACAAGACAATAACGAAGCTAAAAGATTATTTTATTTTCATGGTGATATATTCCTCTACTGCGCTCCTCTCTAATGTGAACATGGGACAAATATTATGTTGAATATTGTCTTCAATAATTTGCACCTGTTCAGATTAAATATCTTGAGGTACATTCATGTTTCCTGTTTTATTTTGCCACTTACCTCACCACTTCCTGCCCTCCAGTTTGACTGCCCCTCCTTTATTAGTCTCACATGTGCCTCGTTTGGTCCCACGGTATTTAATATGTGTGCCAGTTCGTCTCAGTACCTCGGCATTCGAGCTTGTTGATCTCCCGGTTCCTAATTTCTTTCCAGTTTTTGGATTCCTGAATCTGCTGACTTTGTCTCACCCTTCTTGCATTGTTTGTTGTTCTCTGATTGATCACCTGTGTACTTTTTTGGCTAAATAAAGATTTTTGTACCCGGTCTGTGCTTCTGAGGCAGGTTTTTGAGTCCAGTTGCTTGTGGCTTTCATCAGTTTTCTAAAAACATGTACACGTTTGCTACGGCAAATAAAAATAAATGTAGCTGCAGCATACAGCAAGGTGAATTAAAATCTCAGTATTAGCGTGAAGTGTTTGAGAGTCCTTAAGGTTATCAGACTATTTCCAGTGGTTGTTGTGCTAGTTAGTGATAAAATACAGAATACTGTTTGTCCTCAGAGATGTTTTCATCAATTATTGATGGCGTGACTATCTCAGGTCGGTTGTTGCAGCCAGCAGCTCGAGTATGAAGATGTTCACTGTTTGTCGTTGTGAGTTTGATGCCTGGCAGAGGGTGAAAATGTTACATTTTCAGTAAATCTGGTGCTGACACAGTGCAGGAATCTGTTGTTTTTTTTGTTTAAGACAAGCAGAATTTAGTTGTTCGTGTCATAGATACAGCCTAAACACATTTGGCTCTTAAATAATCCTTTAAAGCTGGATTGTGTTGAGAAATAATTGAATTAAAGCAAAGGCGTCTGCTGTGATGGGTTGAATCGAAGGTTACCGTTTTTTGCATTCAGCCACCGAAAAACCTCAAAGAGTGGGAATGTGTGGACAGAAGCTGTCGATTTTGAACAAAAACACAATGTGAGAAGCTTCCCCTCCAGTGTGCTTAGTCTGCTTTCAACAAACTTTATTGACACTGTCATCAAGGCCAGCGACAGCGTGATGAATATTTCACAACAGCAGAGGATTCTCCTCCGACGCTCAGTGCCATTTTTTTGTTTTGTTCATGAGGGAGGATATAAAAGGATATTATGTAAGTGATATTTATAAAATCATAACATCACAATGACCTGTAATGAAGGCTGTCACCGTGGACGTTATATTTGGAACCAACAGCCGTGCAGCCTAATCAAGGGTTGATTACACCTGGGATATCATTGCCCTCGTTAATCAAGGGTGCATAGAAATGGCTGTTAAATCGCTCTGACGAGCAACGTTTACAGTGCTCAGAGTTGAGCAGAAACAATGTATCAAATGTGAAAAGAAAGTACACCTGCGGGTAATCATCTTTGGTAAATATCACGCTTTCTGAAGCACCATCAGGCCTTCGTTAACATAAAGATATGCGCCCAGCTGATTAGGCGACCCTCCCTTTTAATGCCGCGGGGAAATGTCACTGATGTCTCCCCTCCGCTGAACGCGGCTCAGCCAGAAAAAACACTGACAGACAAACATGAGGAAAAAAACAACAAGCTTGGCAACAAGTGGGAGCTGCAGTAAATTCAGTTTGATCTACACGCCGGCCAGGCTGTGGCAGATTTCTTTTTTTAAATGGCAATGCGAAGACATTTGCCAAAGATTGATGAGAAGACGCTGGCCAAAAATAATAATAATCATCGTAAACAAGTGGGACGTTGCTGCAACACGAGGACGACAGAGAGCAAACCGGCTCAGCCAATGTGGGAAAGGACACTTTGAACCAGCGAGAGCTGCCTGCTGTAGTGATTACTGATTAGCATTTGATTTTCTCACAGCCGAGCACGGCAGAATATGGAAAAAGCTGCATTAATCAATAAGACATCCAACTGCAGCTCCTCCCCGAGGGCAGTGTTGGGTGCAGAGGTCCAATAAACTAGACCCTAAAAAAATGAAATGCTGTGAGCAGCCACTTGTCGCTTTCAGCTGAACAGTTGGTGTGTTTCTGTCCATCAATATGACTGCACACGCTGTGAAAGAATGGCTGTCCGTCTTTTAGATTAAACTACTTTAAGCTTTTAACTGTTTTTATATTAACTGGTAGTCATTAGATCTTCAACAAATCTCTCCACTGTCAAATCAAATGAAGACTACTGACAGATTGTCTCTAAATAACTATATGGCCTTGAGAGAGACTGTCGTGGCTTTTCGTGCCGTAGCCTCTGTTGTTTTGAGCGCAGCTTTTCCTTTTCCTGTCGGTCTTTCCCTTTCAGACACCTGTTGCACTTCATTGTCAAGAAAATCACAGTGTAACTCTTGGAAATGATTACACACACACACTTTCAGTTAAGCTGGGTTTTTAAATGAAAGCGATGGACTAGTGACTGTAGCTACTGTAGCTCACTCGGTTCTTGAACTACTGTACAACAGCCGGTCAATATCCTGAACTGAATGTGTAATCCAAATATGCAGTCAGCGGGAAGCTCAGAAATTAAATTAGTTTTGCTGCAACGTGTTTTGAGAGACGTGTAATTGCTGTTTTGTTTTTTGGTGCTGACATTTCTTCGAGTTTAGGGAGAGCTGCCTTTTTTGTGCAGTCATGTGGAGGCGGTCTTTGACACCAGAGACTGGGATTCACATCCCAGAGTCCCCTGCGTGGTTGAGTTTCGGCAACAGAAGCATTTTTGGTTACCGTTAAGAAAAACCTTCTGATTTGGGTTAGATGATGATAACGCGTCCTCGTTATTTGCACAGTGTGACTTCACACTACTGTGACAAGTGTTTTCCATTCACCTTAGCCAGCATTATGTGTGTATTCACCTCAATAATATGCACATGCACCCCTGTAATGAATGAGCACACTTACAGGAGTTGGTGCTGTCGTCTTTGGTCCCGTCCATACTTCCATCCTGGCCCATCTGGAGATAGAAGCCCTGTCTGCAGAACAACCTGGTCACTATGCCCTTCAGCTGTGGTTCTGCACAAAGCACAGACACAGACACAAGGACACAGGAAGAGAAAGAAGAAGAATAGTTGAAAAGAACGGATACACGCTAGACGGCCCTTTTTTTAAAATATGAAAATAAAAATAAAGTGAGGCCAAGTTTTGTCGGCTCCAAACCATCCAAATCCCCCAGAAATCAATTTCTGCACAAATCCTGAGAGGCACACTCGAGATGGAATACAGTTTGGCATTAAAGAACAATGTGACCACATACTGCATCCTCAGGGATTTCCTGTGGCGAGACTAGTCAGGCACATCCAATCCATTACAGGATTCTTGGACTAATCCTTCCTTCATGGTCATTGTTCCACTTGAATGACGGTGATGAATTATTTCTGAACCTTTGATGGTCGAGAGCAGCTTCATAACGCCTATATTCTGTTTACTATTTATCTATTGATTCATATATTGCTTTGTATGATTTATTAAAAACTTATATAATTGTGTGGCTCTCTAATCCTGCACCAAAAGCACCAGATACTGTGCTGTATACGTCCACGGTGGCTGAAATGCAGATGTTAAGTGCTAAAACAGCTGGTCAGACTGAGAGAGAGAGAGAGGCGTGACAAAGCAGCTGAGTCATTAGATAAAGATGGAGACACCTGCATGAGGTGACGCGATCTTCGGCAGGTAGAGACAGGCATGTTTCCATTCCCTCTGCAGACAGACGGCACTCTTTTCCACACAAACACTCTGTGCTGATTATCTAACACACACTTCCATGTGGCCACACCCCGTCCTCCCTCTGTGAAACACACACATCGGTGACCTGAAGCGGGGTGGGAATCCCCCCTTTTGAACGTGTGTGTGTGTTTGAGGTACAGAGAGCGAATTCGTAAAGGTGTATCCTAATAGGCAGGGACAGAAGAAAGCCAAAACTGACCCAGTTTATGAAGTGTGTGTGTGTGTGTGAGCGATAGAGGAGCAGGGGTGTTTTCCATCTTTGTGAGGGATCCATCTTGTGCAGCAGGGGAGAAGGAGGGAAGAGGAGCAGTGAAGCTTGCAACCAGCGCTTGAAATGACAACGCACTGTTTAGCATGTCGTGTGCTGCAGTCAATAATCAGTCCAAGCTGGATTAGAAACGACAGCTATGAAACGTGCTGACAAGCTCTGCTAACATCACGAGCAGTGGAGAAATTACAACATTAAATCATGTAAATTTAGATAGATAAATATAGATATATGAAAAACTGTTAATTACCCAAAACCTGGCATTGAATATCTGATTAGATTTAATGACTTTTTAATCACACATTCACTGATTTATCATAATTTAGACTGTATTCCATTTAGCTTACATACAGCTGTTTCAAAACAACATATAACACTTAGGAACAGTACAAAAAAGGCTTTAATTAATTCATTGATTAAAATATATTTTTAATCATTTTTCTGCTTTACTTTCATCTCACTGTAAATGAAACATTTTGGGCTTTTGTACTGTTTATTAGGCTGTGAGAAACATAAATATCATTGTAATGAAAATATTTGACACTTTCTTCCGTCCCTATAAGTACAGCACACTACGTCATTCCAGCTAACAGCTGTCGGATTTATTCTCGCTGCTTTATGATTCAAGATACCTGAACCGAGATCAGCGTGCACGCTGCACACTGTGACTGAAGTCAGTCACATTTTCCAGTCGCTCTGCACTTTGTTTGTGTGACGCACGACCAGAGGAAGCTGCTGGAAATGTCATTTATTGTCTCTTATCTTTTTTCTAGAGCGTGTCGTGTCTTTCTAATTCATAAAAGATCGTCTAAAAATGTGTTTTTGTGAGTCGTAAATGTTACTGAATCAAACCTGGAGGCAGCCCGGCTTTTGCATTTAAACAGCCGCCTTTCTGCCTATCTGCTTAAAGCCCCGTCTGATGTGGATACATATCAGATACATTTAAAAACAGATTATACTATCAAATACTTCAAAATTTCAGATGAAAGTAAACTCTGACATCGCTGGAATCTCATTGAAAATCTGTCTTGTATTTCCTTGAATATTTGGTTTCATTACCAGCCTGATATGTAGTCACGTTCCTGCACATGGCGTGCATACATCCATGATTAGTTACGAGCTAAGGTGTGACAGGAAGCTTGTAAGTGGAGGTAAAATAAACAGCACAACACAGTCGTGGCTCTAAACAGGTAATATCAGGCGTACACCTTCTCCACCATATCAGCTCTGGTTCTTGAGCCGGTTCTGTTCAGGATTCACTGACAATCAACAATAAATAATCTTCTTACAGGGATAAACCTTCCTCCTGTGTAAACTGAACGGGGAAGAAGAAGCAGCATTTATCATTTAGAGTCTGAATTATCTGTATTTCACCTGAGGGCTGGACAATAAATCAAATTACTAATATTATGGATCTTGTATCGACCTTAATTTGAAATGAATATTTCGTCTGAAACAAAAACAGCCAATAACGTGACCAAAAGTCTAACCAATCAACCGACCAGCCAGAATACTGTCATTAATTAGGACACAGCAGAATTTAGGTGCTTGAATGTTACGTTAGCGTGATTTATGGTGATTTATAGATTTTGAATCACAGCGTCCGGCCCCATTATGAGCACGATTACAGCCAGAGTTATTGTTATTGTTTGCATAGCTCCCTGCTGTAACAGATGACAAATCAATAATTCTCCACAGGGGACGTCCTGCTGCATCCACTCAGCATCCACTCATCATCTATTCATCCACCTAACGCCCGTTTATCATTTACTGATAATTCCTGCCGTTGCCACGGTGACATTCCCACTCCGCCAAGGTGATTCTTTTTTTTTTTTCTTTTCCCCACTCTTCCCAGCATCTCCACATCCCGTCTGTTACTAGGGAAATTCCCATTCTCGCGTTGCCACGGCAACAGTCTCGTGATTCCAGACTGTTCCAGTGGAAGGGTATTCCCCCATCCACACACACACACACACACACATACAGTACACACACACACACACACACACACAAAGCTATAGTCTCTCCATACTGTGATCTGATTCAATCAGTCGGGACGTCAAGCAGCCGGCGGCTGATTTGACGTGTCACATTGTCCGTTAATTTGTCCCAGTCTGAGCTTAAATACAGCGTTTAACATGTCAACATCATGTCTTATACACACACACACACACACACACACCATCTCGCCAAACAACAGCCCCCCCAAACGAAGAATCCACGACCGGCGAAGTGAATGCAACCATTTCACCTTCATTTACATCCGAGTGATTAGTGATTAGAGGAGCACTCGGGCTCCTGGAATAAAAAAGAAGGGGGATCTCTTGTTTCCAGATCTGGTCCAGCGACAGTGATGTCCTTCACCTCTAACATGGCAGCAGTGACGCAGTTGATTATGTATCGACGCTAATGAATAATAGAAGTCCTTAACCTGAATTTGTCTTAATGAGACATTTGGCTTGACTTTGATTCTGTGTCATGCAGAGGCTTTTCCAGTCTTGAGAAGACGGCTCTGAGGGAGGCACTGATGATGTCTATTGATTATCCATACCTGCTTATCATTATGTGTATTGAAAGGTGAGGGAACACCGTGTACGTCCAGTCCATCATCACACAGACAGACAGGGGTGATGGTGTTAATCACAGAGCTACGCCACAACGAATAACATTAATCACTAGCAGAGGAGGAATATTGGCATGTTTTCTGATGTGTTTCATTTTCTTATGTCTTCATATTTGGCTTCCTCCTCTTGTTCCTCCCTGAGGGGATTTCAAGGTGATCAGAGGGCAGCTGGGAGAAGGGCATCCTACTAAATTTGATTACATTTATGGGTTGAAGTAATCTGTTTTTTGTTTTTTTCTTTATTGTATCAAAGCGAGAGCAGCAACTGGACTTTTTTAGGTTCCTCCTGCATCACTAAACTCATCACCTCAGCGGTGAATCCTTATTTTGGCATCTCCATGATCTCATCCTCTCGGTCACCACGCAGAGTTTAGGACCTTTTATTGTGCACGCAGACTGCCGTGTACGGATATATCTCTAATAAATAACATTACTTTTTAACTGACTTCACAGATGAGACGATGAGTATTCATGTATTACTTAATTTGTTGCCTCGCCACTCATTTCAACTGCATTTTTCTCTTATTTCCTCGTTCCTATAAATACTACGCTCCGTATTTTCTTGCTTTAAGTAAATATCATTCCATCTGACAGCTGTGATATTTATTCTTGCTCCTTTATGATTTGAAAATACCTGCCCAGCGTCCGTCTGTCAGGGCAGAGCAGAAATCAGCACACTGGCCGCTGCACTGACGGACTGAACTCAGTCACATTTTCCAATCTCTCTGCTCTTGTTTGTGTGACGCACGACCAGAGGAAGCTGCTGGAAATGTCATTTATTGTCTCTTATCTTTTTTAGAGCGTGTCGTGTCTTTTTAATTCATAAAAGATCGTGTGAAAATGTGTTTTTGTGAGCCTTAAATGTTACTGAATGAGACCTGGAGGCAGCTTTGCTTTTGCATTTAAACATCCGTCTGTGTGTTAGCTTTAACACGGTCTGATATGGATATATATCATCAGACATCAGCCAACCTGATACACCTGGCTGGTGTTGTGACTCAGCCGACAGCCACGTGATTTATTTCTTGATTGCAGCTTTGCAAAAAAAAAAATTCTAAGGCAGCGATTAGCTTTTAATTTGGCGGGGAAAATTCTGCCCATCATATCGCCGTCAAATCCAGCACTCAGGATCTGACTGATGAAGTAGTTTTTAACGTGGGTTAGCGGCTCTTTAATGAGGCTGATTTCACTGCAGGATTTAAATACTGTTGAGTAAAATTCCTCCCACGGCAGTGCCAATAATTCTCCACTCAGAACTCTAATTACTACGACTAATAACAATAATAATAATAATAATAATGATAATAACAAGGGGTAGATGTGGACAAGAAGGAGCCGAACAAGAGGACCCCAAAAAAGCCAATTTTTGGCTCCATGCTGGTCTAATTCGAGCTGACGAATTGAAACGTTGCTGCGTTGAACCGCGTCTTTGATGAGTAATGAAGGCTGCAGATCAGTTTGTGTCCGTCTGTCTGTCTCTCCTTCACAAAACCTCTGGAAGACAGTAGGGGATGTTGGCAAATCTCTATCACACACACACACACATAGACGGAGCACAGACATTTTAGACGTTGCCAAGCTTTCACCAGCAGCTCGCACAGCTGGGAGCACAGAGGAGAGGGAGAGACGGAAGGGAGGTAGGGAGGGAAAAAAGTAAAATGAAGCTGGAAGGAGGTATGAAAGGATCTAAGGTGTGTAAGGAGGGGGTTGGGTGGAGACGAGGAGGCAGAGAGGTGACGAGAAAAAGGGCAAAGAAAGATGCAGAGGAGGAGGAGAAGAGGAGGAGGCAAGAATAAAGAGCAGAGGAGTCTGTTCTTTCATCTATTCTTTCCAAATATTAAAGAAGGTATGGAGGGATGAAAAAGATCTAAGTAGGAAGAAGAGAGGATTAGGATGGAGGAGGAAGGGTGGTCGAATGAAGACATGGTGATGAGGAGGAGGAGGAGGAGAGGAAATGAGATAAGGACATGGAGGGCAGGAGGAGGAAAGAAGAAAAGATCAGAGGAGGGAAAAAAACAACAAAATGAAGGTGGAGGAAAGGATGAGGAGGTGAGGATGGGTGGTTGAATAGAGAGATGAAGATGAAGGGAAGAAAGGAGGTAAAGGAGAAGGGAGAAGGAAGGTGAGAAGAGAAATTAGGAAAGATGAAGAGAGGGTGGAGGGGCAAGGAAACGTGAAAGGGAGGAGGCAGGTAAGGAGGAAGAGAAGTGAAGGAAAGATGAGGAGGAAGGAAAAAAACAACAAAATGAAGGTGGAGGAAAGGATGAGGAGGCTAGGACGGAGAGAAGTTGAATAGAGGGAGTATGAAAGGAGGGAAGAGAAGGGAGAAAATGGGATGCAAAGGAAGGTGAGAAGAGAAATGAAAGAGGGTGAGAGGAGAAAGGAAACATGAAAGGGAGGAGGAGAAGAAGGCAGGTGAGAGGGAAGCGAAGGAAAGAATGTAAAGGAGAAGAGATGAAAGGAGGTTATTTTAAGGGAATAAGGAAAGCTGGAAAGGAGGAGTGGATGACATAAGGAGAAGTGATAGAACGAAGGGCTAAAAGGAGGTGAGGAAGGGTGCAGGTGGAGGAAAGAATAAAGGAGAAACGAGGTAGAAAAAGAGGAAGGGGGACGAGGATGGAGGAAGAGGAGGAAGGTGTTCCTCCTAAAGGAAAGAATGGAGGGAGAGGTGACAAAAAGAAGAAACTCCCACCACGATTTGGAACCTGGCCCTCTGATCCACACGTTCCTGACGCTCACCAGAACAAACTGGTGAAAACCACTCCTCACGTTCCTCCTCTCCTCTTTCTCTTCCTCGTTTCCTGCCTCCTCCATCCTCCCTTCTACCCACCCATCCTTCCACCGTCACCTGCTGGCTTCTCACACAATCAATTGATTACAGCAGCACTTATCGCCTCTGCTATTGAACGCTCCAGCACAGCACACACAATCACAAACATTTTCTCATTAATCTGCATTCACTGATCACTTCTGTGTGTATTGATCCGCCTCACATTCACTTCACTTTTACTTTTTTTTTTTTTGACCTGCTCCACCTTAAATTTCAAAATAAGAGACAGTTTTTGTGTCATAAATGACTGATGAGGCTGAGAGAGCGAGGCTGGAGATGCACAGAGGCAGACGGAGAGAGAGAGACTAGACAGACTAATCTGTGGCTTCAATAATGGATGTACCTGAAAACTACTGAACCATAGGGCACTACAAGACATGACAGTGTGTGTGTGTGTGTGTGTGATTGGGGTGTGTGCGTGTCCTCCGTGCACCACCCAGTGCGTGCATGTGTGTGCGTTTCTGCAATATGCATATCAATATATCGGCGTGCGTGCGGGTGTCTGTGTGCATGCGTGTGCGCCGTTTCCCCCCCTCACACCTTGCCGCCGTAGCCTCCTCTTCTTCAGGCCAAATATCCGGACTTTGGAGAAGATGTCGACCAGGTTCCCGTTGCACAGCCCCTGCTTCTTACCGGGGCTCTTCCGCCGCCGGTGAGTAGTCGGTCGGTGGGCGTGTTGCTCTCTCGCCTGTCGCTTCTGCCGGATCAAACCGCTGGCGATAGCCGCTGCCATGTCTCCGCCGAAACAGCCGACACAAAAACAGCCCCGTCTCCGTCCGTGTCTCCAGTCTCTTCAAGCTGTGTCCACCGGAGGGGACGGAGCGCAGACAAACCAGACACAAACCTCCGGTCTCTCTCCGCTTTTACCGGCTATAACGGCCCCATACTTGGAGCACACAAGTCCAAAATAAACACTTCACGTTACAGCATATTTTCTGTTGTCGTTATTCCCCGGGCCATTTGATTTTTTTAGATTTTTTTTTTTTTAACGGTTTACCTGTCCGTCACGTTTCACCGGTCTGTCTGTCAGTCAGATAACAGCACACAGCTGTCACTGAACGGCTCCTCCGACCGATTTTACCGGAGCCCGTTTGTCACTTTGCGTTCCCATGGTCACCAGGCGAGAGAAAACACACAAACAACCTCTAAAAAACAGAGAATAACCGCCTCACACACACACACACACACACGCGGAGAGAGAGCGAGCACCGCTGTCCGCTCTCCTCCTCAAAAACGACCGTTTGTATTCCGCTGACAGAAGCGCGAGGCGCGCGTGCCGCCGCGAGCCGCTCCAGCTGCGTGAAACTGGCGCGAGTTACCACGGCAACACCGGAAACGGGGCGGTTTGACTTTCAAAGTTAAAGCCCAATACGTAGTGCGCTTTTCAAGTGGATTATATATACATTAACGACTCACTTTAGTGTCAATAAATGTAACAGTCTATAGTATAACAGATTACTGTATTCTTAATCATGTCCTACTATTCTTCTTTTATTCTTATGTTGTCGTTTTGCTGTCTGTTGCTGCCATCAAGTGGTCAAATCTAGCCAAAATTATTATTTAATCTAAATTATTGAGGAATTTCCAACTCTAGAAAAATTACACCTTCCTATATTTTTAAATGTATATCAGCTATATTATCTTATGTTATTTAGGTTATTTGCTTTAAAATATGATTTATATTGGCTGCTATGTGGCTAAATTTCTCAGCTTATAGTTGTTTATTTAACATTTACCTTTCCTGTTATGAGTTGTAGAATGGACTTAATTATGAAAACCTATTTAAAAGTGTTCTTTTTTTTTCTTGTGTGTGTGTGTGAGTGTGTCTTTCAAAGCTTACATTAATCGACTATACCTCCTTGTTATTTTGAAGGTAATGACCGGAAGTCCCGGTTGATTGTCGTTCTGGGTGCTTTGACGTTTTGGAGACGCGCGAGCGCTTTCTGGAACCACACACACACACACACACACACACACACACACACACACACACACACACACACACACACACCCCGTTGTTGGCTGGAGCCACCACGCGCCGAGCGAGCAGTCACACACGCGCTCATGCTCATGCTCATTACGGGCCGGTGGACCGGTCGGTGGTCGGCTGGAACCGGTAGCAGGTGCCCGAGTATGGGGGCTGGAGTGCGATAGAGCCTGGAGCAGAATGCATTGACATATTTCACATGTACTGTGAGGACATATCATAACTTAAATCACCAACAGGTGCTAATATTAGTTTAAGGTTGAAGTGGTCCACTATAACTGTGAGCGTCTATAACTTTTCAACAATAATACATATTTTTGTATATTATATATTATTTGGCCACTTCTCTGAACCCATACTGTTTCCATAGAAGTTTGTGGTCCTTCATTTATATTATATATATATATAGTCATCTACCAGAGTTATATATATAATATAACCCCGGTAGATGGTAGATCAAAACATGTATTTACATATTTTCATAAATACATGTTTTTTTCTGAGATTTGGGGTCTTTTTAAGTTATATTCTACATTTAAGAGCAAAAATATGTGGCATATGCGGCATTATTAGTATTCTTTTAGTCTCAGTATGTTCAAGATCCCTTTAAGACATGTTTAAAACATTAAAAATGCAAATTCAGTTCAATTATCTCTTTAAAAATTGCATCTATTCATCCCCTCCTGATTGGAAAAAAATCATAATTTATAAACATGCACATATTTGCATTTCAAAATACGTCTCCTACTTCACTGATAAGGCCGTCCTGGTGTGTTTGTGCCGGACGTTTCGAGCGTTTCGCTTCAGCAGATGTGAAAACAGCCTTTTAGTGTCAAAGTCTGCACATGCATCATTCTGCACAGTCAAGGTCAAACACCCAATGACAGTACAAAAAAACAGATTTTTGAGCAGAAGGGTCCTTTAAGGCTGAGTCACTTTAAGCCAAAAAACAAACAAATGGCATTTTCTCTTTGTGTATTAATGAATAAATAAAGATTAAATCATAATATTTAAAGCATTTTCAAGTCAAGTAAAGAATTTCCGTCGTGTTTTGGATCGTAACGGAGACAATGAAAGCTGCTCTCATCCCACATACTGTCTGCGCTGAGCTGGAGAATAGCTTGCTGAATGAATGGTTTAAAAATGCAGGAGGTGGGTTAGATTGACAGGCTGATAAACTGGCGCTCTGCCTGCCTCACATGTCTGGTTTGTCTACTGTACACGTGCTTTCCTTTCAAACATGTATCCAGCTGTAAGTTTATACCGCGCCGCTGAATACACTCACATTTCCTCCATGAAGTGACAGCAGTGAGTATCAGGTGGAGCATTGTATGCAGTTTTAAGGGTGGTCACACCTGTGTCAAGGTGGACAAAGTCAAACAAAGTGCTATTATTTTGAAAAGTCAAGTTCTGGTTCCCCAAATTTCAGCCAGCGTGAATGTGTCTTTGCAGTGCGGCATGTAGGTCACTCATCTCTCCAGAATAAAGCGCCGGGATGGGACCCAGCTGGACACAAAGAGCGCTGAAATGAAATGTTCCTTTCTTCTGGGGGCAAAAACGATATCAAAAGAAAATCTCTGCACCTTTTCCAATCTATGTGTCGCCTCGATGAGTAATGGACAGCAGAGTTTGGCCTTTGTGGGATTGTTTTCTCAAAGGCAGGGTGAAACCCCAATCATATCAGGGACGCAATCCATCAGCTGGGAACAGTGGCATCCCCCTCCAGATACTCCGACGTGTCATTAATAAGCTGCAGGAACAATGTTTGCTTCTTAAAAACAAACAACAAGGCATCATTTACATTTTTGCAGAATATCAAAATCTCATAAAATTCATATATACGCCCCAAAGGGACGAACCATCTCCATCACTGTCAGCCCCAAATGTCAGCTTTGCATAGAAGATATATCACAGCCTCACAGGTTGTCATTCAATATACTGATTGTAATCATTTCCCCAAGGGAGATATATAATAATAATAAATAAAATATAGTTCCTGCTGAATTTAGGAATACTATTATTGATTAAATTAAGCCCAATGAGGTGATCTATAAAATAAATCTCCTGGACTGAAGTGTGGCTACATCAAAAATAATATAATATATTGATACAACTAGAATTTGTTTCCTGCCTTTACTGTGTTTGTTTGGACGAAAAGTCCAAGTTTAAAACAGTTCAGAATAAATTAAGTTCCTATTTTTTTTCTTAAGTATTTGTGTCTATGTTGTCGCGGGTCCTAAAGCGGATGAACGATAGGCGATTTAAAAAAATAATCAGCTGTTGCTTTGAGGCTTCGTGTCGCCTGAGGCAGGTCAGAACACTTGAACTGAAATATTTCAGCACCATGGACAGCGAACAGCCTCGCTTACACTTCATCTCCCTTCACCTCCAAATGCTCTGTGTATATATACTGTGTATATATGTGTGTGTGTGTGTGTGTGTGTGTGTGTCTGAGAGAGAGAGAGAGAGTTAGTTATTCATAGACACCTATAAACACACTGTTTTCTCCAAGGTGTCACAGGAATATGTATTTCTATCCTCGTGCACCACTAGGTGGCACCAGAGCGTGTCTATCAGTTCTCTGATAAGCGCATTAACAGAGGTAGTACATCAGTGACACAGTGGTGGTTCACTGTGGGTGGCACATAATGATCAGGAGCAGCGCGGGACCCTGCAGAGACAAAAGCAGGACTAAAAAAAACTGATCATATGAAACGATAATAGAAAAAAAACAAAGTTCTGAATGCAGATTTAGCCTCCGAGACCTGAAAATATGTCGGTGGCATTATGTGTTTTGAATTCTCATCCTCATACTTTGCTTGCTTGCTATGGACGCAGTGTGTCACCTTCACTTTTGTCCTTTTTAGTCGTCCACAGTGTCCCTTCTTTTGTCCTTCATGTTGCTGACACACAACTATTGAAGCTCAGAAGAAACCACTGATTCACCTCTGCTCGTCTCTCTCCCAGACAGCAGAGAAGAGAGAGGAGTGTGTTTAGTGTGTGTGTGTGCTGTTTTTTATATCCAGGTCAGTCCAAGTGAAGGAGTTATGAATAAATCAAAGCTACATTTACATTAAAATTCATCTCTTCTGCTGCTTTTTATAACATCGGGGGAAGGCAGGACGCAGCTCTTAAACTTCAAAAGGGAAAAAATGTCTTTCCACCTCGTCCTTCCTCCGTCCAATTATTCCACCATCCGTCCTGAATCTTTCTGCTTCGTGGCACAGCATTTTCAAGAAAACACACACACACGGGTAAATGCAAGGACGCACACGTATCATGCAGGTAAATGCTGTTTACCTGCATTAAAACTGTGCGTGAATAAGAAAGAACTGCTCATAAGAGAACGCACACTGATAGACACACATTCCTGTTGGATTCTAATGTATTTAAAGCATCTCTGCAGGTCTGTGTGTTTCACAGAGGCGGCAGCGCCCTCTACAGGCATCAAAACAGCATGGCACTCATCCACCCATTCTTTCTTTTACACACTTCTACGTCTTTCCATGCGTTTTTCTATTATACGCCTCTGCTTGCTCACTTTGTGCTTTGTTAGGTGTCATTGTAACTTGTCCATCCCTCTTTAAGATGCTTGATTTGATTTCCTGGAATATTTATTTCTATTCTAATAGAAATTTTATCACATCAAGCTATTTGTTGATCATTAGTAACAGTTAGATGCATAATTATGATGGCAATAAGAATTCCTAATGCTCATCCGGAGGCCTCTGGTGGCTGCTATAGACTGACACTGATTGTTTCCATGCTCATAGTCTAATTTTGTTATGAGACGCTGGCAAGAAGGGTGAAGTGGAGTAAAGATCCTCAAATACCCCCAGCAGGGGGGGTCACCTTGTTTTATAATATTCAAACTGTCAGCAATATTTTAGCAGGGAGAAGCTGCAACGAGGACGACGGCATGCACTGTGCCTTGGAAAAATAGATGAAGTGCGTGCCCTTGTATTAAAATGATGAAGCGGTGGGAAAAGTCTGAGTCCGAATGGGGCAAACAGGCTGTGTGATGGAGTTTATGCTAAACGTGTGAGGGCTGTTGTTGACTGTAGCTATGTCAGACTCTTCAGAGTGACGTATCTTGTCAGTTCCTGCAGATTTGACATAAAAATTGTGGTAAGTTATGCAGATTCTGAATCATTTTGTTGATTCAGATCAACATTTCGACTGTCATTTAATAAACTTTCCTCTAGTGCCAACCTTAGACAAAGTATATATATAAATTGTATGCAAGAAGTCAAAATCTAATACTGTAAGTAGTATTTGACACAAACATATTAAGAACACTTTGAACCGTACTACAAATCAATCATATCCTGTCCTCATATCCCACAACTCAAAACAGGTTTCACTCCATGCAATGCAATGGTTGTTGAGTACGTTCTTGTCGTCCCGCTAGAGGCTGCTTCAGACTCATAATTTCAATCCAAAGCGTCACTTTGAGAAGTAAATGAATGTGAATAAACTCAATTGAACCAGCCAAGAATAGTCCGCTGGGACACTGAAAGCAAGATCCGTCTTTGACATTTCAAAGTGTTTGTTCACCAAGAATGGAGCGCTGCCTACGCCGACGATGGCAACAAAAAAGAAGACACTGTACAGCACTAAATCTGCTCAGCTACCTTGAGAGTATTGAACATGTTGGGTGTGGGAGGATGACAATGGCTGTTGTGGTTCTGATCTTTGTTCTCATAGATTATAGAAGCACAAGTGTGCTTGAGGCTGGAGAGAAGTGTTGCTCTCCACTATCTGCATACTTTGTGTACTTTTGGTCCGCGGCTGTTTTGAACTGTGACTGCTACGTGCACAGTACATGACAGCATGATGCAGAGATTAAATCCCAGCCGCCAAAATCTGTTGAAAAGCTTCCCAGAGAAATGGAGGTTGTACATTCAGCAATACATGTTGGTGCAATGTTTAGTTGTCGATATACTTTTGGCGGCAAGGCTCCCCTCCAGAGTTGATAAACTGCTCATCATCACCTCTAAATTTGTCTGAGTAACATGTTGCATCTTGCCCGATTAAGAGAAATGTAAGCATGACAGTCTGTGGTTTCAGAGGGAGTTTCATGCTGGGCGCAGCGACTTTTCACAGAGATGTGGTGACTCAAACTTGAGCTCACCAACCTGGAAATCGAGCAGATGTTGAACAGACATCTGTTGTTTGTCAAAAATAATAGTTACACACAGACCCGTGGCATCTTCTTTTTTCAGAAAAGATCCACCTCATGTCAACAATCTGTCAATAAAAACGACATTTCTAGCCGTTCCCGGGGATTACGTGTCAGTCACACAGCGTCTCTGTAGGTGGCGCTCTTCTCTTTGTTCAGTCGTGGCTGCTCGTGTTTATTTATGAGCTCCTCTCCCTTCTCTGAGCAAACAGCAGACGAAGAAGCAACAGGTAGAAATCGCCTTCACGTGTGTGAATCAAACGGTGTGTGTGCGCGGCGGGAGATGAAAGAGACGGAGAGGACGAGGGGATGAAAGATGGAGAGCGATGGAGCGACGGAGGAGGAGAAAGAAGAGGCAGACAGGGAGGCAACAGATGTGGGTGGGTGTTCCCCAGACAGGAGTGTGAGGATATCCACTCTGAACCGAGCGGGATGACTCATAATTTACACTCAGACACCCGCCCACACACACACACAGCAGCACAGACATGGGGAAGTCCACTGTTACCTAGGTAACGAGTGATGAGTGACGCAGGTGGGTCTCCGAACAGAGAGAGAGAGAGAACACCTGCTGAATGCTGAGAGGATAACACACACACATCTGGCATCAATTACATTCATCGTGCTGCGTCAAACAGACACACACAAACACTTCTTGTTGCTGCTCCTCTCACTTCCTCTCCTTTCCTTCTCTCCTCTTCCCTCCCTTCATCTCCTTTCCTCTTCATTCATCTTTATTTGCCTCCTCTCCTCTCCTCTCCTCTCCTCTCTTTCCTCTTCTCTCCTTTGCTTGCTTCTTCTTTCTTTCCTTCCTCTCCCTTCCTCTCTAATCTCCCTTACTTTTCTCCTCCTCTTTCCTCTCCTCTCCTCTCTTTCCTCTTCTCTCCTTTGCTTGCTTCTTTCTTTCCTTCCTCTCCCTTCCTCTCTAATCTCCCTTACTTTTCTCCTCACCTCTCCTTTGCTTGCTCGTCTTCTTTCTTTCCTCCCACTCCCTTTCTTTCTAATCTCCTTTACTTTTCTCCTCTCTTCTCCTCATCTATCTTTATAACATCACCAACTCAGCAGGGAAGAGGAGAGAGGGAACGGAGGGACTAAATTATTCATTCACACCCCCCTTTACTTTTCTTCCATCTCTGTCTGCTGTCTCTGGTGCCTTGAGTCTCCCTCCTCCATCTCTCTCTTATTCTCTTTCTCTTTCTTTTATTCCTCTTTCTCTCTCATCCCAAATTTCTTTTCAACGCCTCTCATGCTGGCGGCACAAAGACCAGCGAAAAACTTTACATCTATGCCGACGAGGACAGACACGTCGAAACATATATAGTGTTTTTGTTCCTGTCAGACTGGTTTGTCAGTCGTGAAGCTTTGTTATATCGCCAACAGAACTTTGCGAGAGGGGAAAATGGGGTACGACAAGAAGATGAGCTAGACTTTGTAACCTAGCAACCCGGCACAGGCGGAGTTATGTGCATCTTCAAAGATGAGGAGAGACGCATGTTAATACCAGGTGTTAACGGGGCCTTGGAGAAACTATAAAAGTTTAACCCTTAACTAAGCCAACAGGCAAGGACGCTAATTTAATTAGCAGCAGGAGAACAGAAGATTGGACTGAGAGATTGTTGACGGTGGTGTTGAGCTTTTGGCATCTTAGTTGTCCAAGTTTTAGTTGTTAAATTAGCACAGAAATGTAAGGTGTGTCAGTGTGTGAGTTTCTGGAGGACACTAGTGTGAGACAATTGGCTTTATTTTGAAAATTCAAGAACACTGTGCATCGTTCGCTTCACTTTTGTCAAGAAGAGAAGAGAAAAATGGTTATTTCTGTGACAAACAACAAAGCGGGAGTATTTTCCTCTACCGTACCAACAATCAACAGACTGTAATATACCTCATTTATTGGCCATGAGTAGATGAGAATGTTTCTGTTTTGCCTACAACTGTTGCTTGGTTCATCTTTTAAAATTACGCTAGTTAAAGTTACTACTTTTAAATACCTTGTGTTTGTTTATTCGTCCCTAAACTGCAGATATAACTAATAATATTATATTTAAACTCTTTATTTCATTACAACAAACGAATATATCAAACAATATCAAGACCGCTCCTGTCTGTATATCAAAGGTTAAGTATTCCAGACTCTTCCCGACAGCAGGGCTTCAGTAACAGAGGTCTGCACTGTGGTAAACACCTCACATATTACTATTGATCTGTCTTTTAAAAGCTCCCCGTAGAGACAGGCAGGCATGTTAAAGGGGATATCCCCAGGAAGTGCTGCTCTAATATCTCTGGTGTTGTTGGTACTTTGAGGTGTGAAGTCATAACAGTGAAAGTCAATTCGTGTTAGTCACGGCTTTTCCCCGGAGTGACCAACTGTAAGAACAGACCGTACATAGAGGATGTGTCTGAAAACAAACAGTATGCTTTAACTGAGCATTCCCACAGAGGTCAGAGGTCACAAGCAGCCGCTGCAGCAGATATAGTAGGAGAGCATCAGTGACGATTTTCCAGGCAAAACGGCAGCAGTTAAAAATGTAAAACTTCTGCTTCAGAGCGGTTACATAATCGCTCCAGATCTTTCTGCAAAAAACTGGGAGATGGGAGGAGAGGAAGAGGGTGGAACTGTGGGGATAACTAGAGAGACTGAAGGGAGAAAGAGCTTTGAATTAAGGAGGTGCTGAAAGTCAAAGCTGGGTGGAGGTGGCAGACGGCTTGAAAATATGTTTATATAATGTCTGAAACCGTCTGAGGCAGAGTTAACTCACACACCACCAACTGTTTCACTGATCTTAGTGAAACTGGATCATATTTTACAGCCTCGACTCTCTGTGAATCTGTGATTTAAGTTTCCCGGTTGGACATTAAACTACCTGCTGTGAAATGTAGCTGCTGCTAGCTCCACTCAGTTAGTCGTGCTACAATCAGAGCAGGGGTGTGCAGGCAATGTAACCAGGACATAAATGGCAGAGGCGAAGAGACTGAAGAGGATGACTAAGCAAGAAGTGACGCCGCCTGACGAGAGTAAATCTGGGACTGACTTTTAGTGATTGGCTTGGTGAAATAAAGAGAGACAGACGCTGAGCTGGGCTTCTTGCTGTTGGACTAGTCAGTAATATTGGCTGGCTGCTTTGACCTTGCTTGACTGTTTGCAAAGTTGGGTCTAGGGACCAACAGGGGTCTTTCAGTGGGTTGTAGCGGGTCCCCGGCACAAGGGTGGATACAATATTTTAACTTAGAATAAAAAATAGGGTTGGCTGTAATTTATAATGATCCTAGTCTGAAAAATAAATGACTCCTCTCACCATGGTGGTCTAATGTGCATCTATTGTGCTGGGAACGCCTGTGGCACAAGAAATATGTAGGAAATGATGAAGAAAACAAGCTTAAGCATACAGTCCAGTGTTAATCTACACATCATATTAAGTTAATCTCCTCTTCTTGCGTCATTGCCTGTGGGTGGTACTGTACATACAGTCTAGACCGGACTGTGAAAGAGAGAAATCTAATACATCTGTCAATATTAATTCATTTACTCTCTCTCCCTCTGTGGCTGTGTGTCGGGTCAGAAAGCACTCAGTAGGAGTGGAAATTAAATGGATTCGCCGCACCCATCCAAACCACAAAACACACTCTACCAGCACTGCTTTTCAGCGTACTGGCCCTTTAACGAGCAGTGACTGATTTTATTTTCATGCCTCAGTGCGTTTACATCACTGTAACCTGCTGGCCTCTGTAATGAGTCAGTCTCGTCCTGGGCGGGTCATTGTGTTTGATGGCGTCGGCGTCGCTGTCACAAGCGTATAAAAGATTGCACGCTTATTCGGTGACGTATGTCAGCTATCTGCTCCATCCTTTGGTGACAGCTTTGTCGTCTGCGCCTGTATGCGCGTCTGGCTGAGCGAGACACAAAGTTAGCGTAGGTAGACAATGTGACAAGAGATAAAACTTTGTTAAGCATTTAAGACTCAACAATGGAGAATGTTTTCAGTGCCACCCACGGCCCATCTCGGCGTGCGTGCACGCAGTTAGACAAAGCCTAAATTGGGCGATTTCTACATGGAGGAACGTGTCATTCCTCACACATTTCTGCGGAGGAAAGTTCACAGTTAGACGGAGAAGGAGGAGCAGGTGGTGCGTCTTTGCATTGTCGTGATCGGTTGTGATTTTTTTGGCTCTGCTGGGTAAAAAAAAACAAAACAAAGGCTAACACGTTTAATAATCAACGTACACCATGAAAACCTCCTCCGATACATCAGATCTGTCCTTTCCTATATAAATAATAGAGTGACTAACAACAGGCGGGATATAAAGGTGGCGAAAACACATTTCAGAGGCTGACAGTAACGCTGAGGAGACTCTGACTAATCTGTTTTCCCCACATTAAAGGAGCCCTGTATACAGATGTGTGTTTTTATGTGTGTGTGCAGAAATCCCTCTCAGTGACAATGCGAACAGCTCAGCAGCGCAGCACATTCGAGGATCCCATTCAGCCCCGTGAGGCTAACATAAGACTGTGCCACAATACAAGGCCTGAGACGGCACACCGAGCACAGGCTTTAAAAAAATACTGATTCTATGACCATTTCAGGGCCGGGCCTTGGAGAGAACATGCTAATGGATTTGAGATGACAGAGCGTTAAAATGCCTCACAATTCATTTCAAATGGGACAAACATTGTTCCCAATCTCCTCGTTTCACGAGAGCCGGTTAATAACTGGTTTTAACCGTCAAAACACACTATGAAAGGCATTTTTTATCACATGTGAAGACTTTGATTGTCATTCTGCTCCGTCTAATGGCTCCAAATCAGCTTCCCTGAAGCTTTTACTGCTTTTTTTTTTAGAGACGTTGAACAGTTAAATAATAGTGTGTTTGAGGATTAAATCAGAACATGACATGATGGGCTGAAGTTTTGGTAAACAAACGCTCGGATATCTGAATTCAAATTTGCATTTTCCAGATTTTCCAGCCATATTTTTGAGCTTAAAGGTTCAGAAAGCAACTGGCAATGATGCTACAGATTGAGACCGACTGAATATCGCTCGCCTCACTCTCCCCTTCCAATCCAGTGTAGTAGAAACTACGGTGGCCGTGAAACTCAGGCCAAAAGCGAATCTATCTATCCTATCGAGAGCCAGCGTTTAGTTTGTCTGTTCTGGGCTGCTGTAAGAACGTATTTAAGAATATATTTTCCTTATTGTCAACAAAGCAAGTTGATCCTGTAGACGAGACTCAGATTCTGTGGCACAGAGCTCTTAAACACATTTTGAATCAGTCAGTCCCTCACCGTCTCTGTACACCCTCCACCCTCAACAGCGCTGTTTTAATTTCAGGTTTAAATTCACTCTTGGTTGGTGGCATGAGTGGGTCAACACGCTCTACTCCGGCTGCACACTCACTGGATGATCGCAGCTTTATGCACACACACATACATCATTGACAGCTTTATGATACAGCGTCCTCCAGACAGAGGCTAGAGGGTGACGCCTGACTATGTCAACGACTACAAAAGGACTCTACCGGCACTTAACCCCCCTTCTGTCTGGACGCAGGTAGACAAGCGCAGCCATGCAAGCTTAAAATAAGCTAACTGCGTCTGGATGGGAACCTGTCGGTCACATCTGTGGTATTTTTGGACATTTCTTTAGAAATTCAGCCTCTTTCATCCTGTCGAGCGTTGTTTTATTTGACTATTCCTGCACCGTGAAGCTGAGGTCAAACCAGGCTCGTCGTCTTTTATGATGTATTAACAAAGGAGTTGGGAGAAGATGGTGTTTTTCGGCTGCCGCATCACCCGAGCACAGCCTTGAAATTATTTTAACCAAAGCATATAATTGAAAGTCTAAAGAGTCATTTTAAGCAGCCAAAAAACAATTCTCTGTTTCAAGTTGTCTGCCGAAAAATTTCAAAGAATATAAATGAACAAAACTAAAGACAAGTCCAACAAGTAACACGGCTGTATTTGGGTGACATGCACACAGCTGCCGTCCGTGTAAAGAGAATCTTACCTGCTTCAGCTTTGCCCAAAGCAGCCTTCAGTCTCCTCTCTGCTACCTTCAGTATAAACTCAAAGTCCATGACTAACACACACCTGTAAACACCAGCCCATTGAACTCACTTCTTAAACTGCCTGGACTCCCCCCCTCCGCCCCCTGAAGCGAGTGGGACAGATATGGCGATTATGTCATGGAGGGCTGTCATCAAGCAAAAGGTTAACTCAGACAAGGGAAGAAGTCAGCTCAAGTGTGTGTGTGTGTGTGTGTGTGAGGGAGGAGGAAAGATAAAGATGAAGAGGTGCTAAGAAAAAGTGATGGGAGCCGCTTCGCTTTCACTTAGATGTTTGACCACTTGCGGGAAAGGTTGCCGTCGTGGCTTAAAGAGACATGATGCAAGCCGCAATCTCTGGCGGTGAAGTTGCAAGCTTACAATCTTCCTCTGTGGGACTTTTTGTGGTGCAGCTGCTGTGGCCTTTAAGGAGGAAGGCAGGAGGCGGAAGAAGCATGGCGGCGGCATATTTTCGGCTTCATAGCGGCGCTTCTGAAACTTGTGGGTGACGTCACTCAGGAAGAGCTGACCTGAATGAGGCAGAGCGTAGAAAATATCGACAAAGTAGAAGCATGTTATCCTGATGCAAAATGCTGTGATTGGCCGAACAAACCAGAAGGTTGCACTTCGACATGAAGTCGAATGGTTAATGGTTAAACTACATAAAGAATGAACGTAAAGGTCCGGTGTGTCAGATTTATGGCTAATATGGGAACATAATGTGTTTTCATGAGTGTACAATCACCTGAAAATAAGAATCTTTATGCTGCAGGTCCATGTCATGTTTCTGCAGGTGCCCAGAACGGACAACTCACTCGAGATAGGACCATTCGCATTTTTCGCACATCCTAGTTTCTCCTTCACGCTAGGAAGGAGAGGGTGATGATCTACACCACTAGATAGCTCTAAATCTTACACGTTTGTCCAAACAAAGTGCGATGGATGACCGGTTGAAAGCTTTTTGGGAAGACGAGTAAGTGCACCTTGAATTGAGATTATTTTGTCAAAGAAAAACACAGCGTGTCACCAGCGTTAAGCTTTACTACTGTAGCATTGTAACACTGCGAATATGTATATTTAGCAACGCCGGTTTCGTCAATGAAATACATTTTATGCAGCGAGTGGAAGAGAGAGAGAGAGACTGAGTCGTCGTTGAGTGTTTCTCTCTGCTTCTTATCATTCAGTCCGTGAAAACACTTTGATGCCCTGCTGCTTTTTAAGTGCACTTGGAAAAATAACACTCTGCACTCACTCTCTCTTGACAGAAACCTGGAGCGAGAGCTGTCCAAACACACACACACACACACACACACACGCGCGCGCACACACTCGTTCACCTTCCCTCGTTTTCATCGGTTCATTTAGAAAATTATAGTGTTTTATTGCCGAACAGAGTCACACTGCAATCAGCAGCGCTGCCTTCTCATGCATTTTTTTTTGTTGCTTTGTTTGACACCCTTCAAGTAACCGCACTCATTTGCCTCAATACTGCCCTTTAACAGCAGAAATGTAACAGCGGCGTAGATGCCAGTTTCAGCTGGTCTTAAACATTTGCAGCAGAGGCGTGTGAAGAAATAATTGGGGTGTTGTATGAAGGTTTAGATCACAGATGTCATGGTCGACCACTTTCTTCACCTCCTGATTGGCTACCATCTGTTTTACAATCCGATGCAGCGTGTCACTATTACTCTGCACGTGCACTCAATATCATCATCAGCAGCTCGCTTTGGTGTTATTGATTTAAAGCTGCTCTAATCAATGTTTTTTATGTAACATGTCATCACACAGCTGACTACTCATGCGTCCAGTCGTGTTTAACTCCACCTGATGAATGAAAATCCAATATTTGCTCCAGTTTTAGCTCCGTTTTTGGTCTCCACCACAACTTAAGAGGCAAATATTTTTGTTTCTTTAGTTATAAGTTCCTTTTTTTGTGTACGTACCCGTGTCCGCAAAGTTCAGCTCAGTTTGTTCTGGTCAGATTATATAAATGACCTGTGTGACTGCACTGTATGTGTCTGTGACGGGTGTGATTAGCGGACAGCTTGCGAGTGAGTGTATGTGTGTGAAGTATGACGTGCATGAGAGTTCAGATGAAAGGAGACAAAGTCAGACACACACACACACACACACATATATATATACATACACATAAAGGACGCTTGTTGGAAGAGTACTGCACCAAAACCGTCCATGTGACCTTCACGGACAGACATCACGATGATGTCTGTCACTTTTTTGTCAACTCATCACCTTTGGCACGCAACAGGGAAACAGACACACACATAATTTATTCTGTTGCAAGCTTGAGGAAAGAATTTGATTCTTTACGGGATGGAAACTAAAATAAAACTTAAATACGACACATTTAAATAACATACATGTGCTGCGTGTGTTTGTGAGTGTGTGTGTGTGTGTGTGGTCCTTTAACTTGCAGAGACAGATCCGAGTTGGCACGAACCCCACTGCTATACTCCAGTGTTTGAATAAAATATAAAGTGCGATGCTTTAATGGCAACTCTCAGGAGAAGGTGAGCGGGAATGTGTGTGTGTGTGTGTGTGTGTGTGTGTGCGCGTGGGAGGGTGCTATAAAGGGTGAAAATCTCTATCTGGGTCACGCCACATGGGACACAAGACATTGAGTAACTTTGCGCCTCATTCCTTTTAACAATGAATGATAGTGATGCTGGTTCATGTGGAGGAAACCGAGGGAACTCCATTCACACAGTTTGTAGCAGAAAACGCTCCGAAGCAGAAAGCATGCAGTGTGTGAGAGTGAAGTTAAGATGAGTCTGTTCTAATCTTTTGATATTGTCAATCTTCTCTTTGTGATTTCATCTACTTGACCCTCCCTGTTCACTGATACTGAGTTGAATTTGTTACTCTCAGTGCAACTATTTCCTCCGAATTCATCCTGCGAATCACGGGGTGGCTCCTAATGTAATAACCGCCAAGACGAGAAAGAGGTTGAGGTCAACAAAACTCCTGATACAGGCTGTGTTCGCTCTCCTGATGGGCCTCCCAGCCTGCACACTGAAACTCTTTCAGATGACCCAGAACGTGGCGGCGTGCCTGGTTTTCAATCAACCTTAAAGGTCAAACATTACGCTCCTGCTCATCGAGCATCCCTGATGCATGCAGCGTCTCCGGTTCTGCTGTTCCCTCCCGACCGACTCTGGGGCAATCCAAACTCTTCTCGTCAAGAGGACTCAAATCAGGGGTGTCCCTCTCTACCTTCAAAAACCTCCTGAAGAACCAGAGTACCTCATCTCCGAGCACTACCAACAACTGGACATGCCAAATCTATCCTCTGTCACGGCACGACAGGCGTTCTAAACAAAGGCGATGGCGATGCAGGGGTCCCAGCCAACATCCTCTGAAACCCTCCGATTTATTTGGCTGCAGTGTAACAAGAAACTTCACCCCGGTCTGTCTTCTTCTGTCACGTTTCTGAGAGATTAGCCGCCCGAGACGTGTTCGCCCGCCTCAGTGGCTGATAGATGTGTTATTACGACGCACAACTGCATGTTACCTCTGGCAACCACAGGAGATCACAGCTCTGAATAACATGACAGTAACATCCTGAAGTATTTGAGACAACAGATCTTTCCTATCAGCGATAGGAATATATCTAATAATATCTATTAAATTTACTCCCTAGACTAGAGGGTGGATGCAGTGTTTCTGGACATTTTCAGACCGAATAGAAATCTATGAAACTAATATTCAACAAGTCATAGTTACCCGACGACAGAAAGTGTAGTAAGATAGAAACTGAAACTTTCAGCTTGCTTCAATCGCCCACACACACACACACACACACACACACACACACACATCCACACACACTAAACAAAGCTGTGTTTCCGTCTTCCCAGAGGACCGTCGCTAAATAGTGCAATTCAGAGGGAAAAATGCCAGCGAACGCTGAGTCAGCAAAACCGCCGCCACCTCCTCGTGCAGCAGGTCCATATTTCGCCGACACCAACTGCTGCGTGTGTGTGTATTACGCATAAATGCACACACACACACACACTAAAAAAACACCAAAGGGAGAGAGAGTTCATACGTTTTCTTTAATTAAAAGTGAAACAGCTAAATGGTTCCGGATGCTATAAATCTACGGCTGCAGGATGCCGGGATGAGAAGTTTCTCTCAAAGATGGTTCGTCCTTCTTTGCATTCCCCACAGTGTGTGTGTGTGTGTATGTGTGTGTGTGTGTGTGTGTGTGTGTGTGTGTGTGTGTGTGTGAGACAGTCTTCCATTAGCTAATCACCTCATGTGACAAATCAACAGATGCAAGCGCCAAGTTTCTGAACTCCAGTTAGAAAGAGCTGTTTGACAGCGAGGTAGCTTCCATGTTGCAACTCCAAACTGGATCTACAGCAGGTGACCACACATAAATATCTCACACAAGCACGCTTCAAATAACCCGGACTAACCCTTTAAACATCATGCATACTGAAAGCGGTGGCTCAAAGTCTCAGTCAAAGTTCGAAACTTGCCGGGTAACTCGTTAGGAGGTCATGCTCCGTGGTGTTAATATATATCAGAGGAGCGCACATGTTCTCTAGCTTCGAGCCAGTTCATCAAAAAAGCAAAGAGGAGCACCGTGTAAGAGGGAATTAAAGCCCGGAGGACACAAAGACACAACCAGTCATGTGACACTTTGCAAATTGCAGGCAGTGTTGTGTTGGCAGGCGGTGAAAAGAAGCCGTGAATATTTTTTTCTTGCTAGTACCACTGTTTGTTTCTGTGGAGCTAATGAGCCCTTTCACCTGCACCAACACATCATTATTGATTGTTTTGTTTAATTCCACCTTTAATCTGCCAGATTAGAGATTTCTGTTCGACGCTAAGGACTCGCTCTTGCTTTCCTTCAAATGTTTGAGCGCAAATATGTTTCTCAGGGAAGACTACAGGTCGCCTCTCTTCAGCATGTGACAAACTCCTGTCTCCTGCAAGCGTGGGCGCAGTTCGGCTCGTCGCACAGATACAGCGATGAGGTGTTTGTCTTCGTAGCCACCGAACAGAGCTGATTTATTGCGTGTTTGCCCTTTTTACACATCAGCTCAAAACCAGAGGGACGGTGCTTCGCAATCACTCAAACTTTTCAGCGTTCCATCAGGATATCCACTCTGTTCGCCTGTCTTGTCTGTGGTCACTCAGATATTTCCTCTCTGCAGCCACAGAGCGACGTTAATGCAGAGAGAAAAAGACTTTCAAGTTGCCACATAATGACACTGTTGCATTGTGGTAACTCTTGAGGGCTTGGACGCAGGGCAGAGTTGATGGGAACATCTAGTTTGCATACTGTTTCCTCTAAACGCCAAGAGATTGAACCGCAAAAATTGGTTTCATTTGGGCTTAAAAATAATCCGGTTTTGGCAGGTGTCTCTGCTTTTTTTCTGCTTGTCAGACTTGTCGCTGGTCCCAGCTCCACACCAAACCAAGTCTCTTTCTTCTTTGCCCCAATACCTTTTGTTTGGCTCCAAACAACGAGGCAGTGACAGTGCAACCCAGAAGCAATTTTTTTTTAAACGTTGCTTTTGAAATATTTGGCTGTCACAGACATTTCGTGTTTTTTTTCCTCACAATTTAGCTTGGTTTGGCCAAAGTTCAGAAAATAGAGAGCGGTTACAGATATCTACGTGTCTTGGTGGTGTAGTGGTGAACTTTCCTTTTAACAGACAGACGAAGTGTCCTCGAGCAGGACGCAGGAAAGCAACCAGCTGCAAGACATGCCTGAGATCTTACGGTCTATAAAGCAATATAAACTCAGATGATACGTGGCACCATTTGTGGTTACAAATGCGCAGAATCATAACTGCAAATTTGGTCACTTGGTCACCTTCAGGTTGAAGTCTAGATTTCAGGGCAACCAGAAGGTCTCGGTCGGCATGGCTCAGAGGTCTGAGGTCGGTGTGACCTACGACATGTCATTTAAAACTGAAGCTGAGATCATATTTGAGCATATTTTCAGCTTCCAAACAATGCTTGGGAAACCTGCGGGTGACGTCGCTGAGGCTCTGTCCATTTTTTCCACTGCGATTGGCTGAGACACAGAAGAGCGGCTCAGGGTGGCGAATCACAGCAAACAAAACATGAATGAAATCAGATCTTGACACGACGCGATACGATAGACTTTAATGATGCCACACTGGGGAAATTCACTTGTCACGGCAGCTCGTGTACACAAGGTGGATAAGGAATTACTCACCAGTGAGAAATATACGTCAAGCTGGTCTGACAGCTGTTGTGATGAAGGACCTGTGGTATGCATATTAAGGCTGCAGCTACTGTCATTATCAACTGTGACAAATGATTAGAAAAATGATGAGTTCAGATTACAACGGATGCAAATACTGAATTAGGAAGTTGTGCCTGGACGTTCTAACTCACAAACAAGTGAGAAATCAACAACAAATCACTTTTTATGGATCGGTTAATCAACGAATGGACCAGCCATACAAACAACACCCAGTACTTCTTGTGAATGTTGCACAGGAGGTGGATTTAGTAACACAAACAAGGGCTCGGTGACCTCCCCGCCTGGTTAATACACCTGCTGTGCAACGTCAAGGCGTCCAGAAAGTTGCCGTTGCCCTCTAAGCGCTGTGCTGAGGGGTGCAGAGGCCAGCTCTGTGCAACCGCAGTGTCAATACGCCAATAAATGTCAACAATGTGCACTTCCTGTTGCCAGTGCCAATGTCAATCTCACACACAGAGCGCGGGGGGGGGGGGCAAACTATACAATCTGGGTGAATCATCCATGCACACACACACGTGACAGGCTGATGTCCCAGCACTGATTGTTGAAGTTGCGTCCACACAAATCCAACTCGTCTGATGATGAACACACTCACCTGAGCGGGGGAAAAAAGTTGTCTAACCCTTCTCAGAGCATCAAACCTCACGCTGCCATAAGACACACTCACACACAGTGTGCACTGAACATCCACAGTGGAAGTCTAAATAAGGCCATGTGCTGTTTAATCATGCAGGTTACTGGAGCCTGAACGGGTCTGCATGCTGCATTACACTTGATTTTCTGCAGCATATCTGCCACGCACAGCACGCACGCTCTCGCTCTCTCTCTCTCTCTCTCTCTCTCTCTCTCTCTCTCTCTCTCTCTCTCTCTCTCTCTCTCTCTCTCTCTCTGTGTGTAGTCAGTTTCTGTGCTAATAAGTTATCACTCCACCTCCACCTCCACCTCCCCATCAAACCCTCCCTCCCTCCTCCTCCCTCCCCTGTAGTGCACTCACTTGCTGCACAACTGCGATTGCAGAGAAACACCAGCAAGCACACACACACACACACACACACGCACAACAAAGTCTTTTCTCTATGACACCCGCACCCGCACGTACACACACACACACGCACCCAGAGAACAAACTCACCAGTTGGGTTCTTGTTTTTCTTGAGGCTCCTGCCACAAAGACACTGCAGCATATGCGATCCTTTGCTGAAAATGTTGTTCCAAATAAACCGCATGGATTTGGCCGAGACGGGGGAGGAGGTGGAAGAGGAGGAGGAGGAGGAGGTGGAGGAGGAAGAGGAGGTGGGGGACGAGAGGCGCTCCGGATGCGGCAGCCTAAAATTCACCCACCGCATGGGGGCTGATCCGCCCCCCTGTTTGCATGCCAGCAGAGCCGGCCAGCTGTTGGGCTCAGTTCGGCGGTGCTTCGGCCCCCCAATCTGCACCATAGACAAGAATAAGAGCAGGAAGCCCGGCTCGTCGCCCGGTTTCTCGCCCGGTTCCCCCACGAGCCCCGAGACCAGCAACCGCACGTATTCCGCGTCGACGTCGTCCCCGTGCGGCAGGAAAAGAGCAACCGCTGCGGCGCTTTTCTCCGCGGTCTCCGCCTCCGGCTGCTCCAGCGGCCGGTGGTCCTCAGCGGAGGAGGAGGATCGGTCGCTGCTGCTGCCGCCCGGCCGCCGCGGCGTGAAAAGCCCCCGAGCGCTCCTCTTCAAATGGCGTCGTCTGCCGCGCGGCGCGGGGAGAGGAGGAGCGGCAGCGGCGGACAGGCATGCGGCTGCTGCGCTAGCGTGAAGTCGGCGGTACGCGGCAGCTGTCGGCTTCTGCACAAAAAACCATTGCATATTAGTGGGGATGGCAGGGGGTCGGTGCGTCCGTCCGTCCGTCCGGGAGGGGGGGAGGAGGAGGAGGAGGAGGAGGAGGTCCGGATACCGGGTGTCCGTCAGAAAGTCGGTGGCATCCCTGTAACCGTACAGCAGGCAAGTACTGCAGCAGGGGGGCTCCTTTCCAAACACACACACTCACTCTCTCTCTCTCTCTCTCTCTCACACACACACACACACACACACACGGTGGATGCAGAATCCGTTCCCCGGCAGCAGCAGCTGGTGCTCGGGTCTCCTGTCAGGGAGAGACCGGGCAGGTGAATCACTGCAGGGGCTCCGTGCGCGCTCCTCTTCAAAAAAGTCTTTATGAATATTTGATCCGCGTTTCGGCCTCCACTTCTCAATAATCCATAAGCTCCAATGCGCCAAGATACTGCTGCTGTCTGTCTGTCTGTCTGTCTGTCTCCTCTTCCTCTCCTCCTCCTCCTCCTCCTCCCCTCTTCCTCACCTTGCTAATAAAAAAAGGAGCCGCTGGACTCTGCTGCCTCCACCACTCCGCAAACTACACCGAGAACAAGTAGCAGCAGCAGTAGTTGTAGTAGAAGAAGAAGAAGACCGGCTCCGGCTCGTGCATGGTCCTCTCGTGCTCCTTCCTCCTTCTTCAGCAGCAGCAGCGCTCGAGACGACCGACGGCCGGCGGGGCGCGAGGAGGTGCACTGACTATCTATACCCAACCAGCGACCAAGTGAGAGCAATTCAACCAGACCCGGCTTCCGTCTGCACTTTCAAAATAAAAGTAAACATTAGTAGTTTGCGTTATTATAATATTTTTATTTTATACATGAAGGTTTTATTAGATTTTCACGTCAAGTGAAGGCTGGTATTATTTATTTTATAGAGTAAAAACATCCTGAAAATGTAATTTAATAAATATAGATTCATAATAAGGAAGGAAATCTGATTTTTGGGGAAAGTGTACGGCCTTATTTGAGTTACTTACTACAGCTTTAATTTATTCCATTTCTTTTTTTTATATTGCTTGTTTTGTTGAAGCTCGAAGCAGTCATACATTCATACATTTACTTCCTCTGTTTTCTCTTGATAACGAGCTAATTTCATTCGTTTTCTCGAGTCATCTTGTCCAAATAGCAAATGGTATCCTGAGGTAACGGGATCATTTTCTTGAGATCTCAAGAAATCTTAACTTTGTTCTCCTGAGATGACGCCATAATTAATCTGAGATGTCGAGAAAACAAACACGAGGAACAGGAGAATGTTGCAACTGCTATGATTTGCAGAGGTAATGAAGCCTCACTGTCTTGCAATCTGTAGAAAATTATTATTTTCGACATGACACAAGTAAACAGAAACAAAACAATGCATGACTGTTTCAAAAAAAATTACATTCCCTTCTTTTTATTTCATAAAACAAAAATACAGCTTTCAGTTGACATGACAAAACCTTCATATACATGTGACTTTCTCGTTTGTACCTGCAAAACATTTTTTTTTCTTTAAGAAACCACAGCTGTGCTCCCTTCAACCCTCGACTTTTATTCTGAAAGAAAACTTACCTCCGGTTTCCCCCGTGCGCTTTGACGCAGCCTTTCCTCAAAGGCGCTGTTTGCAGTTGCGTAGACACGTGGTTCCCACACCGTCAGTATCTGGACTGACTGGATAATGTACCGACAATATTTGGGGAGGGGACGGAGGGTCGGCTGTGATATGACTGATATGAGGGCGAGAACACAGCACAGATGTGTCTGTCTCTGCGTGTGTGTGTGTGTTTTGGTTGTTTTAGGAGCGCAGCCTTGTTTTGGCTCGTTGCTCCAAACTCTGTACCAAAAATCAGCCAGTTTAACGCAGCCAAAAGTGCGCACCTGTTGCGTCAGACTGGGGGTCTTCTAGTCAGTTCCTCTGGCGCAATAACAGCACTCAATGCGAGTGAAGTCTGCGCATTGTCCTGTGGTTGAACCGTCAAACAGTTTGTTCAGTTATTAGGGTTCAAATCTTGTTGGATGGTGTGTTTACACCAAATGGTGTTTACATGAAATGCTGCAGTGGTTTGTGGTGCTGTCCGTAGTGCTGAATCCACATCAGCTGCTGCGTTCAAACTGCGTTCAAGGATAATAAATAATAAATAAACAGATCTAACTTCATTATTTTGCAGATTTAAATCATCAAACTCAATAAAACCCTTTCATGTGTCTATCGAGGAGGCAGAAAGGTCTGTGTCATCCTGACATGTTGAAAGGCTTTTTTCCAAAAAAACACACCATCCATTCTCCAGATGAGGTTTGTGCCTGTGAATCATTCAGTTCATAAACCAAAGCAGCAGTGCCTTTGATGTTTGCAGTGTGGGCTATTAAAATTAAATCCCCTCTGTGAGCAGATGAAATGAAGGTGTGGACCCGGGAAGTTAAAAAAAAAGAGAAAAAACAGTTGATATTTTTTAAGAAGAAACGGAGGCGAGCTGTAGTCAGATATGTGACAGTAAACGTAGAGATGAAGCAAGAGTCCTAAGCATCATGAGCATCAAATTCACCTATTTACGTTGTAACTGAGAGGTGTCATTGTTACATCAAGTAATCAAACTGGCATTTAAATATTTAAAATGAGTGAATGTTTGGTAGTTTTGAGCAGGGCTCAAGTTGTTTAAGAGATTTATGCAGAAAAAAAGCAGAAAAAATGTTAATTTGTGAAGTTTTTATAGCAGTTTTTAAAGAAGTGAACATTTCTGTGCTTAATGAATTAAATTGACAGATGAGGGTTTAATATGTTGGAAAGTACACTGTGACATCACTGTAGGGCGCGGCTAAAGGTGCAATAAGAGCATATAATTGAATAATTGATAAATAATTAGTATTTACTACCATCACCACACAACCTGGCAGCATTATTATTGTATGTGACCAGGAAATCTGATGGATCGCTTCATGGCACACACCAGAAAACGGTCAGGTGCTGTTTTGTTTGCACAGATGTTGGGAAGAGTGAAAGATTAATGACTCACAACATTAACCTCCTTAATAAAGGCAAACAGGATGAAGACCAGGTGGCTTGAAAAACAATTACAACCTCTATCCAACAAAGATTTATGGGTCTAATCTCTGAGAAAAGAACAAATATACCTACCAGCCTGCATCCAGCATGGTCCCATTTGTTCGCAGTGATCATATCAAGCCACACACAGCATCTTGAATCGTTCACCTGGAACTAAACAGCCAAATCCAGCCGCGTGAAAGACATTTGCATGTTTTTAAGCTGTCAGACTCAAATGCACTGCAGTGGCACAAATGACCAATTACAGGCAAACAGTGAACTTCCTGGAACAAAACATCACTCTCAGCTGCATTGCAGTGCTCCAAATGAGTCCTGGATAATGGTCCTGACAGACAGACACGACTCTTGCTCATCCAGTCTTGTATTTTGTGACATTTGGATCACAACAATGACCACACACACACACACAAACAGTCATTACTGCAGGATGACTGACGCCTGGCAGATTTTTCTTGTTTTTCTTTCACACTCGGTTCATGTTTTGTTTCAAGGAGCTCAAGGCTGCAGCGTGGAAGTAGTGCTGTCATCAAGATGTAATACACCGTGTGTGTGTGCAGGGAGAGCTGCTTCATACAGTGCACATAGATGTGCGTGTACGGTGTGTGTGTGTGTTTTTGTCACACGCACTTAATAGCTGGAAAAGGAAGGAAGAGAGCAGCAAGGAAAGGGAAATGAAAGTAGTCAGAGAGAGAGAGAGGAGTGGGAGGAAGAAAAATAAGGGGAGCGAAATCTAAAAAATCAAAGTGAGTCAGTCAGAATTCATAAAAATCAAATGAAGCAGAGAAGAGGTGACTTTTAATCACAGTATCACAGAGACAGGAAGGTGGAGATAAAAAGTTGATAGCCTCTGAAAACACTGCTCTAAGCCCCATTTGATTTATTTCTCTGGGAACAGGGTGTTTGTGGACAACGGTGGCAGTTTCCCCGTAGCTCCTTATAACAATAATTCTGGTCAGTTTGGTCTAAGTTTGCAGAATAAGAACAGGCAAGTCGTATGACAGTAAAAATAACATGCAGAGGCTCAATGTGGATGATAGTGGCAGGACGAGAATGCCCAGTTGGGGACCCTGGGGGTCACTCCGCAACAAAAAGCATGAAACACAGCACTAATCACGTAACAATACAGCCATATTACACATTAAGTCATATTTACACACACGTGTATGTTGTGTGCCATCTTAATTGACTCTGAGGCAGTGACATACACGTGGTGCTTCTTTTTTAAGTTTAGTCAGACTAGCTGTGCACCAGAAGACACAATGGCAGCGAGAAGCCTGTTAGGGGCAGCACACCACAGATGAAAGAAATCTGACTTCAGACTGAATTTAAAGGGCTTTAAATGTTTGTTTTTTTAATGATGTGCTTCTATAAGATTTACTTCAAGCACCTTGAGTGAAGGCGATTTATGACTGACAGCACGTCTAAGTGGCAGATTTGTAGATCGAGTGCCTGTAAGAGCCTGCAGTGGACACCGGGGATAGTGAGAAGTGGGTTAGCGCTAAGCCTGCTGATGCATTGATCTGTTGGCTGCAGCTCTGAGAGAAAAGCACAACATGGCTCACGTCCAGGGAATATCATATAACTGCAGTGTAAGCCACAGAACAGACTGCAACACAAGTGCTGCTGGACAGAAAGTGGAGCCCAAATTAGAAATGACTATCCTGATCCTGCGATTAATATGATCCTGTGTGATATAAAAGTAATTAAAATGCTTCGTTTGGACACGTCAAACTCTGGGTGACAACACATTTTCAGCATGTTCACCTCAGCTGAACAAAAAAAGCTGCTATTCATGATCAACCAGTCTAATCTTTAAAATTTAGCCCTTTTCAGGATTGTCCAATATTTGCAAGCCATCATCGCAGTCTCATACTGAATCATGGCAGCTGAACTCATCCCATTTTCAAACCTGAAAGCTGAAACTCTCATTGTCAGGCTCTGAGACACACAACAGAGAGAATCCCAAATGATGCAGCACATCCAAAGCCATGAGCCTTGATTTATGTAGTAGAACTCCACCTACTGGTTCTCGGGGGAAACTACAAATACATGAAGAGATGGTGACCACTGCAGGGGATAATCAACTAACTAGTGAAAGCACCGATTGGAGGAGGAGATGATATGGATGATGCATGATAGGAACGTTGTGCATCCTCTGTATTAAAGAAATATGGTGCAAACAAAATCTTTGTGTGGGCATTGTGGCAATGAAGTATTGCGTGTAGCCGTCAGAGAAGTGTCCACAGCCTGCATGAGCTGCAGGCGCTTCTGGCTGAACCCGCTCTGCTGTTTGATCAGTAGGTCAACAACCAGCTCCTCCAGGAGCTCCAGATCAGACCCCAGCGGTGAACTCGCAGACTGCAACCAACTGAACACCCCTCATCTCTACCTCCTACTCCTTTCAAGCTAATGGGAGAGCCTAAAGTGGGTATGGAACCTATCTACAGCTTGTGTTTTCTGGCAAACTCCATAGAAGAAGACATAAAATGGTCATTCTAAGGTAACAAAAACAAAACAAGTCTAATTTTTAAGTGATAAATCATACTTATGACTAGTATATCCGTATTTAGCCAACAAATTACCCCAAATCTTACACACTAGACCTTTAAATCGATCCAGCTATCATATTTACAGATGCTGTTCATCCAATGACCGCTGGGGGGCAGCAGCACGCATGCGCCATGCACAGAGCGGACGAACAGACGAAGAAGAAGAAGAAGCAGCAGCAGCAGCAGCAGAGGCTCGACTCCGCCGTTACCGCTGACAACAACAACACCGGGACACACCGGGACACAGACGGGTAACTTTACGCCGTTGGTGCGCATATTATAGTCTGAGGCTGTTTTAGTTACCGAGCTGTTGTCTTTAAATGTCGCTGTCTGTCTGTCTGTTTGTCTTTTCTCAGTCGACGCGTTGTCATGGAGCGATGTTTTAGGTAGGACAGGAAGGCGCTTAACTCAAGTTAGCCTGCCGTGGCTAAGATGCTAAAAACATGCATTTATATTTATATATTTGTATATTTACACGAACGCCGGGTTTAAATGGGAGTCCTGCTTTTAGAGTTTAAGCTCGCCGGCTGTGTTTTTGGCCGAGGACGCCAAACTCCTCTCAATAATTGAGCGTTTTGCTTCAGGACACATCTCGGTGTGATCACACATGACTCAGGTGCTTTTCTTAATCACTAAAAAAAAAAAAAAACACGTCTAAATTCACAATTAATAATAATTAATTCATCTATAATCTGCCTTTCACTTCGATGCGAGCATTGCTCTGCAGTGTTGTGGATGCCCGGTTGGAGGGCGAGCTGGGTTAAGTAAAGTAATGAGTCATAGCTGCTGAGTGAGACATTAAATATTCACCCGTGAGCAAGAATAAATTGGATTTGTTGAGGGTTTGTGCAGAGTTTGTACATGCAAAATATTCAGCATCTCTTTATTTTTGATTATAATAACAGTTTTCATCAACAGCATTGTTCGCATGCTCATTTTTCCCTGTCCAGCAACATAAGTGCACGTTAAAATGAAGTTTAAGCAAATAAAACAAACAACTTAAGCTCAGAAACATAAAACTTGAATGCATATCTCATATTTTTATAAAGCATTTTTATTTCTACAGTCACTTTATATGTTTTATATAGTTTTTCTATAGTTGTGTTTAATTTCTCTGCAGATATTTAATTTAGAGTTATCTCGGGTTAATTTGAATGTTTCGATGCTGTGTTACAGGTTCATTGTAATGTATGTTCAGTGTATGTTTGCATGCTGCTACTGGATGTATGGATCTGTCTATCTGGTTATAAATTCAGTCCATTTATTCCAAATTTGTCCGTTTGAATCCTCAAAGAATAAATCAGCATTTCCATTTTAGTTATTCTTCCGCGCCGGTCATCCAGTGTAGGTGCTACTGGACTGAGCCACCTTCCTCTGTTGTAAAAACAAAACATGTCCCAGATAAAGAGCCTCCACGTGAACGCTGTGCTCAGTGCTCGAGTACCGCTGCTGCTTTGACTGCATGCCATGCCTCATTTCCATGAGTGAGTTAAACCAGTGGTTCTCCGTCATCAGCCGTGGATGAAGAACCACTGAATATTTAATTTCTTGCATGTGTTTCTGAGTGCCTGATCAGCCTGCTGCTGCTTTGTGACGCCCGGCGCTTTGCTCCACGTTCTAACATCACCCTCTCATCTTCTCCTTTTGTGAAGTGTCAGCAGGGATGATTCTGCCCCTTGCTCCTCACCGCCTCCTCCTCCAGCGTCACCTCCATCTCCGCCTCACGTCTTCCCTTGCCCTCGTCACCCCCCTCCCATTCCTCCCTCCTCTCCCTCGGCGACCCTGACCGCCCCTCCCCGCCGCGGAAGGCTGAGTTTCTCGGGAGCCATGGTGGACGTCAGCAAGTGGCCCCTGTTCTCGCTGCTGGACGCCGAGGAGCTCGCCATGGTGCGGCAGGCGTGTGTGTTCGGGACGTCGGCTAACGAAGCCATCTACATCACACACGGCAACGAGGTGAGGAGTGTGTGTGTGTGTCTGATATTTAACTTATGAAACAGATGTTTTATTTGATGATGATGTTTATATGATTCATCTAGAAAATATTCAGCAGGTTAATCGCTAACGAAAACCGCACCTGTGTGTTGTTTTCTCCCAGGTGTTCGTGTTCGGCTTGAACAGCAGTAGCTGCCTCGGCACAGGAGACAGCCTGAGCACCATCGTCCCAAAGAAACTGGACTTCCTGCGGGGGAAGAAGGTAGTCAGCCTGAGCTACGGCAGCGGGCCGCATGTCCTGTTGGCTACCGACGGTAGGTTATTACTTAGACGAGCTAAATAAATCATCTGCTCGCTCACGCAGCGTGTGTCTGTGCTCCTCTCACCTTCAGCCATGTCAAACACAGGAGCTCTTATCACTGATGTAACAAAGTCCTTTAATTTGACGTTTCTTTACGTGCTTGTTTTAAAACATGGAAATTGATGTGAATTATTTGCTTTCCTCGATAGCGAACAGCTCAGATTTGTGTTTTCAAAATGTAGGAACAAGCAAATCAGCTGCCTCCGCTGACTCTTCTGATCTTGACATTTGTTGTGTCATCTTTGTGTTGACATCTCGCAGATGGACAGCTGTTCGCTTGGGGTCACAATGGCTACAGTCAGATTGGGAACGGCACCACCAACCAGGGACTGACCCCGGTGCTGATAACCTCCAACCTCCAGAACAAGAAGGTGACGGAGGTGGCGTGCGGCTCGCATCACTCCATGGCCCTACTCACGACGGAGAGGTAGCTTTTAACTTCATCATCACTCACTGAACTCCTCTCGTGGAGCAGGAGCAGCTCTCGTGTGTTTGTGTTTCATGTTTAGCTTCAGATGGGTCACTTGACGCAGTCGCCTCCTGCTCTGTCGCTGTCAGGCTAAGCAGCTTAACTCCACTGGCATTAAAGCTAATTAGGTTGTGTGTGTGACGAGCAGGGAAGTCTGTTAGTATGTTAAATGACACTTAACTGTAGTTTATTTCACAGTGTTGGGTAAACATGTCTTTGTCTGTTTGACTGTGTAACTGTGTGATCACGCCCACCGTGCATGTTGTTATTTTGGGGGGTCACTGTGTGGAGAACGTTAGCTTTTCCTCCTCGTGCTATAACTTTGCCTTGTGTTGGGTCCCATCTGCCTTCCTGCCCCTCCAGGTCTTTGCGTGGGGCTATAATAACTGCGGCCAGATCGGCTCAGGCTCCACAGCCAACCAGCCCTACCCAAGGAAAGTCACCGGTTCCATGCAGGGCAAGACTGCCGTCGCCATCACGTGCGGACAGACGTCCTCCATGACTGTGATCGAAAACGGAGAGGTGAAGACGCGTGGCGTGAAATCTCAGCGATCCGGATGAGAAATCTAAACTGTGTTGATAAAGAGGATTGTCTCGTGTCTGTCTAGGTTTACGGCTGGGGCTACAATGGTAACGGACAGCTGGGTATTGGCAACAATGGAAACCAGCTGACGCCTTGCCGCCTCTCTGCACTCCAAGGCCTGTGTATTCAACAGGTAACACAACAACCCGCCTGGTGGTATCACTAAATGTTGCAAATGTTGATTCGCTCGCTCACGACTCGCGCGTTGCCTCTTTTCCAGATTGTATCAGGTTACGGCCACTGCCTGGCGCTGACGGATGAAGGGCTGCTGTATTCCTGGGGGGCAAACACCTACGGCCAACTCGGGACCGGCAACAAGAGCAACCACCTCAGCCCCACACAGATCATGGCTGACAAAGAGAGGTAGGTAGGTGGGTGGTGTACTTGGTGAATAGACGGCATGTTGTTCCCCATCCTGTTAAGACTTCAGCTTCCTATTTCCTGCCCTCGTTTCCTCCCTCTGTACCTCAGCCTCCGCTCTCACTCTTAAGTAGACATAAGTGTGCAAAAGGAAGTCCACATCGCGTCGTTCACCTTCATGAACAATGACCATCGAGCAAAAACGGTTCAGTTTGTTTCTTGCTGTGGCAAAGGCTTGTTAACGTGCCTCTCGTCTAACAGGGTTGTCGAAGTCGCAGCGTGCCATTCAACACACACTTCGGCAGCTAAGACCCAAAGCGGGCAGGTATGTGAATCAATCTCCAGTGTCTCCACGTGTGTTTTATTTCTATGTGAGTGGAAAATGCAGTTTGAAGAGGAGTTTAATTGTTTTCTTAGTTTGTCTCCAGTTATAGTTTATCCACCAGCTGTAACATATATCTGTCTCACCTCTCTTTAAGTCTGTGTAAAGTAAGATTAAATATGTCTTCAGGTGTACATGTGGGGTCAGTGCCGGGGTCAGTCCATCGTCTGGCCACACCTCACACACTTCGTCAACACTGACGACGTCTTCGCCTGCTTCGCCACGCCCTCCGTCATGTGGAGGCTCATGTCTGTGGGTGAGCGAGAGAGCGTTCCTCGACAGCGTGTTTGTCCGTAACGGATCATTTGTTAGCGTTGTAAAGAAGAAGGATTAGACTCTAAAAACAGAGAGTGAACAGAGGATGGCGGCTGATCGTGCTTTCATTCCAGAGCACGACGACTTCCTGACTGTCACCGAGGCTCTGAGGAAAGAGTTCGACAGTCCAGAAACGTCCGACCTGAAGTTCAGCGTCGACGGCAAGTGCATCCACGTTCACAAAGCCTTGCTGAAGATCAGGTGAGTGTTTTCATGCGCATGTTTACTCTCCACACCCGGCTCTGCATACAGTATACTGACCGTGTTCTCTTGTTTGGAGCAGGTGTGAGCATTTCCGGTCCATGTTTCGCTCCCAGTGGACGGAGGATCAGCAGGAGGTGATAGAGATCGGCCAGTTCTCGTACCCCGTCTACAGATCCTTCCTTGCAGTTCCTCTACACGGACACTGTCGACCTTCCACCCGAGGACGCCATCGGTCAGCACAAACACCGTATTCGTCTGGGCTCTAATGTTTCTGTCTCCGCGTAGTATTCATCCTGCATCTGTTTCTTGTGTTGGCTGCAGGCCTGCTGGATTTGGCCACATCGTACTGTGAAAACCGGCTGAAACGTCTGTGTCAGCAGATCATCAAGAGAGGAATCACTGTCTGAAAACGCCTTCACCCTGCTGTCTGCTGCCATACGATACGACGCAGAGGTGCAGTATACACAGACTGAGGCTGTAGCAGGCGACTAACAATGTCACGGTAGCTTGGCTATTTTCAGACGAGTGTTTCTCACCTCAATATATCTGATGAAAAGCGGTATTACGGTTACCTATGAGTATTTCGGCATGCCGGCGTCCCTAAACGGTACTGCGGTGCCATAAATTGGGTCTGTCTGGAAAGCCGAGACTCTTGGGAATTCAATGAGTCCAGATGTATTGATGTGTGGGAGCCATTTCATTGTAGTGAGAGCAGTTTTTTGAAACATGACCTATTACACGTGGGATAGTCGTATGGCGTCTTGGAGTATTTTTTATCAGTCTGATTGGTCGAAATGGTTCAATTCTGCACCGAATCTGTGAAACAAACGGTGCAAACCCGAGTTTAGGTTTGTTGTGTTGACTCTGTGAACATCACCACAGTGGACTGTGTCATGAGTTCTGCTGCAGCAGCACTGAATTCTCCAGAGGGATCGTGTCATTGCTCATTATGTTCTAATCCTTTATCGTGTTTTTTGTTTATGTTTTTTTTCCAGGACCTGGAAGTGTTTTGTTTCAGGTTTTGCGTAAATCATCTGACTCAGGTGACTCAGACGCCGGCCTTCTGGCAGGTGGACGGAGCCATGCTCAAGGAGTTTATCAGCAAAGCGAGCCGCTGCGGAGCGTTCAAGAACTGAACCGGCGGTTCCTCTTGCGAGTCACAAACTCCGGTGCCGATGTGGTTGTGCTCTGAGTGAGGCAGCGAGGTGTGTCAGTGCTGATCACATTCCCTAAGAGAAAACGATGGCTGTTCTTCTTTTTTTTTATGAGTCACATATTTAATGCACATGCTGGCACATCCACACGGCGACTGGACGTGGATCTTAAATCAGCACTTGGGCCAATTCCTGTGGAGCCGCTCAACCGCGTCACATTCTGTACATGCATGCATGTATACTTGAATTTTTTCTTTCACTTCTGGTTCTCACGGGGAGACCAAAAAAACCCGGAAGGAAAAGGAGACGAGTTCAAAGAACAGTCCGCATCTTTGTTAGCGAACTGAAAGAGATGTTTTGTTAAGCGGGGGGGGGGGGGTTAGGTAACTGACTTTACACTGGCCAGGACACTAATGCAACTGTATCCAAACACATCTTTGAGTCTGTCATCATCAGGCAAAAGTTTCTCTGGGATGTGTTTGACTTCACACATAGTTCATCCTGATCCTACTGTTGGTATTCTGTACATATTGGAAGTTAAAAAAAACCACATGGGATGTGTAATATTTCCTTTTTTTTATACTCAAGCTCTTTCATTTTTGCTATGTTGCACTTTAAAGAACTGCAACTGCTTCTTCCTTTATAATCAGTAAAGCAGTAAGAGTTCAAACATTTAAAACGCAGCGGAAGGGAAGTGGAGAAAGTTAGAGAACGTTGCACAGTAAAGATTCGAGGCACTGTTAGATGACAAGCAGCTTTTTTTGTAACGTATCTAAGGCAGGTTATATGTTAAAGACCATTTATACTTTCCTTTAGCAAACTGATCCAATGTGACTTGTTTGTGTGTCCTTCCAAATGATTCCTTTTAAAAGTTCTTCAGGTTTTGTCTGTAGATGAGGTGAATACTTACTGCAAGCTCAAGCAATACGAAGACTTTGAAATGCTCTGTGAGACGTTTCCTTTATGATCTTGAGTTTATGACCAAAAAAAACCAACTACCGGCTGTATTTTTTTTGCTGCATCATCATCAAAGTGTTTGAGAGGCCTAAAGGTCAGTTGGCAGCGAGACTGGACAGATCAGTTTCTGTTTCCTTTGTCTCCTCTGTTAGGTTTCTATTTCTCGAGGCACTCACATGCTTGAAACTTCTTCAATTTGATTTAATCTTGAGTTTATATAAAAAAACAAAACCAGTTTAATTCAGGTCCAAATACAGGTTAGGTTTCTGTGGAAGTTACTGCAGGTTTACAGTTTTCTTTGTGTTTTTATATAAAAAGCAAACTGGAAAAATAAGATTGCTTTGCCTACTGTATTAAGATAAAATTATATATTTATATTCTGCTTTGTTAAGCTCTTCGTTACATAGAACACGTTTATAAATCTGCTGGTTTAAATTCAACTTATAGCATAATGTTTGACTTTGAAGTGATCAGCACTACAACAAGTGGGATTTGTATGACTTTTATTTTGGCGCTGCATAACTATGACATGTTATTTTACTTTGTTTTTTTTTTTACATTTAGCCATGAGAAGACATGTTTCTGTGAAGAAATAAAAACTACAAACTCTACATGACACATGTTTACTCTTTTATTGTCTTTTAAATGAGCATTTATGCGTTTAAATCGGTGTTTTAGCTTCATAGACAAACAGTTATATGATGATGTGTGTGGCCTGCGGTCACCTCGTGGCCACGCCCCCTTTTCGTTACGTCAGAGTTCATGGCGGAAGTAGAACCGGAACTTCATCAAGCTGCGGACGGTTAGCCGGAAAAGAGAAGATTACCGTTATCCTTCCAAAATAAGATATTCACAATACCCGCATACGCGATGTACAACGCCGGATAACACACGTTTAACTTTAAATACCGTTAAGTGACTTTAAGTGTGGCTCTGTCGCGTTTTGTTGTCGATGTTTTAGATTAACCGCCAACTTTTAGCCTAACATTAGCCTGATTTTCTGCATGTAACACAGTTAGCTCGTCCGTTAGGCTCTTATTTTGAAATCCGTCACCGGAAACGCTGATCTACCCTGTCTGTCTTGACGCAGCAGGTTGTTATTATCTGGCTGAACTCTTCCTGTCCTGACACTTGCTCCCGTCCTCCCTTCTGCGTTGTTGTTGTTATTATTATTATTATTCCGGCTTCCTTGCCCGTTTTTGAATGGAAGCAAGAGGCGACACACGGAACCGAGCTGATGTGGGCCAAGTCAGGCCGGGTCAGGCCAGAGATACGAGAGAGAGCAGCACGCAGACTGACAGCAGAGTACAAGGTGAGCCGGCTGGTGAAGGAGCTTCGTAGGTTTCTGTTGTGTCCCTGCCATAAAACAGCGGATTGTAGTTTACAGCCTGATGGCGTGCAGTTATTATGGCTGCAGCACAGTGTTAAAATATGAGCTGTCTGTATCAGCACAGGGCAAACTAATGTAAACAAGTGTGTGTGTGTGTGTGTGTGTGTGTCCAAACCATGACCACCTCCTTCACATGCAGCATATTCTGCATTCACACAGTGTCATTTGTTGTCTCTCCTCCAGGCCATGGCCCCAGGCTGTCAAAGGTGAACCTCTTCACGCTGCTGAGCTTGTGGATGGAGCTGTTCCCACCGGAGGAACCTGAAGAGGATGACCACAGCCAGGTGAGTCCAAACACACCTAAACACATGAAAACTCTCACTGTGTTGTGTGTGTGTGTGTGTGACGTTGTCATTGTGAATCTGCTCTCTTCCAGATCCGTGGGATGGGTCTGGTGGTGGTGCGGGACAGCAAGGTGATAGGACTCCACTGTTCAGGACCGGACCTCCACGCAGGACAGTCAGCCATCATCCAGCACGGCGCCGGCCTGGCCGACTGTCACTTGTACTTCTCGAGGAGGCCCTGCGCCACCTGCCTCAAGATGATCATCAACGGTGAGGAGAGAGGGGAGGGCTGCTGAGGCTCAATCTAGAAGGAATGAAGTGAAACAAACAGCAGTTGTGTCTGCAGCCTCCAGCCCATCTTTTCATGCGAGGTGCAGTGATCATAAATCTCAGGAGGCAGATGAGTATAATCCAGAATCCATCGCATCAAGCTTGATTTGCAGCTGAATTTAACGTGCGCCGTGCTGTGAAATGTCATTTAATAGTTACTTAAAGTGTCCGTTATGATGGTTAGAGAGTAAAGCCTGCGTACTACAACGCTTCTAACAGTTTGCATGATCATTAAACTGCATTTAAATCAGCTGTCAGGTCTCACCTCTTATACCAAACACTGTATTGTATTAACAGTTGTACTGAAGAGCTAGTTTCTGTGAGGTATGCAAGTATTTAAGCAGAACCTTGAACAGCTCATGCAACCTACTTTAAATTTTGTGCATCAATTCTTAGAAGCAAAATATCTGCTTTGTTTATTGCGCCACAGCGCGTTTGATCAACACACTATGTTTTGGTGTGCAGCCAAATGCTGTGCAAAAATCCAGACTTCACTCTGTCACTGTAAAAGAGGTTGACATTCACTTTTCGTTGTCCACACGGGATGTTTGCTCTCCTCCAGCTGGAGTCAGTCAGATCTCCTTCTGGCCCGGAGACCCGGAGGTCAGCATGCTTCGGAGGTTCGCGCCTACAAACCGCTCAAACTCGCACTCCCACGGTCCACCTGACTGCATCACGGAGGAGGCGGCGCTGGACGCCGTGGCGACCGAGAAGCTGAAGTCCAACGGGCGGCCTCACATCTGCGTGCTGCTGCAGCCGCTCGCTCCCGGCCTGGCGCAGTTTGTCGACGAGACGTCCAGAGAGTGTGACTTCATGGAGAGAGTGAGCGACGATGAACCGGGCCTGAACACAGAGGAGCTCTTCAACAGGTGCCCGACTACACCTACTCCACCTGCTGCAGCAGTATGAGGATGATTTAACTGTTTATTGATGCTCAGCTGCATTTGAAGATCCCGTTTAGTCACTGAGAGGCCAAGGCAGCCTGTGTGTGAGCTGAAAACCACAAGATGCTGCTTGAATCTTATTTTTGTGAGAGTTCAGTAATAATTAGAGGATCTAGATCAACATTTCTATCAATTCAGAGCTCCTTTAAGTACTGAGACACTGTTTGGAGACATTTTACTGAGTAAATCAAACAAAAATTGTACATTTTATTTCCCACAAATGTTCAAAAACTCATGAAAGATGCAACGTTGACTAAAATCTACATTTAAACTGAGACTGATGTTCAGTTTTCTGTGGTTTGATGTCACTTTCTGCTCCCCAGAGAGCGGACGAGACACCTGAAGCATTTCTCCAGACACTTCCTGGTGGAGACGACCCAGCAGCACCGGGCCATTTTGACCCAAATGGGCCTGGAGAACTTCTGCGTGGAGCCGTACTTCTCCAACCTGAGGAACAACATGAGGGAGCTGGTGGAGGTTCTGGCTGCGGTGGCCGCCGGCGTGCCGCAGCAACACTACGGCTTCCACAGGTTAGAAACGCTCGCAGCTCTTCACGATCGCAGCTGATGTCTCGTGTTGGTGACCGTGTTGTTCCCGTGACGCAGGGAGCTGCATTCAACCGCCGAGCCTTCGCTGAACAAACCCTCGCTGCCTCCTCCTCCTCGTCACGATGGAGTGTCTCAAGAAGGGGCTCGCCATTGCATCATCCAAGCCAGGCTGCTGGCCTACAGAACAGGTTCGGTCGGTTTCTGTGTTTCACTGAGGGAGGGTGTCCCGTTTCACGTCGGACTGAACAAAAAGAGATTAAAACATGAAAGCTGCAGCTGCTCAGCTCAGAAATGAAACGTGCAACCGCACAGTCAAATAAAAAGACAGAGTCAGGCGGAGTAAGTTATGAGTCACAAACTTTCAGGCTTGTCTGGATGACATATTGCTGTCGAGGTTATGTAACTCGTCTCAAACTGCTCTAACGGCATACCAGCCCTGACATTTCACTCAAAGTCACAGATTTTCTCCGCCTGGAGTTTTTTCACACTGACGCGCTCAGGCAGCGCAGATATTTTGAAACACGTGTCACCGGCTTCTTACGTGCAAAACTGTTGTTTTCATTCCAGAGGACCCCAAAGTGGGCGTGGGCGCAGTCATCTGGGCCAAAGGACCGTCGGTAAGCTCGCATTTCTTTTAAGTTATTTTAAATGTTATTTCTGTCGGACGGTTTTTGTTCCGCTGCAAATGGGATCAAATAAATCTGTGTGCCGTTTCGAGCTGATTTGACAAATGTGATTTGACTCTTTAGCCCATCCATCAGGTAGCTGTGCCACATATTTTACTGTTTTCTCTTCCCGACGTACACATTTTTGATTCTTAGAAAGCCTACTTGCTTTATTTCATAATCAAGTAGAAGTTGTGAAGGGCAAAGCTTTGAATGTCTCGTCCCAGGCTGGCAGCGATGGGACGGGGTGTCTCTACCTGGTGGGTTGCGGGTACAACGCGTACCCGGCAGGCTCGCAGTACGCCGAGTACCCCCAGATGGACAACAAACAGCAGGACAGACAGAGGCGCAAGTACAGATACATCATCCACGCGGAGCAGAACGCCCTCACCTTCAGGTCAGAGCTGCGACGTGAAAAACAACAACATACAGTTAGAAGGACTCAAAATTGAAGTGTTGCTTCTGATGCTTTCAGGACTCGAGCCATCAAACCCGACGAGCCCACCATGCTGTTTGTAACTAAATGTCCGTGTGACGAGTGTGTGCCTCTGATCCGAGGAGCCGGCATCACGCACATCTACACCACAGACCAGGACAGGGACAAGGACAAGGTGGACATCTCCTATCTGAGGTTCAGCAGCCTGAAGAACATCAGCAAGTTCATAGTGAGTACATGGAGTGATGTGTCTTCAGATTTTCCCCATCGTGGAGAGTCTGACACTTTCCTGTCTTCACAGTGGCAGAGGACCCCTTCAGCTTCCTCGCCGTCCTCTCCTCACCACGCCAGTAAGCTCCACCCTCCATCTTCACGTCTGCAGACGTGCCTTTGCGCCGTGTCGCCTTGTAATCCGTGTCTTTTTCTTCCAGACGGTTGCTTCGGGAAGCACAGCAGGCAGGCCGACCAGGAGAACCACAGCAACAAGAAGCTATGCACCAACAGATCCCACGACTCGCCGACCGTCAGCTGAGCTCCACCCAGGAGGAGAGAAACCAACATTTTTTAGATTTGACGTTTGATGGCTGCATCAGCGCAGAGAGAACTAAGAGTGTGAATATTTCCTCCCTGAAGATCAAATCTGTGCCACGTCACCGTTATTTATTGGCTCCGTGTTTTGTTTAGTTATGTAATCAGGACATTTTCCCCGTGTCCCGCTGTAGACTGTGAAATCTGCTTCTGCATGTTTCTGTGACAGCAGCTGACAGAGGTTGGTGGACTTGATACCGATTCTTGATTTTATTTGATGGAGCAGTGGCTGCTTTAAACAGGAGCTGTAGGAAAGTTTCCCTTCAAATTTCAGGGCGCATCCCCAAATCTGATATTTCCTGTCGGCCCACTGACAGCAGCAGGCTTTAAGGATAAAGAGCGCACGTTTGAAATGAAGGGAAACAGGGATACCACAGGGAATAATATTTAAACTCGTAATATAAAGTGTGGACTTGAGATTTGTGTATTTGTGTAAGCGGTGAGTAGTTTATTTAAAGGTGTGAGGCGAGCCCGTCTTCTCCAGGACGAATAGGCTTTAAAAGAGTTGCACTTTGCCTTGAAAGGCCGTCGCTGTGACGATATTTTACTATTATTTTATAGTTTTTATCTTGTTTTGGACGGACGCTGAATGCACTTTTGAATCTCAGGCTCGGAGGGAGGATTAAAATCTATCAGAATTCATTTCACAGTAATCTTGCTGGATAAAACGGTCCATGAAGCGGCTGATCACGCGGCTTTACTTTATTTCTCTGCGCGACGACCTGTTCTGCTCATGCTGTACGTCATATTTCTGTCTCAGAAATGTCTCCGCATGAGCGCTGGTGTGTTAAAAGAAAGAAACAGTTTTAAGCATTTTAAGCATGTACGAATACACAAAGTGAAAATAAAACAATATATAAGAGTTTCCTTACATTGAATTATTGTAAACAAATGAGCACACACACACACACACAGAGCGTGCATTCCCATCCTTTTATTTGTCGTGAATGTGGTACAAGAGCGTCAACGTGGAAAATAAAGCGGCTGCGTTCAGTGACGACACACCGGCGGGGGGTGAAGCTGGTCGGGTGGAGTTTTTAAAATATCCGTCATGTTGATACGTCACAGCTTAGAACAGGAAAAAAAAAAAAAGAAAGCTGGTTTTTATTTTTCACCCAAAAGACAAAACATGGAACTATTTTTTCCTTTTACACCTGATGAAACACACCTGATACACCTGATCTTTAAATTTAGTTTGAAACGGTTCAAATTAAAGATAAAAAGTAACCGAATGGATGCGCATCAGAGTTCAATTTGTTAATTTTAAGAAAATTTAATACTTTTTTCATTATTTCCAAGTGAAATATAAAAACCAAAACCACTTTAAAAGGTGTTAACTTCATTGATTTTACACGTTTCATGCTCCTTTAACTACATTTGGATTTTTCACAGTTAATTTCTCCGTTGAATCCTGTTACGGGTCAACTTTGGCCTCACTCTGCGACAAGTTTCCGGATGAGTTTGTAGCCGGTCCCCCCTCCCCGGTTCACACTTTGAATCAGCTGCAAAAACGCTTTTGCAAAAATGTTTCTCTCGACAGCGTAACTCAAATATAGCGAGTTAAGAGGTTCACTGCTTAATCATAACAAATATGTCCAATCAGAACATATTTTCATTAACATAATAATTAAGCTCCCCCTAAGAAAGATACTGAAAGTACAAAAAAACCAAAAACAATCAGAGAATAAAGAAGGAAAACACACCAAACCAAAAAGGCACCTCTCAATCGGAGTACAAACAGCACAGACAGAAAAAGAAGGAGTACAAACAAAAACAGCAAAGTGCCTCCTGTTCATGTCCAAATCTCACTCACTTCAGGTGTGCAAACCACAAACTGTACATGACAAGAAACTACATATGTAATTTAAAAAAAAATACCATCGAGCAGTGTGGAAACAGTGATCAGCTTAAAGAGTAACAAAAAGAAATTAAAATAATACATTTGAATCATCATTTTACAGAAAGTGCTATCAGCCACCAGCGACGAGAACCAGTGATTAAAATGATTGGAGCTTACTGTACCGATAGCAGCCCGATGATGTCACGACACGATAAAACAAAAACCAAACAAAAAAACGCCCTTCATTTCAAAGTCTAGAGAGTCCTACAGGTACGATTATTGTTGGCAAGTTTTTTGGTCAACAAACCGATTCACTAAAACAAAACAAAAAAAAACTTCTCAGACGATTCTCAGTCGTTTCACGACTGGAGATTCCGGCGCACCGCAAGACGCCAAACATTTCGCAGACGGGCGGCGAATCTTTGCGTTTTTCTCAACCTCGGAGAACTACTTAGCGGCGCTAAAATCTTATTCCGTATTACATATTGCGTTTTTGCATCAGCTTTCGAGGAAATAGCGAGGAAGACGACGATGCTACGTTGGCATTTTGGGATTGTACTCAAGTCTGACGAAGCTAGCTTTGGCAGTACAAGCGCGAAAGAGAAGTTTGGCTGACGAAGCTTTGAGCAGTGACTGAGAACGTGTTTCACACCGACGATGCTCGTCCTGATCCTGATCGCGTTGCCCTCTCGCTTGATTTATTTCATTTTTGATTTGCAGCTACTTCATTTCGACGGTTACGGATGAACTCGTGTGCAAGCGACTAACGAGACTCCCGACAACTTTTTGCTGGTTCTCCCGACAGAGCAAATCCCGCTGCCTCCTCCGACACCGCGAGCTGTGGCACTACACGCTACACAGGAAAATAAAATGTACAAAAGAAAGATCAGTGATTGAGAACTACGTCTGCACAAGTTCTAAACGAACCAACAAAGAGAAAAAAGACAAATAACGTCTTGATTTTTTTGTTTGTTTTTTTTAAATAGAATACCCATTATTGTTAATGTGTTTTTTTTCTACTGTACGTCTTCCTATTGATAAAAAGTCGGGGTAGAGGGCAGAGGGGGTGGAAGGGGGTGACGCTTCTCTAGGAGGCCGGTTTCTTCAGATCCCGGATCTGTTTGATTAGGTAGGTCTTCTCGTCGTTGAACTGCTCGTCGTCCGTGCGATCCTTCTGGAAGTTGCTCAAGAAGTCGATCAGTTTGGTCTGGTTCTTGAGCAGGATGTCGATGATGGGCTGCGTCTTGTTGGGGTTCGCTACGAAAACCTACGAGGGGAGAAAACAGACATTTATAGAGGATACAGAGCGAGCCCTAACGCTCAAATTAAATGCTCGGGGTGACGTCTTATTTACTTATTTTACCTTGAAGACATGGAAAGCCTCAAACTGGATGTTGGGACTCTTGTCTCTCAGCAGATTCATCATCAGCTTGAGATTCTCGGGCTTGCTGATGTAGCGCGTCATCACCGTGAAGTTATGTCTGTCCAACAAGAGTTCGCCCAGAAGCTGGAGGAGAGCAACGATTAAAAACAGCATGAGATGAAGAAATGATCAAGATCGAGCAAAGGGCCTGCTGGGAAACAGAGTTCTTGCGTATGAGTCAAACCTTTAGAGACTGCCGCTTGGTGACGTAGTTCTCAGAGTGCAGCAGCTTCTCGTAGTCTGCAAACACCTGCAATTACACGAGAAACACACCTTCAATTATCCGTTATTAACAGACTGACGGTGGAATTTGGGACGTGCAGCTTAACGCCTCCAGCTGCCTGCGTGTTGCATATTTGTCCACGTGCCTCCGAGGAGAACGTGCTATTCTAAAAACAAACACCCGAAAACGAGCTAAACTATTTAGATGTGGGGATTCGAACAAATAAACAACATGTCTCAAAGAGGAAGTGGATTCTCCCTGCAGCTTCCTCCGGACTGGAAACTCCAAAGAAGGCCGCTCAATGCCGAGGGACTTCTTGTTCTTGAGCAAATTAAAGCGACTTCTCGCGAATGTGCTGATGTAAATGTACCTTGGCCATCAACATGTAATCAAAGCGCTCTATTTTGGCCCTCCGTGTGCAGTGACATCTGTCAACATCTGGAAAAAAAGGCGGTTTTATGTGGAGTTTCTTCACCCTGGGGGTGAAAGGTGACCCTCTCTGCCCGAGGAGGACCGACAGCACAGAGCTGAACTTTGTCTCCTGATGAGCTGTGACGCTGCGAGGACTTTCCCCTGATTCACTTTTCCTGGAACTTTAAGTGAATTACTACGGCCTTACTTATCGGCCCCTCTTTTCCAGCTTATTGAATAGTGTCTCACAAGACCTGTGGATGCCAGCCTGTGACCAACGTGTGTCCAGTGTGAGTGGGCCATTGAGCGGCTGATACCTGACCTGGTTGCGTGTCTGCGCGTCTCTCGGGGGGAGGCAGTGTTTATGTTTACGCCGATGCTGCGCTGCTGATACGTGACCTACGTGGGAGGCGGGTGTGTGTGTGTTGCATGGATGTGGTTACAGGGGAGATGTGATGCAAGATAGAGGCTGAAAAGTTCCACCTGGTGACGCCTGGTTCAAAATAACAGCTACAGTGTTTGGAAATCACTCACAGCGTCGTAGTTCTGTTCGAGGAACTCGGCCACGAGCACTTTGTGTCTTGTCAGGAGATCCTGCGAGTGAAGACAGAAAGATATGAAGCGCATCAGAACAAATCTGTGTAGTAGAAGGTAAAACAGACTCAGAATGACAGTTTTTTATTGACTTTTTTATAATACAAATGTCTTTTTGTGTCAAGTTCATCATCAACGTCTGAAAGAAGTCAGAAAAACAAGAAGCTCTCGCAGGATTCAGACTCCTAAAACTGTATTCCTGTTAGATGTTGTGAACTGGGAAAAACAATCCAAAGATAGGAATATTGCCACAAATAAAACGGCAGTGTGACTAGATCTCGACGGTACCTTGAAGGTGGCGAAGGCGTCCGAGGCGATGTCGAAGGTGGACATCTCCACGTAGTTGAAGAAACTGTTGAAATGTTCCGAATGGAGAACTATCTTGGCGAGCGGCTCGTGGCGGATGCACTCCCTCAGCATGATCCCGCAGTTCAGCGCTACCTGAGGCGTCTCGTACCTTCAGACGGAGAGAGGGTTATCGCGACCGTGTCTGCCAGCCGCACTGCGCTCCCTTATATATCGGAGAGTGTCTCACCCTTTGAGCAGGATGAAGAGGACCTCTTGGTGGGAACAGAAATATTCGACGGTGGGGCTCCTCGTCCCGATCTGCCTCCTCAGGATGTTGTTGAAGATCTGACACACATCTTTCTTCCCCTGGAAGATGACGGTCGCTGTGATTAAGGTGAAGCTCATAAAGACAGCAGAACACAGTCTACACGCTTCTGTCCTCACCTCGAAGTCGATGACCTGCAGGTTTTCTACCAGCGCCATCAGCAGCCCGCTGTTGTACAGCTCCTGGGCCAGCTGGGCCACCGTCTCCGTGTGAGGCTCCTTATCGTTGCTGCCGTACAGAATCTCCTTCATGGACACCAAACACTTGGACACCTCCTCAGACGCCTGGAGAAGAGAGAGGAAGACGGAGGAGGATGTGAGCTCTAAGCGGCACGGGGATAAACATCCAGGAGAACAATGAGAGTTCCCTGTGAGGAGACACTCTGATTGGTAGATAATTACAGCTCTGTTAGACAATGTTAAAGGTTTAAAGTCCTCAACAGGGACGTGTTGAAGTGGGTGTGAAATGAGACTTCCCTGTGATGGTCCCACTAAGTGGAAACCAGATGGGATGGTGCGGTCGCAGAATGCTGCGAAAGCCGTGCAGGTTAAGAGTACACTGACTTTTGAATAAATCACCAGGTGACACCGTCACACCTCCTCCCTGCTTCAGGCTGGGAACCACACATGCAGACTCAACTTTTCTGCAAAGGCCAAAAACCTCAAATATGAAGTATAATTTCTGAGGCTGGAAGCTGTGATGAACTCCCTCATGAGAGTTTCTTTCATCATAGCATTTGATGGTTTTTCGCGACTACATTTGATGATACATTCAAAGTTCTTGATATTTTCTGGATTAACCGACCCTCAGGTGTTAAAATAACGATGGACTTTTGATTCTCTTTACTTAGTCGAGTATGGGGCTATTCGATGTAGGACACTACCTCGACAGAAGTGTGCAAAAGGCGGCTAAAAAAAAATCAAAAATATGAAACATATTCTGGTTTGTTCAACTGTTTTTTTGTCTCCTACATAACTCCACATGTGTTCTTTCATAATTTTGAAGTCTTCAGTGTGAATCCACAATGTAGAAAATAACAAATCCACTGAATGAGAAGGTGTGTCCAAACTTTTGACTGGTACAGTATATATGTGTGTGTTTGTCACAGGCTAAATATGGACCCAAAACAAACAGTACAAAGCGACTGACATGAACCTGAACTTGGCCTATGTGGGTAATTTTCTGTGCGTGTGTGTGTGAGTGTAAGCTGTCTTGACAGTGAAGTGTCAGGAGGTGACAGGTCCAGGCTGTTCCATGTTCTAATTTCACAGAGGGCTGTCACCCGTCGGGCCTCTGGACACCGAGGCATTAACACACGAGAGGAACGCGCCGTCCTTCTCTACCTTGTCTGTCTTCTTGTCCTGCTTGACGAGGATGGCCAGGTTCTCCTTCAAGGTCCTGACGATGTCCGCCGGACTCTTGTGGGATTTACCAAACAGCGGCATGATGGACGTGCACTCGCCTCGGGACCTGGAGGACACAAAAACACACATGAAGGAGAGAAAGACACAGTCTGAAAGATTCTTTGCTTCGTTCCACAACAGTTCCTGAATCTTGAAACTCGTTTAGGAGCTCGCCAGCTTTTCTAGGATACGTAATGATGGATGAGTGCCCAAACAGCTGACTTTTTCAGGCCAATATTTGACATTTTTGATCAGTGCTCACTGGTGTCACTGTTTCTATACCAAATCTGACGCTGATCATCGAAGGTTTGAGGTACAACTAGTAAGCCAGCGTCTTCTCCCTCCTATATAAGACAGAGTTGATGCGGTTTCTTTACACATTTATTGTAGAATGAATCAATATCATGAGGGATTTGAGTCAGACTGCACACACAGATGGTGTGTCACGCTCTAAATGCTGTTTAACATCCTCAGAGAGTCAAAAATATCAGCCTTCACTCCTCCGCCGACCCATCTGAGGCAAACGAGCGGTAATTCGCCAATAAAAAGAATTCCTGGAATGAGTGAACTTTTAAACTCCGTCTTCAGCCGCTCGGTCTGAGAGCTTGACGCAAACATCCCCGTCACGCCTGAAAGACAAATTCCAACGTCACATCTCGTCTACGTGAGCGACGGCTGCAGACTCAGCCGGAATCTGACAGGACGCCTTACTGATCTCGAAATCTCAGTCGAGTATCAGCGGAGGAATCTTCTTTGTAGAGGCCTGAATCTACTTTTAATATGCATTTAATGGCACGTCAGTTCATTTATTGACTCTAGTCACCAAACCTGAGCTGACTTGCCTGAATATGATCCGTCTAACTCATCTGAGTCGGGCTCAGGTTGTGTTTTGCCCTGCTGCCGTCAGAATGTCACGAACTGTTTGGGTATCAACAATAGTACTGATACACTGAGTCTCAAACAGGACTTTCCGCTTGAGGGAAATGTTTGGTCACGTCCATGAATGAGTGCGTGAAGGCAGAGGCCTTCACAATCCAGGCCAGGTCAGGAACAAGCGGAGAACTTGTGACTGCTAATCCTCATCTGGGAATGTAAAAGGGCATTACTACCCCTCTCATTAACTCCATCTCCAACCTTCGTTCCTCTGCCACCGTTCCTCCTCTCCATCCACTCCAATCTTTCCAGCTCAACCTCGTTTGGCCTTCCAAAGTTTGGTCTTCTCCTGTGAAGCTTCTCAACATCTTCTCTCTTGCACACAACCTGAAGGAGGGAGCCAAATCCACTCCCGTCTGAGCTTTTCAAGGCTGCGGCGTCCATTATTTTCCTCAAAAGTTCAACCGTGTCCAGCTGTATATTACTATCTAGATAGACACTCCATTAAATCTGTGTCCTGGACCTGGCAGAGTCAGGACACTTGAGCTGTGACAGGAAAAGAGATGGAGACTCTCCTGCAAAAAAAAAACTCTAATAAACTCGAATCTGCACGTTTGATTTATCACATCAATTTGGCTCTTTTAGAAAAATCTAAATTACATGACACATCATCTCCTGAGAAATTCGTGGAAAGCACAAAGATGACTATAATATGCGAGTCTCTTTTTTTGTAACGAAGAGCATGAATTTGTAAAAAACACACAGGAAGTTCTTCAATGAGCACAAAAACAAGAAAACAGCCCTGAATTGGAATCACAAGGTTTTCACCAGATGAAATCTCCGCTCAGCTGAGCGCGTTCGTGTCCCTCCACACTGGCTCGCAGTGTTCAACCTTTTACTTTTGGGGCTTAAAAGGTTTTAATGTCGCTGTTTGTTGTTGTGATGTTTGAGACAGCGGCGTTGGTGTGAGGGCAGACTGCTGATTCACATTTAAAGCCACTGGAAACCCAAATCCACAAATATGTAATTTAGCAGCTCAGTACACAATAGTGAGCGTTAGGAGTGAGAGAGCACCCGGCACAGATCAGAGTGAAATGTGGCATCAGCTTTTTAAATATATGTATATTAGAAATAAGGAACTTGCTTTGAAGCTCAATTTTGAGGCTGTTCTCTAAATAATTTTCTCAGAAATATAACAGCAACCTCTGATCAACCTAAATTAACTTCAGCTACACTTGAACTGACACTTTTTTTTGCTGGGCCTTTTTTAAAGGTGCCTAAAATCCACAGCAGAACATTGCTTAGCTTCTGCGGGAGTGCTCGGCACAAAGCGTGATCTGCCACGCTCAGAGTCTGCAGCAAACACCTGCACTCTGTTAAACTGGTTCACTTCATTTTGTAGATGCTTAACGAGGCGCTTGATCTTGATATCGCACGTGCATTTTTACTATTTGAAGCCAAGGAGGATTTCAAAAACAAAAACAACTTTGTCCACAAGCTGCCGAGTGCACAAGATATTCCAGAAGGTCAACTTGAACTCAAGGAGCCAAGGAAAGACGTAAATACCCTTTAGTTCCTTAAATATGACGCCACCTCAAGACACATAAGACACAGCAGAGCTTAAAGGAAATGCCACATTTCCCACTGTGCTAATGTGACCACATGCTAATCCTCCGCATACCTGCGCAGGTGTTTTTACGCGACCTTTATTCAGCCGGTTCGACTGCAGAGATGTAAAGACGGTGTAGAGGACACACTTGAGGCTTGTCGCTTCAGAGAAATGTCACAAACGAGGCTGCTTCTGTTTGACTTCATCGCGGCGTTACGTCACGCAGACACAACACAAGCCTGGTCAATGTTTGTCGAAGGATAAGCAGGCAATGAGGAAGTAGTTATCAAAACAGGAGAGCCACATTGCATAAGATTTCCCGCTCTTTAATCCAATCGTGCTGTCGACTACTGTGTCAGATAATTAACAGTCTAATGTTTCCACGCCGTCGCCCGGCCTCCCTGCTGCTGCTAAATGTTTCTGATTATTAAAGAATACTTAAAGGGTCCATTTTTAATCCTGTGATCACACTTCTTGGAGCGGTGGAAGGCTTAAACTCTAGGTGACTGTGGAGCCTTCATTTGCCACTTGTAGCCTACTTAAGACTGACTAAATGTTACGTAATGGAATTAATCTGGTGCCCACTGAGCATGAAACACACACAGCAAGCTGTGATCTAACAGAAAAGCTCCACGTTGCCCCAAATATTAAAATTCTCTGGTGTAATTATCAACATTTTTAAGCAGCAAATTAAATCTTTCGGATATTTCTGACAAATCCTGTCAGAGTAATGATGATAATAATGATTATATTTATTATAACCGCTCTCTTTCAGGCTGCAAAGCTGCTGCTATTTTTATGTTTGATGATAAACGCTGATTTTAACACTTTGGTATCAAAATAAAGCTTCCACACGCTAACGTCCGACTTCTTGTTGGTCTAAAAGAAGAAAATGTAAATGCAGTTCATCCGCCTCACCAGTAATAAATAAATAAATACAGGCTTTTTATTTTGTAAGTCATAGCTGCACTTTGTGTGATTCATCAGAAATTGTTTCAGCTCCATCCACGCCTCGTGTAATTACACATATTGACACTGTGACTGCGCCAGCCGTCGTTCTTTTATGTTACTCACGGTAAAACTCTCTGACCGGAGACGCTAAGAATGATGACATATTTCAGCTGTAAGCAGATTATCTGTACGCATGACATTTGCTGTGACATATGGGCTTAATGTCAAAGCAGACGATGGAGAAAAAAACACTGTTCACTTCCATTTTTTAAAAATCAGACCCGTGCTGAAACAGTCGCTCGGTGCGTTCTGAATAATTCAAGTCGTCCTGCAGCGGCATGCATTGAAACTGATTTTGAACTGTCCTATTTATTGTTTTATGACAGTGTGTCCTTCTATATCTAATGTTCCATTTGTATTAGACTGTATAAACATGGACGTAGTCTCCGTGATGTCACCCACAGGTTTCTGAAGATCCGTGTGGTGACTCTGGCCGTAAAAGTGTCCACGCCCTTAATCCTGCATAACTTCAAGCCTTCATATAATGTGAACAGGTGAGTTGTATATAAATTCACCCTCAGTACAGTTGTCATGAACGGGGAAATTAGCTACAGAGACCAAAACTGTTTGTTGTACCAGGCTGTAAACATGTTTATTTCTGCTGTCTAACATGGGGACTTATGGAGACTGACTCACTTCTGCAGCCAGCCTCTAGTGGACGTTTGAGGAACTGCAGTTTATGGCTTCACCGCACAGCGGATGTTGTCAGTCAGGGTTGTAGATGTATTATATATGAAGCTCACTGCAGTGAATCCAGCTTTCAGCATTTCATCGTCCGCCATGAACGTACGAACAGTCCGTACAGTTATATTAGTCGAGGGCCGCTGCCCTCATCAGATAGCACATCTGCCTTTTGCAGCATCGGGTTACAGTAACACTGTAAGAAGCAGGTACACTGATAGTGGGCGCTTTTGATGACTAATCAAAGTCATTCCAGATAGTGGAGCGTCACACCTACATGTCACTCTGACAGCAGCAGCAGCAGCAGCGAACGCAGGTTTCATGACTCGTGCTAAAGAACAGGTTTCACACAGGGACTCTACAGAAAAGTCTTGAAGCTTCACCAGCAGCTGCTGAAACATCAGAAACGGAAAATTATAGGACGACAGCAAATGAAAAGGCCTGATTCAAGTCTTTGCACTCCTTTGAAACTCTTTTTAAAGAGTCGGAAATCTATTTCATTTAGTCTCGAAGGCGCTCAACAATGCCTTTTCAGAAAAGAAGAAAGGTGGCTGCCTCTAATTTAACGACAGCATTTCTTCTCGGCTGTCTGGAATGCAGAGGCAGCCATTCATGATGCAACATAACACATACAACTGGAATTTAAGCAGTCGAGGAGGAGCGAGGAGGATATTTAACCCTCCAACACTCGCGCAAACACAAAGATGGCTGCGGGTGTGAGCCAAGTTTGTTTTAACTGAATGAAAATGGCAACAAAACGTGTAAAGATGTGACTTTTTGAGCCTTGAATCAAGGTGGTCAAAACCTTTCAAGGCCCTGGTTTCTATCTCTAAGAAAGTAGCTCATTTGTTGCTCTTTCTATGCCAGCTCCCCGAGACAGGGCCGAGGATCTGAGTGTTTGATCACGGCCTGCCACAAACTACAAAGAGGCGTCCTCTTTGCAGACGTTTTGCACCGTCCTCTCTCCGAGGCAACCCGGGAGGAACGCTGCCTGGAAAGGACAAACATCAGCCCATCCTGAGATTGATAATGAACAAAAAAGGATTTCGTGGCTGCCAAAAATGCCCCCGCGCAGGAAACGCTGCTTGTTTTTTGAAACACTTCACTGAAGCACACGGAAACCTCTGTAACAATACAATCACCTGCTGCAAGTGCAGCTGCTTTAATACACAGTAACAGCGTTCGCACCCTCAGCTGAGTCTGCAAAGCACCTCGCTCCAACCTCTCTTTAACAGAGATTGGGTGGTGCACCGCCTTGGAAGTTCAGGGCAAAAAGAAAACGTGTAACGTGGCAAAACTTTTAGTCATGTCTCAGGTATGAAGTCATATATTAGATCAGCTTATAACTAGTGACGATTAGTGATGCAATCCACGATGCATTGACCAACTGAAGCTGCGCCCACGTCCAGTTGCTTCATCCTGAGTGTGTGCCGACTGCTGCAGTCATGTTCAGGGTCAGTCAGGGTTAATATTGAGTCAGTGACAGGCAGGCCCTATCCTTACCAGCATATGAGAGCCTACTGTATCTGATCTGCTGTTTCTAATACGTGAAGGCAAGTAAAGGGAGGCAGAGGAACACCGGATGTTAGGTAGACTTGCTTTCAAATTAAAAGCACGGCTTGAGAACTTGTTATTCGGTTAATTCACGCAGAAGATGTGAGAATATTCAGTCGTGAGAGGCTGACAGAGAAGATCTAAAGGTCTAAAATTAATCTGCATAACATCCATAATAATACGGCCCGTCCAAGAGCAGAGTTTTTTTTTTTTTTCTTAATCATGAGTCAGCAATCGGAGTCTAATCATGACTCATAGCATCTGTATGTACATGACAATAGGCATGTTACTAATAGAGAGTTGACTGCTCTGCACAGTTTTTTCAGTATTTGTCAATCTATCAGTGATTTTTATGTAGAAAATCAGAGAAAATAACTAAAGTTGTTATAGTTATTTAAGTATTAAATCTTAACACATAAGATGGTGAAATAAGAGCATGTCTACATGACAAATTTGCTATAATCTATCTATTTCTATGTGTATCTATATCTATATTATTATTATTATTATATACTGTTATTTACAATAACATTACCATCATCTTGCCACTGCGCCTTATCTACCTATTTGTTTTGTGTTTTTTACGCGTCCTTGCCCCATTCTGTGTTTTATTTTTCTATTTTTTCTACCTGAGTATTTTATTCTATTGTATTCAAACATACCGGACTGCTATGAAGACCTAATTTCCCTCCGGGGATTCATAAAGTCATCTATCTATCTATGAAAGGGTCGTTAGATGCTTTTATTTTGAAAAGCACGGCCGGTAGCTGGGTTGTTTTCATCCTGTCCAGCCTGACGCAGGTCGTCTTAAAAGTAACCCAGCAAGGAGGAAAGACAAAAACACCCAAACAAAAACCACACGGTGTATTCGTGCTGCTCGCTGGTGATTAAAGCTCCCTTGAAGGAGCGTGTTCACGGGGAGGAGAGCTCCGGAGGAGGCAGCCGGCCAGTAAATAACACATAAAGGCCGCATAAAGAGTCCCAGACAATGTGTGATTTCACGCGGCTACACCCCTCTTCGCCTCCGGCTTTGACTCCCTTTCCCAAAGCTAATCACAGCTGTCTGCATCATTTCGCAGACCACACATTAGCTCGGTCACATTTCTCACCGTAACACCGATTTCTACGCCTCAACCGCCACCCAACCGCCACCAGCTGAAGTTAAAAACACAGTCAAGGGCAATAATGTTTCACCATCAGGGCAACTACGAGCCGACGCTGCTCGACAACACGAGATACAGACGTTACCTTTCAGTTGGGTTTCTTTTAAATGTCTTCGGTCCCGGTTCCCACAGCAGCAGCAGCCGAGCCGAACCGAACCGAACCTCCCCCGGATGGTTCCCCTCTGTGTTCACGCCAGCAGGGCTCCTCTGTTAGCGGTTATAGATAGAGAGAGAGAGCGAGAGTCGAGCTAAAAACTGTGTGTGTGTGTGTGCGATACAATTTAAAATGTGTAGAGTGTGTTGAAGGAGGCAGAGCAGGAATCCATCTGCTCGTCGGTCGAGTTAACGTAGGCTAAACATAGCAACTTCCGGTGTGAATCTTCAAAATAAAACACCAACCGAGCCTAATTTTTGCCCCTTTCTGCGCGAAAAACAGGACGTGAGGCTGTAATTCAAACAGAAACAGCCGCCTCTCATTAAACCGCTACTTATCTCATCAACATAGGCGCTAATTCGTCTAGTTTTGCACTGTTGCGTTGTCATACAGGCGAATTTTGCTTTATAGCGCAAACTACGTCACGTCCGGTAGCGCTCCTTGCTAACGTTCGCTAGCCTGACGCATCTGTATCTTTCCAGCCGCGGATGAGTCTCGTTCACATCCGCTCATGTCACCTCCTAACCGCCCTTTTCTCGTCTCCTAATCATATGTCACGTCATCAGATCAGAGAAGATCACAGTTGATTTTACTTTAACACATCATGCGAGACTCAGTTTGCCTTTATCCAACGTTAAAAGTAAAGAATAATGGGAGAAAAGCGACTGAAGGTCGTATAGTGTACATATTGGAACGGAGCCCGTGCCAAATCATGACAGGCTAAACTGGAAAAGGTTTATTGGAGGTTATAAACCACGTGGTGATTACGTTTCCGGATCAAAATACATAATTCATAACAATGGCATGTGTTTTTATGTTGAACACAAATAAAACTAATGTTAAAAATGCTTTATTTAATCAATTAATTAGATTAAATCTGTCTAATTTGCGGTTAGAACTCATAACATTAAAGATTTAAGTGAAATTAAATGCCAAAGTCATTTAGAGGAAACCATTTCAGACTTTATTAAAGCTGCTTTTCATTATACATACAATTCAAGAATTACATATGTACAAATATACACAGATATGTCTCATTATAATATCTTCATATCAACACCATACTCAGTAGATACAATAGGAAAATAAAGACAGTGGTTGCTGCAATGTGCTGCATAAAAAGAAACTAAAAATATAAATATATATATATATATGACCCTTCACGTCTGTCCGAGCTCCAAGTCCAAAGTACAAATAATTCAATCAGCTTTTATTGTGTGATCGTGATAACACACTGACAAGTTTAGTGCCCGTGTCAGCTTTCGTTACGAGGGCAGAAAATAAACTCTCACAAAATACAACAGTGCCTGGTAGAAAATACTCGCCGCGTTCAGGGTTTGTTTTGTGTGATTTTTTTTCTTTTCTTTACACATGAGAGCTTTTTCCAAAGTGGAGCTGTGAGGAACATGCCACAAAGAGACGAAAACCATGACCCACCCCTCCCCTTCACAATACACATGCTCTTGAGGAAAACAACATGAGGTATAGAGAGGACACATCTGTACAAGTGTAACATACATATCTCAAAGTGTAAACCAGCCACAGTTTACTCTCTGCAAACTAGCTGGCTCCTTTATCTTTCCTTTTGCCACTAAGGAGGACGTGAGTGTAACATTAAAAAACAAACACACACAGAAACTTTAAGACAAACGTAGGCCCGCTGTGGTTTCAGTGTAATAGCATGCCGTTGAGTCACACATTCAACGTTAAGGACCGAAGGAGGAAGAGATTGTTTTACAGTGCGCCTCGTGGATACAGTAGAAATCTTGGGATATTAAAAAACCCTTGAAAAATAAGGTTCAGAACAGCACAGGTTCCTTGTGTGTCTGTGTGTGTGTGTCTGTCTGTGTGTGTGTGTGTGGTGTTACAGCAGCTGGTTGTGCCACCAAAATGTTTCACCACCCTCCAGAGTCAAGCGAGAGCAACCGGGGCTCAGCTTACCCACCAACCAGCCCTGCTGCTGTGCAATCAGCACAGAGGAGCGGACTTTTCTTTTTTTTGCACCTTGTTATTCAGCCGTGATGATTACTCAGCTACATCGTTGTGTTAAGTACACAAATATTGCTCTGTTTGCTAGGCCTGGGCCCCGGTTAGTCCTGCTTGTGGAGAAGTGTCTGCTGTCACATGCCTGAGTGGGGCTGGGAGCGCAGGGAGCGGGGCAAAGCCTGCTTTTGTTGCTGCAGTGCAGACCAAAGTGAGCTAGCTCCTAAATGCATTAAAATGACCCTGTACACACACACACATACAAGTCTTGCTAGCACTTTGTGACACACACACACACACACACACACACAAGAATGCACATACACAAAGACATAGTCGACACGGTCAGGTATGCAGTCACACCTGCCTGCCCACGCAACTTCTTGGGCTTCCTGAGAGGTGAATCCAGAGCAGTTCAGAGGCCGGAGAGACAATCACAAAAAACAAAAAGAGGTTGAAGTTGTTCCAAGCTGCCGCTCTCTGTGATTTGTACGTTGTAGCTGAAGTGCAAGACGTCGGACCACCAGGTTGTGCTGTTGTTGGTGACATTCTCCTGGTGATGCATTTGCAGGTAAAAACCAAAAAAGCAGGGCGAGTGAAAAAGTACTTTGACACCACGGGCGGTGTGTGTGTGTGTGTGTGTGTGTGTGTGTGTCACATGATGTACAGATCGACGTCTGACCCGCTCAGTGACGCTCCAACATGAAAGCGTTGGCTTGCGGTTTTCACAGTGTAACGATTCACGTCTGACACTAAAGCCGATGGATCGCGTGGAAATGCAGCAAAGTCCCGTCGTGTCCGAGATGTTTCGTCCGCCGTGGTGTTGTCGGCGATACCAACAGTGATGGAAGCTGCTCACATTCAGTGCAGAGTTTCTTTAAATGTGTCCACTTTAATGCTACATAATCAGGAGGGTGCAGACTTTTAGCTTTCCTCTGTCGTTCGCAGAGTTTGTGATTTTTAGCCTGACAGGGACGTCGAAGAAAGATTTTCCCTGATGATATTTTATGCGTGAAAATATCTACCAACATGCTGAATATTTCGAAGGTAGATGAGAGTTTAACACTGCTGCAGTTCGACTGACAGGGACTGTAAATACTGTAATTATAGAAAAGGTGGGTGCAGCAAACACTCAGCTAAAACACTGGTAATATTTGCAGATAGCTTTGGTTTTTTTCCCCGGTCGGATCCGACGAGCTGCGATGTGGAAACAACACGTCGGTCGCCGTCCTCCTGTGTGGGTGGGCGGGCGGGCTTCAGCTTTTATCAATTCCACTTGGAAGTTGTTTTTAGGTGGAGGGATGGAGCCGGGTCAGCGACGGCAGGTCAGGGTTTGATGTCGGAGAAGCTGGTGTAGGTTTCGCTGCAGCTGGAAGAAGTGCTAAGGTTGCCGGAGACGCTGCCATCTGCAGGACAAACGGGAACAGTGTCAGCTCCGTTAAAACAAGCTCTGAACACGCCAGTGGACCGATCATAGTATGTATGATGAACATACCTGAGCTGCTGAGTGACTGGGATGATTTGGACTCTGAGATGAGGCTGAGCAGGTTTGCTGCTGCCACCCAGCCCTCCTTACTGCTGCGGAGGTTCTTCACAAACCTGCAGAGGGTTAAACAGACAAGGCAATGTCAGGATCTACGACGCTATAAGCTTCCTGATTTTGCACACAGGAGCTCAGAGGAAGCTGTAATCGCTCTGCAGCCCTGGCATGGATGTCAAGGACTTTTCAATGACTTTTTCAGGAGTCTTCTGGGCTGAAAACCAGCTAATTTATCTAATTTCCACATTATTGCATGATTTCCATGACAAAAAGAGCCCAGGAAGACTTACCTGACTCATTTAGGACTACGTAAAGTGAATTTTGACTGGAGAAATGTAGTAATGTTTACCACTGTCCCTCCTCTCCCTCTCTGATTAGCTGGACCATGTCTCCGCTCTTGACAGACAGCTCCTGAGGCCCCGCCTTCTCGCAGTCCGCTACCACCGTGTACTTTCCTGGAGCCTGAAGGGTCAAAGGTCAGCAAAGACAGCCGTTGAGGGGTGAAAGGAGTCGGGCGGCAAACGGCGGATAGCACAATGTAGAAAAAGGCTCACCAGCTTCTTTCCCACTTCCTCCTCGGGGTCAGAGTTCATGGGGTCCTCGCCGCTCGAGTACCCGTCATTCTCTTCCGAGGCGTCCACCGAGAGAGACGCCTTGTTCCAGCCTGGAGGTGGACGCGAGGAGGAGGGAAACAATCAGGACACAGGTGAGGAGATTTAGAGGCTAAGAAGGGAAGTGGAATGACGTGAAGTGATTTGAGGGAACGTAGAGTTGAAAGTGTATCACACACACACACTGACACTCACACTCCATGTGGCATTAAAATGCTTCCTGGGTCGAGCTAAATTTATCAACAAAACTATCTGTAGAACGGCTGTGCTGCTCAGAGTGGATTGTGGGGACATTTACGAGTCAGACAGAGAACAGAAATGTGGATTTTGCCCGGAGCAAACCGAATGCCACTTGGAAAGGGAGTCGCAGTTTCACTTGAATCTCCCCCGAGGAGCAGAAAAAGTGTCAAAACTGTCAAACCAAACTCATCCAAACTCCCAAAGAAGATCAACGGAGACAGCAGGCAGGGAAACCAACCAAAGTAAAATCAAGGATTCATGATCAGGAGTATCACCTGGATTCATTTCAAGGCTGCTCTGACTGCCACGGCTGGAAAAATGACACGTAGAAATGGTGCACGGTTTGTCTAACTCTCATTAACTCTGCACGCCACACAACCAACTAAACCCAAAAACACCCCGTGGAATCAGACAGAATGATTGATTTAAAGTAGAGCAGGTACCTTTGCGGAGAACATTTAGCCAGGAATTGAGACTTAGAGCGAGAAGAGTAGAAAATCATGAACTCATCTCACGTCGCCGTGACGATAAGACTCAGCACGAGGCTAAATGAAAAGAGACTGGATCGTCCGCTACACTTTACCTCCAGTAAAAATCAATCATGACCACCACAAACCACAGCAAACACCCACAGTGGCTGATCCTCAGAGCGTCTCTGTACCTCGCCTCTTGCTCTGTAACAGACTAGAGGCACTCATCCATTTGACTCTGCTCAGACTGACATGGGGAGCCGGCTCTAGGAAAGGAGGAAGAGGGGGGAGAGAAACAGCCAGCAAATCAGTCAGACGGCCGGACTGGACGTGTAGTCGGGTTAGCCGGACACACGAACGAAAAACAAAACTACAGGTGTAAATGAAAATGGACGCAGCATCTTCACAAGTATCATGGGAAACAAATGATGGTGATGATGATGACCTGTGGAAAAATGTATATACATCACAGAGTATCTGTGTGTTTTAGGGAGCCAACAAGACGTTTCATTGGTCTAAATGTGAGAGAGTTAGATGCAGGTAGGTCTGGATGAGACACAGGTGAAATCTACACACAAAGACTTCGTGGTGGTGAGGGATGGGAAGATGAACGACGGCCTCTAGAGTCAGATGGCCCGCATCGCGGGGGGACGTTAGTATACCTTTGAACCCAAACGGCGTGGGGTCACTCTTGACCAAGTGACGTTTGGAGTTGTGCTCGGGGCTCATGGCCGAGCCTGGTCACGCGGGGAGGAAAAAGTGAAGAAGAAGAAGAGGAGAAAAGTAAGAAAGGAGTAACTAATGTGACAAGAAAGAGAATTTTCCTAATAACTTTAGACTTAACCTCGATATAACTCGACCTGGTGCACATGCAGTCATTGTTTCCCTCGCTATGGAAAATCTGGTGTGTGCAGTGTGACTACAGAGGTGGCAATGTTACACTTTTACCACCAGGAGGCGGAGTGTGCAAGATAAAAGTAATCCGTAGACCTCACAGTGAAGAAATACTGCACACAGGTTTGTTAATATACTTTAACATTTCATTAATATTGCTGCTGTTTCTGATGTTTTTCCTCTGATTAAAAAAGTAAAAGTTCTGCAAGAAACAAAATAAAATGCTCAAATTCACATTTTTTAAAACTACTAATATTCATTAAATGTCAGCGCTGACCTTTGTTAAGTTTATAACATCTGGTCGAGTCCTAATCTGTCAAGATCTTTATTTCATTCAAAGACCAAAAGATCTTCGTCTAAAGTCTGGCTAGCAGCAAACGTGTTTTACTTACGTGTATTACTTTTGATTTCAGCATTTAATTAGTAAGAATAAAGACCGCGTGCCTCCTCGGGTCTGCTAACGTTACCTTTCGGACTCTTGAGATTGCTGAAGCCCTGCAAAGTAAAACGCTTTTTAGCCACTGAGGACCTGTCAGTGGTCGGACTGGTCACCGGTTCATCTGGAAACGATGGTTTGAGATGGAAAGTGAAAGAGAGAGAGAGTGTGTGTGTGTGTGTGTCATCCAAGGAGGTAGGAGAGACAGGAAGAGGATGATGAAGGCGATGGAAGGAAAGAGTCCAGATCAGTGAGATTCTCACAGCATTTCAGCCACAGGTGACACGAGATAACGCGGCATCCGTCCCTCACCTTTGTGTTTCGGTGAAGAGGAGTTGACTTCAGACGTCGGGCTCGCCTCCGCCTTCTTCTCCTCCTGCTGCTGCTGCTTCTTCTGGTTTTTCTGACCGCCGCTTCGAAATGGACTGAGAAAGAGGAGAAGAAGAACGCAGTGATAAATACAGACATCTTATGCGTGGGTGCACCTCACGTATGCAATGTTTAGACGCCCAACCTGAGAGAGCTGTTGTTGCTGGTGGGACTCGGGGACACGGAGTCCGAGCTCTTCTGCTGACTGGCTTCTAAAAGCAGACGACAATCAAGTTAAGTTACAAGAAGGTGAGCAGAAGAAATGCGAGTACGCACGAGTGTGTGTCCATGATACCTCTGCAGGCTTTGAGCTGCTGCGTCAGAACTTTGCGGATCTCGTTCACCCACGCCGTTTTAATCTCCGGAGTCGGAGCCTGCACGAGACAAAACAAAGACACAGCGTTAAGGTTCCTTCTTCGTCTCGTCTTCGTTAAAGTTTTGGCAAAGCGGTGGGACTTTACTCTACCTGCACGATGAAGACCTCGTCTCTGGAGTTGCACCAAATCTCGAACTTCTTGTTGTCTCCTTTCGCGTTCTCTGTAATGCCCACCGCACTCATCTGAGAGAAGAACGACAGGTCCAGTGTGTTAGTTAGTGCCATCTAGTGGTGAGGTTGCAGCTTGAACCCAATGATCTAATCCGACTGAACAAAGCGTAGTAAGATGTGGATTTTTCCATGTTATGGAAGCAAACTTGTCTTGAACTCACGCTGAGCGAGTGTTTGAAGCTGTACGATGGAGCCTTCTCGTAACCCTCCCCGTTCTCCTCTCTCCTCTTGCAGAAGAGCAGCGCCTTCTCGTGCAGGAACAGGTGCCTCTGCATGGGCTTGAACCGGGCCAGGTCCTTGACTTTGGCGTGACCTTTTTTATGCTCCGTCCACACGCTGAAGGAGCCCTGCATCAGCAGGCGACCCAGTTCTGACAGGTTACCCTGAAAAAGGACGGAAATATTAGAAACAGCTCAAACTGCTCGTCTGCTTACGATTTATTTCATCCTCGCTCTGACCTCGTATCCTGTGATGGCGATGAGGTGCATGGAGTCGTTGACCGCTTTCAGGATCCCCAAGATGGAGGACAGAGCTTCCTGCAGGTCATCGCAGCCGTCGCAGCCCTTACTGTACTTCAACAACTCCTGCAAACACACGACAAGCAGGAAGTGGAGGATGCACAGAGGCTGAAATAAACACACACACAGACATACGACACACACAGAACATGAACACAGCTCACCTTAAGCAGTAGCTGGTACTTGGTGATTCTCTGGACGGGTTTAAGGAGGTAGGAGTCCAAACCAAGTTTATGTTCCAGCTTCTTCTGGCACTCCTGGGTCACAAAACATCAACCGGAATCGATAATTAGAGATCGCTTGTTGTTATTGGTGAAAAAAAAAAGGTGTTGCTGTGAGGTGAAAGGTAAGAGGGCAACCTGGAAGAAGGCACAGTCGGAGCACTGTCTCCACAAGCTCTCAGAGCGAGGTTTATTCTGGCAGTACGCCTCGTAGATCTGCAGGTCCTTCATCTGCACAGAGGACAAAATGAAGTTATGTCTGCCAATTGATGTTTTATTGTTTATTTATTAGTAATAAATCCAGACACACACACACACAAGTGCTCACCCTCTCTAAAAAGCAGCGGCCCACGAGTTCTGGGCAGTCGGTGTACGCTTCCAGCTCCTTTAGAAACGTCCTGGAGACAAACAACACGGCATCGGAGTAAATCACACACGTCTTTACTTCAACACGATTAAGTCTCTGACTGAATCGTCCCTTCATCGTCTGGAAGAAGCTCACCTCTTATGAAACTGGTAGATTTCAGACATGTTGCCAAACAGGACGTCCTTCTTGCTGAGCAGGGTGCTCGGGATGAGGTGAGCCATGGCGGGGTTGTCCATCTCTGCCGCATAGCCCTGGAGTTTAATGATACAAACACTGGCTGAATCACGCTCCCACGTGATTATTACGCACTTCACTTCGGACGCATGAACTCACCTCCAGCACACACAGCAGCTCCTCCACGTACGCTCTCTCCGTCTCCAGCAGTTCGTTCATAACGTGGCTGAAACGCAGAGGACAGTTTGCGTTCAGCACAAGAAAGAAAGCCGTGACTGTTGGTGAACTGCGACCTCTTACCGTCGAAGCACTGCCAGGTTTTCTTCTTCCTCTGAGAGAGAAGCGTGTCTGGTGCCGCCGTTATGAATCGGAGACTCCACCTGGACACGAACACACATTCATATGTATTCAAAAAAATGAGAAATATTTGTTGAATTTGACGATTTCACAACCAAACATCTGATCACCTTCTTGCAGATGGCATTGTCTGCAGAGTATCTCCTCTCTTTTCTCTGTTGATCTGAAGGACGGAGAGAAAAGTGTTTTTATACGGCTGGATTCTACATCAGATCTTTGAATGGTCATCGTCTATCGGTCAAGGCTTACTGGGAGAGGAGAGCGGAGACTTCACTTCAGGTCTCGGTGCTACTGGCTGGACTGGTCTGGTCTGTTTGGCAGCGAGTTTCTTCAGGCTGATGCGTCTCTTCTCAAACATCTCCTGCACGGAGCTCTGCTTCTGGAAAACTCTCTCCACCTGGTCCTGATGGAGAACACCGAGCGTAAACATCGCAGTAAATGAACCAGAAAGGTTAAGTCTGACCGCGCTTCCTACTGACCCTGAGCTGAGCGGTGAGTGTCGCCTCGTACTGGCAGAAGATGGCGCCGCGGTCGGTGAGGGTGTGCAGCGGCGCCGTGTCCAGGTATCGCTCCAGTTCCTGCAGAGCTGCTTCAGCTCCGTCCTGAGACTGACAGCGGTCCACCGGCTGGCTGGCCAACAGGAAGATGCCCTCCTCGCACCACCGCGACGCCTGCGAGGGAAAAGTTTGATGGAAATGACAAAGTTTCCTCTTTTTAAAATCCTTCATGAATAATCTGAGACACGCTCGTACCTTCTCCAGAGCGTGGTGGAGCTCCATCGCCCTGAGCAGGAGGTTCTTCTTGCTCCTCAGCGTGGAGCTGATCTCCTCGCACACTCCCCTCAGCTCGCTGCACTTCGGCCTGATGGAGTCCTCGGCATAGTGGGAGTTCTCTATCAGCCTGTCGCCTTCACTGGCCAAGGTCAGGGCACGGTCCAGAACATCCTACAGAGACCCGGTGGAGGTGTTAATACGAGAATATCATCAACCACACCCTCCTCCTCCACCCTCGAGTGCTCATTACATAATTCTGAGAGGACCCAGGTCTGTTTTCATGTGATATTTATATTTCTAATATATTTCTATGGTCTGATTCACACACACGTGCTCGCTCTACCTCCCCCTCTCTCTCTCTTACAACTATTCCCACTGAGTGGGGGTTGGAGCAGGGCATGACATTGATTATATCATTAGCCATATGGAGGCATCAGAGGTGAAAGTGTTGAGTGTGTGTTTTCTGTACCACGTGAGCTGCAGGATGAATCAGGATTCTGTGTGTGTGTGTGTGTGTGTGTCTTACACAGGCCTTGTCCTCATGTCCGCTGAGCTCTCGGAGGACGTGCTCGGCGTGGGCGGGGCTTACGCTGACCTCGGAGAAACCCGACAGCCGCTCAGACGTCACATCGAGCTGGGCGCGCACCTACAAACGCACGCACACACACACACATCGTTTAATGCCGTGTTATCAGCGCGCACACACACACGCGCCAAAGAAACCGCATTTCCCGCAACTCAACGACACTCACTTCACGGAAGTGCTGCTCAAAGTGGCGCAGCTGTAAACACTGTTCCAGCTTGGTGCGGTGGCGCTCCCAGAAATCGTCAAACGCTGTCTCCGTTTCGTCCAGCTGGCCGAGGAGTCTGAGGGAGGAGAGAAGGACGGAGGGAAAGGAGATAAGGAGGAAAGCGTACAGGAGACTTCCTTGTCTATTTATGCATCCATTCATCCTTTCCTCTACCTCTGTACGGTAGCTAAGTTTTCCACTTCGTCGTAGGTCATTTGTATTCAGGGTCTGTCTGTAGAGGCTCGTTGATGCACTCCAACAGGCGTCCCCCTTGAGACAGCGCCACCTGCAGGTCCTCCTGGAAAACAAGTCATTTTCTTCAGCACTAAAGCTCTTTCTGTCTCCAGGTGTCGCCTTTGTATGGCAAATGCAGAAAAAAAAAACACGTCTGACCTTCATTTTATCTTTCTTCAGAGTGTGTGTGTGCAGCAGGCCGGTGGTGGCCTCGGCATCGTTGGGTAGTTCTGTCTCTGCGAGCTCAGTGCCAAACGCCTGCAAGGTCTGAGCCGTGGTCTTCACCATGAGGGCGAACGCCTCGATCGCCTGCAGAGGAGACGTTCAGGTACGTATAAATGAACAGAGCCGCAGAAACACACGCGTGCATGTAGACTTCTTACAAAATACAGATACATACAGTGCGGTGTGAGATCCAGCTCTCATGGCAGTACTCCTGCGTGCCGCCCAGCTCTGTGGTCAGTTGTCCCGGGTCGATATAAGCATGGAGCTCAGTCACCGAACTCAGCATCACCACCTGATTAAAAACACACGCTCAGCAGGATTAAAAGCAAAACATAAACAGACGATAGTAAAATATGAAGACAGTGAACAACGTGCGCATGCAATGTACGAGTCATACCGGCACCTTCATTTTGAACTCATCCTTGTTGAACTTGAACAGGAAGTCTGACAGAGTCCGCTGGAGCAAAGCAGTGGGACGCAACACCAGAACCAAGTGCAAGTTCCCTGGAAATGAACCCTGAGAGAGAAAAAAGAGGAGGAAAGCGATTTAGACTTTCAAAATAAAGCTTGAGCGTCTTGTTTTTTCATCATGTGGTTGAGAAAATGGGCCGAGATGCCATGTTTTGATTAATATTCCTTCTTTCTTCTATAAAAATAGAAAATATTCTTTTAAAACAAGCTTGGATTTGCAAAGCTGCAACTGGCCAACCAACCAACAGGTCAAATATAATATCCTTGCTGTGTTTTTTCAGAGTCCTGCTGCAGAGGAATGAAGCTGTCCCTCTGCTGCAATCCTGAACCGACCATGAAGAGAGTTTCTAACATCCGCCAAATCTCCCACATTTCTTCACGGCCGTTCCCTTGTTTCACCTCACGCCTGGAAAGCTGTCGCTACAAGGTAAATTAGCCCCGGGGCACTGGGGGCAGGTTTTTGTCTCTCCACCTCCACACTAACAGGTTAAAAGCGTGGAATTGCCTTTACACAGAAAACAGCCCAGGAGGCCACTCGGCTGAAAGGCTTTATTGGTTATGGCTTCCTCTAAAACCCAGGGTGAATTACTCCGCCCTGTTAGGCATCGTAAATCGATGTAGGGTGACACGTGTGCACACACACACACACACACACACACAGGGTCGGTGGTATGCTCAGAGATGTGTGACAAGGTCTTGAAATATTTAACGTAGCCGTAAATAAAGTGTGAAACACATGCAGGGATCAAAACTGGTGAAATTCAGGTTGGTGCTTCGACAAATATGTGAAGACGTGGTGCTGAATCTGAGCTTTAAATCACGTCAGTCAGTCACTGTTGTTATTTCTGGATGTGGCATCAATGAAGCTGTTATTATTTTATTTGTCGCCGCTCTTCTTGAGCATCACCTCCCACTCAAACATCGCAGGCATTCCTGGGATCTTCCTGTCTTTTCTGACGATGATGTCCCCAGAGCTGTGCCAGCTACAGCTGCGATTATCAGACCTTTATTACATCTTCAAGGGACGCTTCAACACATTAAGGCATCGATTGTATTGAATGTGTGATGCCGTGTGCACAAAAAGCCGATATTCATTCACCATCATCATCATCACGGAGAGACATCCCGCTAAAAACAGACAGGGGGGAAAAAAAATACTGAATGTGGCTTTAATTTAGTCTGCAAGGAGACCTGCAATCACACAGCGGTGTGCATGCACACACACACACACACACACACACATCATAGTCATGAAATGCCTGCAAGGCGTTGCCATGGAAACCACTCTCCTTGGAAAATGCACGGAGGGAGTCCGAGAGAGAGCGAGAGAGAGAGAGAGCACATGACGAAATGCAAGCGAGAGTGATGATAGACAGTGTTCGTATGGTGTGTGTGTGTCTCTGCTCTTCCAGTCATTTATTTATGGCTCTCTCTCTCTCACACACACACACACACACACACACACACACCACACACACACACACACACACACCTGCTGCGATGCCGATGAAAGACAACCGCATTAGGAGATTTTACGCTCCTTCCGCGCTGTGCTTTTCTAATTTCATCCGCAGATAATCGACCGCAAGAACAAATAAAATGCAATAAAAAGTATCACTTCGACCTTTTATTCCTCCGGTACCAATAACACACTGTACACACACACACACACACACAAATGTGTAATTGGAATCCATTAAATTCAATAAACCCTCTGAGGTCTTGGTTTAATTTGTACCTCTGCATTAACATGATAATACACTGATAACACACATTCTGCTGTGTGCATCCCCCTGACACACGAACACACACACATGCTAATGTGCACACGCATCCCTGGACACACACTTATACATTAAAGTGATGCACACACACCTCTCACGGATAAAAAGCAGACATAAATAAATGATAAGGATTAGAATATCATTTTCTGTTGATCAGGGTGATTTATATTCTCCCAGTGAGGACGCGGGGAGGAGAGACACTCCACATGTCCTCTAATGACATCCACATTGTCCTCCTGGGAGTTGGCTCGCCTCCATATTAAAACCACCTCCCTCCACGTGCTCAAAGCCCCTCTGTCTGTACCGCTTCTGGACATGAAAGAGTCCCCGCTGATGACAAAGAGACTCAGACGTGAATCTTGACAGAGGCTGCTGCAACCGCTTTTTAGCCAGTTGCAGCTTCTTGTTTGCGCCGGCTGATAAAGCCGTCTGTCCTCACCCCGCAGCAACGTTCCTGTATGCTTGAACGGCCGCATATTTATCACCCCAAACCACAAAAGATGAGGCGCAACAGAGACGAAGGTGTCCCATCGTCATTTCACTGCCACACGTGTGGATTCACCCGGTTAGACCTAGTTAAACTCTGAAGGTAAGATTGTGGCCTAAATATGGTTGATTGAGGGGAAGCCTGTCGTTAAAGCACTCAGAGAAGATGCTGAAACTTTTCCTGCTGTATCCGGAGGTGGTGCGATCCGGGGAAGGTTTCGAGCGGAGAGCCAACATCTCTTTGTTACAAATACTCCTGGAAGCTGCTGTTGAATGTCTCACAATGAGATGGCAGAAACCCGAACCACTGACATACAATATCTGGTATAGGAACTGTATGCGATGGAACAAATTACATATGCGATGATCATATTTATAAAGAGCTAAGTGGCTAAGAAGAGCAAGAAAATCCAAATGATTTAAGCCTCTTCTGTAATTCTGCGAGCAGCGATTGTTGCGTATTTCACAGCGACTCTCACCTAGAGGTCAAATGTGACGCTACATCACTGGTTAGCTCCATCTGTGGACTGCCAGGCAGTGTGAGGACATCTGTGCATGTGCTGTAAACTACTCTCTGCTTTTATGAGACAATACTGCCCAGTTTTTGCTCTCCGGCGCGGGGGGGGGGGGGGTCAAAGTGACCTTGGACGGCCTTGAAGAGCGGAGCGTCTCACGGGAAGGTGGGCGGCCGTCGTTCTACATACAACCATGAGGAGGAGAGTGCCACCTGCTCTTCATGCCTTCAGGCTAAGTGATAAACTGTCAGACACACGACATGAAATCTGCTCAAACACCTGCTGTATTTTTCTTATATTTAAGGATCATGTGATTGACTAAACAAGGACCAGACTCTGCCCAGAAAAGCTTCAATTTAAGAAGCCTGAATTTGCTGATTTGGATCTCACATATATCTCGAGCTGTTACTGTTAATGTGGCTGAAAATAAAAACTGTTCCCATTGTTCCCATAAGTGCTGTGTGGGATGGGAAGCAGAGGATGACTCCACAGAGCTCAAAAGCAGAACAAAGAAGTGAAGCAACGGATAAAAAAAGAGAAAGAGAGAGAGAGAGAGAGGTGATCAGCAGGAGATGTGAAGGCAGCACGGGAGATCCTGCAGAGAAGCTCCTGCTAGCATGCTGATTAACCTCTCCGAGACACATTTTACTCTGCTGTAGCTTCACCACGATTATCTTGTCTTGGTTTTATTGTCCTCACTGACAACAAAGACAAAACAAACTGCAGGAATCTATCTGACCGAGGCAAAAACGAAGAGGCTTCAGTCAAGTGGAAGCAGCAGAAACTTAAACGTACATAAATAAGTGTCAGTAAAATGTTAAAATTTTCTTTAAGGCTTCATTTAGGGGGGAAAAAAATCACTTTATGGAGAGAAGATCGGTTAGCTTAGCTTAGCATAAAGACTGGAAACGGAGGCAAAAGCTAGCCTGGCTCCGTTTAAAAGGTAACAACATCCAGATACTGTACAAACACCTCTAAAACTCACTTTTTAAACACAATGCATCAAACCAAAGTGTAACACTGTGGCGGGGTTATGTCAAGACTCAATAATCCCATTCATCCATGCCATGTTAATTAGCGAGCTGCTAGTATGTGGATCGTTTTTTTAAGCTTTGGACAGAGGCAGGCTAGCACTTTCCCTCTGTTTCTAGTCTTAATGCTAAGCTAAGCTAACTAGCTGCTGGCTCCAGGAGTTCTTCTGGCAAATAATTAGCTTGCAGTTAATATTAAAATAATAAATAAATGGTAATATCTTGTCAGTCATTGATTAAAAACATGAAATTATTTTAAATAAAAGGACTTTTGTTTAATGTTTAATTTATACACTGCTTAAAAGAATACAGAGATAAACAGCAACACCAATTAATAACAGAGAGACAACTACTGATTGGTTCCTTGCTATCAGCACAGTCCATCAACGTCCCCGTCAAGGACATGGACCGGGCCAGTGGCCTGGAATAAGATAATAGACCTGGACCGGTCCATTATAACTGTGTGTACAGGTTAAACTGACACGAGTCCAGTCTCTAAATAAAAGGAGCTTCATAATGATTTATGGTCACAGTGGGGATAGTTTAGAAATACCACGATAATCAGTGTCCAATTAGCATATATTAGCATACATCTGCATATATTAAAGGATGCTTAGCCGTGTATTACAGGACGAGCATCTTAACAACAGATGTGCTGGGTGTGGTGAAGCTTCACCCTCGTGTTGGCAGAGCCGGCTAACCAGGATTTAAAGATGGGGGACAAAAACACCAGATATCAGTTCTCTCTGTTTTATTATTCGCCTTCTTCGAGCCCCCTCTTCTTCCCTCTGTCTCTTCAATTAATCATCCTACAGAGGAGTGAAACTTCTACTGTCCAAGAAGTAGGCTACTAGGCTAATGACACACAGACACAACGCTGGAGAAACAATTAGAAGAACGCGACTAATCGCTCACACGGTACCGACTTTCTATTTCTAACAGGACGGTATCTGGCTGCACACACACTGCGAGACTCCACCACCCACTCCAGCATAGCGCGTTATTTTTATCTCCCCAGAAAGAAAAAAAACACACACGATAATTGCCAGTGCATGTCCTCCGTATCCCAGCAAACGAATAAACCAAAACATCCATTACTGTAAGCGGCCACAAACCAAATTATACACACACTCACAGCTGACAGCAGCAACTTCTCCCACAGACCCGTGTTTAAATAAGCATTTACACACACGGGGTAACGCACATGTCATTTGAGGTACTCGGCAAATGATGCAGGTATGTAAACACTTACAGCGATGCGGAGCAGGGTAGCCCTGACGGCGGCCCATCGGTCCAGTCGTCTGTCGATGACCAGGATGAAACCCACTCCTGATGCTGCAATGCTGCAGAAGAGAAGCACACACACACACACACACACACCGTTATCGCCATAAATGTCAGCTCGAACTAGCGTACGTGGCGCCGTATTAGTCTAACTTTTAAGGAGCATGTTGATGTCATGTGTGGCTCCAACAGCAGGCGTCCTGAGCTGCAGGGTAGGTCGGTAAAAGAAGGATACCTGTGTCATATCCTAGACTTAGAATATATACATATTTCAGCTCTCATCAGATTGGGTTACTATATAACTGCAACATAATATATCTATATGTAAATATATTTATATGACAGGACTTCAGAGGTCTTCGTTGGTCTTCAGGACAGGAAATTAAATCATCAGAGGATTAAAAATCAACACGAGGAAAGGTTAAAACCTCGGCACAGGCTGTAGCCGTCATTTGTCATCAGTGATGATTATGAGAGAGAGACCCTTGTGATTGCCATGGCAACATTGGCTCTGCGTTATAATATGTGTGTGTGTGAGAGAGAGAGAGGGAGAGAAAATCCTGCCATTCATTCCACAGGCTGTGCCATATGTAGCGGCCTCATTAAGCTAATGTGTGTGTGTCAGTGTGTGTGTGTGAATGCAGTATTTGCAGCAAAGGTCCTGTTGGACGAATTGACATGCATCCTGACACCTAAACACACACACACACACATGTACAGTGGGGCCAACATACGAATGCTGCTGAGTTGGTCCATCTGGGGCGATGCTATCAGCCAATTTTCATCATCACACACAGACACGTTAAGAAAACGAACACGCTACACTACCAAGAGAACGCTGCGGCAGCAAATCCTCAGTCCATCTCTACTGGAGGGAATATTCCAACCGCGTCAATGAAGCCGGCTCGGAAACCTTTTGATACTCCGGGAACACAAATCCACAATATCACATCCGGCAGCGATCCATCCCCTCCCGAGCGATCGTCAGTGTTCGATTCCTGCATCCACAATCATATGTTTGCAGCCTTGCAGATGGAAGAGAGGTGACCGCTCACATCCTCCTTCTCCCTCGGCTGCTCCTCCTCCACCACCACCACCACCACCCACCCACCACCACCTGCTTCCCACCCTCGGCCAATCAAAGCTAAAGCCCAGCGTCTTGCTGCTTTCTCACAGCCAATCGGTGCGCAGAGTGCAGCCGATTGGCAGCCGGGTGCAAATAGCTGGTGGGGAGAAAGGGAGGGGACTCAGAGGAGGAGGGGGGGGCGGTATAGGGGTATATATGAAAAGGTGATGAGGCCGCCATGACACACACACACACACACACACATACATACAATATATAGACAGACAGACAGATGTATGAATCTCCATCCTTCCTCCTTCTCCTCTTAATTGCGTGTGCGGCTCTCAGCAGTGGAGCGAAGGAGGTGGAAGAAAGGGGGAGGAGGTGACACGCAGAGAGGGAGGAGGTAATGAAGGAGGAAGAGGAAGAGGAGGTGTATCTTATGATTTAATTTACATTCAATTAGCGTTTAAATTTAAACTCACAGCCACTAATAAAACCTTTTGTTTCAGGTTTAAGGGTTTATTTTGAATTATCTGCAAATTTGATCTGAAATTAAGCGGGAAATCTTTTTATTATTTTATCCTTTATTTTTCCAGGCTCAAAATCTTGAACATCCTGTAAAATCTGCATATTTCTTCTCGTCTTTTGTGACTCTCTCCCTCTGCCAGGCCTTCTGTATTGCCCTGACATCTGCTGGCTCCATGTGGTATTGCCGCGCCACAAATTGGCCACATTCCCTTCACACTTTGTTTGTTGTTGTTCTCAAACTGCACAGAGATGGAGCGTGTGTGTGTGTGATGCCAACCTGGGGACGCTGGTGAGGTAGCCGAGGACATTTTGGACCTCCTCGTCTTCCAGCTCGCCGAAAGCTGGGAACTCTGGGAGGACGATGATGGGGCTGCCGTTCATCCCGCGGCCGCCTGGAGACAGAGAAGTCGGTGTCAGGTTGGTGATTTACTAAAGAACTCGTGACTGAAGGTGAAACAAGCCAAAAATATGAAAGTCCTGGCCTGTATTCTTTCATACGTACATAGCACACCTCTTATGATGCTAGCAGCTGTGCCTGCAAGTAATCTAAATATTTTTTTAGTAAAGTTTGTATTTCTCCCAAAATCCATCTCCTCGCGTCAGGGTGAATCTTGATTTTTGTAGTTTTTGAAGCTTTAGTAATGAAGCAAGTTCTCACATGTTTGAGGAGATGTAGTGCATTTTGTGCAGTATCATAACTTATATTACATATAATGAACTGTATTTGTCTGTGTTTTGTTGATTAGTACTGGATAAGACATTTCAAGTGACAGATGTGACGATTCATTTAATTGTTTTATACATTTTCCACATGAACGTCAGTTAAATAACTCGTGACCGACGACGCAGACAAACTAAAAACAAACAAAAGTTTAAACGCCGTCGCACACACACACACACACACACTCCTTCTCTTTCGTCGGCGGCTCGAGTTGCAGGGCAAATCATCATGGCGATGAATTATTCACACGCCGTCACCGGGCAGGCATTATCGTCATAGTAACCCAACACAGGGCCCTAAGAAGTGTGTGTGTGTGTTTCTGTGTGCACGTTGCGTTTCTTTCGTGATGCTTTGTGCACATGTTGAACATGCTAAACTTGTTTTCATGGGAACTTTGCAGGGACAGAATGTGAACGGAAGCTCAAACATCAAAATAGCTTCATATCAAAAGGAAAATGAAGAAGCCGAGTCTGAGAAGTGACACATTTTGCTACTCGCAGGAAAAGAGGTTGATTAAATCGACGCTTCTGCAGCTACAGCGGAGACGGACAGAGATTTGAAAGTCAGAGAGATAATTGTCAGAAGTCTGGATGACAAATCTGTGTTACACGCACTGTGCGTCTCCGTGCTATCAGAGACACACACTCAGTTTGATGTCCGCTTCACCGTTTTTCAAGCTTTCAACAGATCTACCTGCTGAAAAGAGACAAAGTCTGATCGAAGGCTGCACAGGAAAGAGAGATTAATCTAAAAATATCTACAGTGCAACAGTGGTACAGACAGATAATTAGATAAATACCAAATTAAGGGTGATTTAGTTTACTGAACGCGTTCTCCAATCTAATCAGAATCACAGCTCTGCCCGGGGTGACAAGTTCATCCGCTTTACATCGCAGTCATTTAACACCATTACATTGTTTCCTTTAACTGCATTTGTTGAGCTAATTTAAAATGTTAGGTCAAGTTGTGCTTTTGTAAACATGTAGAAGAAGAAGACGAGTGACGCGAGTTGGATGTGAAGTGACCCCGGTTCGTGCGGTGCGCCCCGACATCAGCGATCAGTAGAGAGGTAAATCAAACGAACCAGGCAGGATGGCGAACTGTTTCTGGAGTTCAGAGCCGATTTCCGCTGCACACACGGGGACGTCGTCTCTCTGCAGAATGTCATCTGAGGAAAAAAAGAGCAAGAGAGAGAGAGAGTGATGGAGATGCGCTCGAATGTGATCAAACTCAAACTATATTTCTGGCTACAACTCGGAGTCTCGCCTTGGATCGGAGAGACACGCTGGTGCCACTCAATGATTTCAAACCTAATGAGAGCATCTTAAAATCATAAGAGACAATCAGAGCAATGAGTTTCAAAATAAGATTTCTATGTGCTCTTTGTCCGCTGTCGGTCTTTGTCAGACAAAGAAGAAAGGGAAGAAGTTAAATCGGGCTGTGAGGAGCGTCGTAGCTGATTAGCCGCATTCTGATACGGAGCCAATAATCCAGTGTGACCCACTTTGGTCTTTATAGCCAACAGCTGACCTTTTTATTACAGATACACGTAATTCAATCAGGTTTATATAACTTGCTGGGTGGTGTCCAACTATTTAACAATCGCTTTGGCCTTGGCAACCTTTCCTCGCCTTGTTGTAACACACTGCTAACTTGAACTATATAGTTCTTCTTCATAATATTCACTCGGTGTCTCGCTATGGGATGCAGCCTCCTGCAGCCCTGATAGAAGCATTTATCTCAATCCGCCAATCCTGATTGGCCGGTGAAGGTGTTCATCCGCGCCGCACCCAGTAGTCCCACCTACTATATATAGTGCGCGCAGATAACACTCCCTCAATTCAAAACCTCTTCTCACCTGAGAGCTTATCTCACATCAGAGTTTTCGCTAGTTTAACTGTCCACCAGACGGATCTTGCTAGCTTCCGTCACCGGACGCTAGCGCTGTGCTCTGGTTTTCTGCCTTGTCCGTTCACACCAGACCGGACCGGTGAATTTTCTTTTCCAGCCCCTCCACGGCGGAATTTTTCATCTCGGCTACCCCTCCACCGGACGCTCGAGTCGGTCGAGCTAAGCTAGCACACCAGCTACCCCCTCTCGACCCCCACCCTAGCACTCCAGCTAGCTACAACCCTTTTCCCCACTAGCACTCCAGCTTGTTGGCGAAATGGCCACCACCCAAAACCCTCACACCAGAGGAGACTCTAGGCTCTGTCGCTGCGGGAATAAAATTTCAGGGAAGGACACCCACCCGGTGTGCAGTACCTGTCTGGGGGCTGACCACGCCAGGTTAGCCCTCGAAATTCCCGGGTCCTGTGGACACTGCAAAGTGTTCACAGTCAAGAGCCTCAGACGCAGGCTAGCCCGCCAAGTTAGCCTCGCGGACCGATAAATATGGAGAAGAGCCGACTCTCTCCGACGCAGGAGATATCTTTTCTGGGATTATCCCTGCGCTCTGTGCCGTTCACTGCTCGCCTCTCGGAGGAGAGAGTGAAAACTTTCAGAGCTTGCCTCGCACACTTCCGTCTACACGGGTCTGTCCGGTTCAGACTGTGTCTTCGGCTGCTGGGCCTGATGGCTTCAGCCATCCTCGTGACACGTCTCGGTCGCCTTCACATGCGGGAATTTCAGCGCTGGGTCGCTTCACTCAGGCTGGATCCCGTGCGTCATGGCGCACGGTGGATAGCGGTCACGGCGGGCTGCGTGACGGCTCTGCGCCCCTGGCGGGCTCCGTCTTTCCTGACTCGGGGGGTGTCCATAGGCACGGTCTCGTCCAGGGAGGTGGTCACCACGGATGCCAGCCTATCCGGCTGGGGCGGCATTTACGAGGGCAGGTATGTGAGAGGACGCTGGAGCCAGGCTCTCCAGCGTCTTCACATAAACTTTCTCGAGCTCTCGGCTGTGTTTCTGTCCCTGAAACACTTTCTCCCGTTCCTCTCGGGCCGCCACGTCCTGGTGAGGACTGACAACACAACGACAGTAGCGTATATAAACCGCCAAGGAGGTTTGCGCTCTCGTGTGTTGCACACTCTGGCACGCAGACTGATCCTCCGGAGCAGTGTGCGCTTTCTCTCCCTGAGGGCTACTCACGTCCCGGGGACCCTGAACACGGGTGCCGACCTACTGTCCAGGGGCACGCCGATGTACGGGGAGTGGATGCTACAACCCGCGGGTCATGGAGCAGATATGGGCGCGCTACAGCCGCGCCAGGGTAGATCTGTTCGCGTCCAGAGAAAACGCACAGTGCGAACTGTTCTTCTCTCTGCGCTCTCTGGACGCTCCCCTGGGCGTAGACGCGCTAGCGCACGCTTGGCCGCACGAGCTGCTTTACGCATTCCCCCCCGCTGGCCCTGATACCCCCCACTCTAGCCAGGGTGAGGGGGCACAACCACAAGCTGATCCTGATAGCTCCACACTGGCCAGCGCTGCACTGGCTAGCGGAGATATATCAGATGCTGTGCGCCCAGCCTTGGCAGCTGCCGGTGCGCAGAGACTTGCTCTCGCAGGGGCGGGGGACGGTGTTCCACCCGCACCCGGAGCGACTGCAACTGTGGGCCTGGCCCGTGAGTGGCTCAATTTGACCACGGCCGGGCTCCCTCAGAGCGTGGTTAACACTATACAAAACGCCAGAGCTCCATCCACTAGGTCTCTGTACGGCTCCAAGTGGGGAGTGTTTGAGCGGTGGTGTCTCGAACGGGACCACATCCCTTTTCAGTGTTCTGTGCCAGCGATACTGTCGTTTCTACAGGACCTGATGGATAAAGGAAAAGCCTTTTCCACGGTTAAGGTTTATCTGGCAGCTATAACGGCTTGCCATATAGGATTTGGGGACAAAACAGCGGGCCAGCACCCTTTGGTGCGCCGGTTTATGAGGGGCGCGCGCAGGCTTCTCCCTGTCTCCAGACCGCTTATACCTCCGTGGGATTTAGCGGTGGTTCTGGAGGGGCTTAAAGGGCCCCCATTTGAGCCATTGCTGGGAGCCAGCCTCAAACACCTGTCCCTTAAGACAGTGCTGTTACTGGCTCTCGCCTCTGCAAAGCGAGTGAGTGATATCCATGCGCTCTCTGTGAGCCCTGCGTGCGCTCAGTTCGCCCCGGGGAACACGCGTATGGTTCTGAAGCCCAACCCGGTCTTTGTACCTAAGGTGGTGGGTTCATGTTCTCCCATTGAGCTCGCAGCGTTCACCGTTTCTCCTGGTGAGCAGCGAGCGTATATGCTGTGTCCGGTTCGAGCGGTGCGCTCTTATATGGACAGAACACAGAGCATCAGGAGGAGCGATCAGCTGTTTGTCTCCTGGGCTGAACCCCGGAAGGGGCAGCCGGTCACGAAGCAGCGCCTCGCCCACTGGGTGGTGGAGGCTATTGCTTTGGCGTATGCGAGCAGGGGACTGCAGCCACCGGCGGGTGTGCGTGCACACATCTAACACGCGGGATGGCCGCATCCTGGGCTTTGTTTAGGGGAGTGTCTGTTCGGGACATTTGCTCAGCAGCGAGTTGGTCCTCGCCTCTGACTTTTGTTCGGTTCTACATGCTTGACGTGTCAGGGCCGTGCGTGGCAAGCGCGGTCCTGGCGTCATAACTAGAACCCAGGGACCCTCCCCACTGGCCGGTACTTGTTCGATAAGCTGTCTGGCAATACGGGAGCTACCATATCCCATAGCGAGACACCGAGTGAATATTATGAAGAAGAACGTTTGGTTATCTAACATAACCTCAGTTCTTAGAATAATATGAGCGAGGTGTCTCGCCAGACAACCCTTCTTGCTGGGCGGTGAGAAGAGGTTTGCTTGTTGAATTGAGGGAGTGTTATCTGCGCGCACTATATATAGTAGGTGGGACTACTGGGTGCGGCGCGGATGAACACCTTCACCGGCCAATCAGGATTGGCGGATTGAGATAAATGCTTCTATCAGGGCTGCAGGAGGCTGCATCCCATAGCGAGACACCGAGTGAATATTATTCTAAGAACTGAGGTTATGTTAGATAACCAAACGATTTAAGGATACTAATAATTTTTAAATATACGGTGTGTAAATGAAGAGGAGAGTGGAAGAGGAACAATCCACAGAGGAGAAAGGGGATGAACTAAACAGCATTTGGATTTCCTCTTCTCTCCGGTCAAGCCGGATTACCGTAATCTCATTTAGCCCTCTGAGACATGAAGAGACAGAGAAACATAGAGAAAAAACACACTCCCCTCCATCCATCCATCCATCCGGTTGCCATGTGTGACACATGAAACACAATGAAGAGGACTGTTAATTGTGTATGATGGTGCGAACGAAAACTGAGAATTTTAGCATGTGTGTGTGTACGCATAGACAAAGGCTGGCGCCGAGGCTGGTGCGAGCGAAGAGTGGCGAGGTTTCCGAGCAGTATGGTCGCGCTGGCAGCGAGAGGCTTTAATTACCGTCCAAACTGTTCGTATTTTAGGAAAGAGCCAGATCTCCGCCAGGGCAGCGCTTTAATCTCATAATAATCTGCGAGTGTTTGAATATCAGGCAGCCGGACTCGGGCACTTTGAGACTTGGACGCGAGAGCCACCAAAACGAGGACACTGCAGTGGCAAAGTATTAAAAATAAGACAGCCTTTCATACGCACTGTAAATATTTAAAGACCTGGTCCTCTCTCTAAAAAAGTCCCTTCACTGTGCAGAGTTTGACACGAAGGACGCTGATCATCTGTATATGAATGAAATCAATAGATTCATCCTCTCTTACTGCTCTATTACACCACAGGGTATGAACTGAAGTAATAAGAAGGGCAACACGGTGGCTCTTTGCTCTCTGCTGGCCAGGCGGATGATTCTGTTCAGATCCCTCGTACTCTGTCCTCCGTCTCGTATTGTTACATAGTTTATTTCTTTCTGTTTTGTTATACGAGTACGTAAAATGACCGTCTTTGATTCAGCAGTGAGGGATTAGTTACTGTTTGACAAGACAAGGTCAGAATCTGGTGTATAACTGGACCGTGCATGCCGTGTCTGCGCCTCGACCCATGCTCCGTCAGCCGGGGGCAGACTTTCAGGTTTATAGCGGTGGCCAAGCAACCTTTTGCAAGCTTGTGGTTAAATAAAATACGAATGACCAAAGCAGCTAGCCCTCCCCAACATAAAGAAAACTGCACATTCGGATGTTTGTCTGTCATTCCTGTCTTTGACGTAGAAATCTGTGGCACCGAGGATCCCATATGATGAAGAAACCCGGCAGATTAAGAGCTTAGATCCTCTGTAACAGTGTGGAAGCACACCGCGTCGGCCAGACAGGTGACTCAGACGGCGTACTGTAGGTCTCGTGTCTCATGTGAAGTCCACACTTAGCACAGAGCGGCGTGTGTCAGAGGCTGATGAAATTACTTTATGATGATTAAATAGGCAGCACCAAATACATGTCGTTGTGGTTAGGCAGGAATCTGTTTTACACAGTTGAACACCGACACACACACGCAGAGTATTAATGCCAGTAAGGCACTGGGCACGGCACCAGATATCATGGGATTACATTAAGATGACAAGGCAGTGACTCAGGAAGCATCGAGCTTCGAGCAGGAACACCCTGAAGACGGAAAACACGCTTCTTCATCATGTGAGGAACACGGTTTAGAAGAGAGGAGTAAAGTTGGGGAAAAGAGAGATTACAGAGGCACAAAAAGGAGAGAAAACTCAAGTGCAAAGTTGGGAAAGAAGGCAGGAAAGGAGGGTAGAGGGACGGTTAACGTGGCACTAATGCAGGTCCACTTTAACCGAGTGCAGAGCTTCCAGCCGAGCCTGTAATTTAACCAAAAACAGCAGCCCTGCCATAATTACTGAAGCTCCTGCTGCAGCCGAGAGGCTTTGAAATGCGAGTCACTCAAAAGAAGGTTCGACAAGTGTGCTGTCATATGTCGCGTTGCAGTGTGTTGTCGGGGCCAGCTGTCAGTTCAGCGTGTCGTGCAGTAAGACCCGAACTCTGGAACAAAGCCAGACATGTGTGACTCTACTGTATCTACGTGGGTGTGTGTCACTGACCTGCAGACTCATAACCTCGAGGCAGGACAAGTTACCAGCCTCTGGTGTCTGTTAGTAATCTTCATGAGCGCTGGATCATTTCAGAATAAGAGCGTCTTTCAGCTTTCTTACATTTCCCACGCATGAAGCATCGCGCTATGGGTTTTAAACACACGTCAATAAAAAAGCTGTGATCGCAGCAGCAGGGAGTGTGTGTGTGTGTTTTCTCGTCCTCCAGCCAGCAGGAAAATGACAGGGCGGGTTTGAATAATAGCCGCTCCGCGCTGTATTTTAATGTCATCATTGAGACTGAAAGAGTAGGTTGGCACTCGCAAACAGAGGTTTGTTTGAAACGCAGCCTAACCTTAGATAATTCAATGATTTCTGCTGGATTTAATTCATTTAAGAGCAGAAAATAATACTTATTTTATGAACAGTACTTACTGTATGTTACGCTTGTATACCTTCAAATGTAGGTGTTTTTATGAAGCAATTAAAATGGTTTATTTTTGTTGTATTTTGCAGATTTATTCACGTTTTTCCTTCTTAATTTTTTATAAAAATAAAACAAATCTCTCAAAATAAGTCTGCAAATATTATTGGACAGATTGAACCTGCAAGAAATCAGCCAGAAACTAGTGAGCTAAGATCAGTAGCTGCTGTATGTCTGACACAGGTAACAACTACCTGTAAAGCAAAACCTCAAACACTGCTGCTGCTGCTGCTGCTGCTGCTGCTGCCACGAGAGCTTTAATCTGAAATAAATAAATAAAACAACAATTTCACCCTGAAACAAACCGTACAGGCCTACAGGGCCGACTGACGCAAACATATCAGACATTCAGGCGTCAGGCTGCTTTTCATCCGCTGCTGAAACTCTAAAAAACTCCCCGCTTTGTCCTCAGTCAAATGAATGAAATTAAACGACAGCGCCGAGGCTGCAAGTGAACCCATTTACCCACCAAACAACACACACACACACACACACACACACACACACACAGACAGAGTGTGGAAGTGGGGCAATGCAAGCCAAACACACAAATAGTGATTATGGGGGGCCGAGAAAGAATGTCCCTCCGCCTCCTTGTACCCTTCCCCCAGGCCCTGACACCCCTTCCCCATTTCATTCATCCTTTTTTTGTCCAGGGGCTTAGCTGAGGGGCAAACTGATACACAACCCAACAACCTTCCCTTTTAAACTGAATATTACACGTTTAGCTCCACTTGAGCAGCCTCACTTCGGTTCTGCCGGCTCATCCGTGTCGTTGGATTCAGCCTTTCCTCTTCATCGTGTCCCGATGCGACAGATATTACAGCGACATCCTGTATGTCACGGCTCGCGTGCACATTTTCAAGACTTAAATATGAGACGGGCAAATAAAAGCCAACCGAATCACACCAATTCACACTCTCGAGTGTCTCCGGCTGAATGCCTGTTTGTGTGTCTGCATGTGTGTGTGTGTGTGAGAATAAGCCCTGGATTTAGGGAGGTGAAAAGATAGCGAGGAGGAGGAGGAGGAGGAGACGGGGTATGAGGCAGTCGGAAAAAAAGAGCGTAGAGGTGCTCTTGTCTCAATAGGATGAAATGGAGGACAGGGTTTCTTTACACATGCCTACATATTTAATGTGTTGGCCTTGGCGCTAGCTGATACTGTGGATGTGTTTTCTCTATTGTGGGGGGTCAACAGCAGTACCACACTGTACTGCACGCACCAGTAAGAACCAATAAATGAACTGATTCAAACAGAAAATTCATCTGCAGCTATCGACGTGGCAAGATATTCCTTAAGCGTTTAGAGGAAACTATAACAAGCGTTCTTCACACAAATAATCAAGTGATTAATCCATGATGAAAACGAGAAGAGTGCGCAGCGGAGCGATGATATCTTCCAGGTGACTGAGCGTATGATTTTTTTTGGAAAATGCAGAATTTGAAATGTAAAATTCGGCAGTGAATCAAGATCACAGATCAACGACAGACCCGTCTGAACACGCAGCTACTCGAGATGACGGCGAGTATTACTATTATTGCTCGTGGAATTCGTGAAATTCATCTTCAGACGCTTCGGTTCAAGCGGAGCACAAAACTTTTCAGTGGAAGTCATTCTGACGAGGCCTGAAACAAGCTGAGTGAGCAACGTTTACACCTTGGCAGTCAGTGCCGGTATAAAGCAGAGCAGAAAGAAATGTGCACCAAAAATATTAGACTGCGGGTCCAGTCGTACGGCAGTTTAACTGTGCATACACGAGATAAAACCTTTACGCACGGAGAGGACAATAATCTTTATCTGCAGACATCTTAAGTACGTCCTTGGATTTCCGATGCTTGATATCTGTCTGGAAAATATTGACACTGAACTCAGCAGCTCCTCCAGCATCTATGCAGTTAACGATAAATGAGTGAGCACAATGAGACTGTACGCACCGTGCATACATCTGTGTTTGGATTTGATTACCACTAACACACACACACACACACACACAACGTAATTTGTAAAAAACTCAATTTGCGAAGGTCGTTTAGGTTAGGTCAGTCCTCCGAGGTGAAACAGAGGCCAATTAACTCTCATAAAGCTACAGTCCATTACACACAGTCAAAGCACGAGCAACTGATGGAAACCCGGCTATCGTTTGTCTGTCTCACTCGCGCACAAAACACACACACCTCCTCCTCCTCCTCCTCGCCCTTTGTTCTGCCGTCGTGTCCCTACAGGTTTTCATTGCTAAACACACATTGTGCTGGTTCAAACGCGGCAGCCAGCTGTGCTCCGCCGGTTAATGGCCACCAGCGCTGGTGGCTAGTCGGAGTTCAAAGCCACAGGAAGCTGGAGAGCTGACGGATGTTCACTCAACACACACACACACACACACACACACAAACACGCAGAGGAGAGGCAGATTTGTTTAATACGAATATTTATACGCTTTAAGATAACATGCGTCAGATGCTGTAGCTGCAAGACGAAGAGTCATTCTCACTGAGATTCAAGCAGCTGTTCCTGAGATTGCTAGATCTAGATCTGTGTCTCTTGACTCCAAAAGCTTGAGAGTCACTGATGTGGAGTGTGTTTTACGAGCGGCATCAAATCAGTAGAAGATCAAGACATTCATGACTAGAAGGACACTCGGAGAGCGCAGACAAAAGTCCAATCTAGATGTGCAAATCTACTACACACACACAGATTGATCTATCTCGCTGTTAATTTTTTGCATCCATCCCATGAAAATCAGTTTTTGCATCCTCCTGCTGACAGACAAACAAACAGCAGGAAGCGTGTAACCTTCCTGGTGGAGGCAATAAAAGCACGACAACAGACGCGCGGGCACTCAGACGCCACCGAGACCTTCGGCTCTCCATCTGCCGCTCCGGCATGCACCAACTGGAAAAGACGGAGTTAGAATGTAGACTCGAGGGCTCTAGGTGTGTGTGTGTGTGTGTGTGAGGGGTTAAAAGCTGCTGCGTTGGTATCAAGTGCCAGCAGAGAGATGGTCAGTTGCGTCGTGTGTATTTGCATGAAGAGAAGCAGGGATTTGCCAGCCGCTCTGCAGCTGTGTGTGTGTGTGTACGTGCACTTGTGTGAGGGAATCCGAGCTCTATTATCTGGCATTATAGTCGAGGTTTACCAGAGTCCATCTGTCACTGCCGTGGTTGTATCTAACACACACACACACACACACACACACACACACACACACACCACACACACACACACACACACACACACACACACACACACACACACACACACACACACACACACACCATGCCAAACAACAACTGGGTCAGAGGGCCAACAGTGGCCTGGAATGTGTGTGTGTGTGTGTGGTGCTCGAATTAGTGTGGATCAGCCAGACGAACATTAAAATATCACCGCGTTCATCACGTGAATTCAATCCTGTTTGTGTTCTTCACTGAGGAGCGCGGCAGTTTTACTACAAATTAAAGTTTCCTCCAGAACAATGACTTCAAGCCTGACTCCGTCAGGCACTGAGCTCCGGTCTACTGAATAGATGGTGGCATCATCATCATCATCATCATCATCATCATCATCATCTCAGAGAAACAACACACTACTGTCCCCCCGGTCTGCAGTCTGCACTGCCGTCACAACACAAAGACACAATCACTCAGAGGCTGGCCTGAGTCCAAGCCAACGCTCCGGCAAACTGTGTGCAAAATCCAAACAATTGGATGAGATTTAATTACCCGGAATGACAAAGAGATGTACGGATGATCTCCTGTGTCAGATTATCTGAAATTATCTCTTGTTATTTAGTCGCGTATATTTGGAGAGCTCAAAAACATTTGAGACTTTTCACCGGGTGCTTGAAGTTTGAAATACCGTCAAACTTTATGCTGCACTGACTTAAATATCTAAATCCACAGGCCCTAAATTTAAAATGCTACCATGGCGTACGAGATTAGCAATCCACAAGGCAGACAGGGATTATTTGTGCTGCAGCCAAGCAGCGATAAGGCGGGCCTGCTGGGGTTTGGTGTGACCTTTCCACGCTGGGAAAGTTTCACCGAAATGATTCAATCAGTGCGCATCAGTGAGAGGTCCCACCTGCTCCGAGCGCAACACCGACCCCGATCTGCAGTCTCATGGAAATTTATGGAAATTTTACACCGGCTTGTTGTGGTGCAACTCGCTCGACTACAAAGCACGTAGTGCAATCTTGCGGGGCTTTAAATCCAGACTCTCCCTCTTTCGTCCTCTTTCCACCATTAGATTAAAAGAAAAAGACTGTAAAAGCTCAGCTGGGAGTAAAACCAGTGGATATAAACAACAGCCTTTTTTTAGACGCCTCTGGCCACAGCTACCAGTCATTACCCTCCGCAGAACAAAGAGGGACATGAAAACTGAGAAAGACGGAGGGGGAGAAAAGGGAAAATGACAGACAGAGGGAAAGAGCAAATAAGTAAAGAATCCAGGAGGACTGTGTTTTTACTTGCCCTTAAAGAAACTTGCAGCTCTGGCAAAAAAACCCTACACGTATCCTCCACATGCACGACTGTGGGTTTGTTATTAACTCATCTTATCACACCGCTCACCTCTGCCTCTGTCCTGCAGCACACGACTGTGATCTGTGTTAAAGTTGAGCGGGTCATAATCAAAAGGTCAGCGATCCTCCGCAGAAAGTGATCCTCCTCTTCAAAGCTCACATGTAGGGCATGATGAAAACCGCCCCTCCACCCCCGGGGGCACGACTTCACGAAGCTTTTAAAAAGAGTTATTCATGTTTATTTACGTCCTTTTGACAGAGGACAGCAGCTCCTCACAGTGCGCATCGTGCAGAATATATTCAGTTTGACCTATATTAAAAAGAAGGGGCGCTCCAGCAACTTTATAGGTCAAGTTCATGTTACAGGCAGACGGGATGAAAGAAATGCTTACGGGAGGTTTTAGGATCAAGTGTTTTCTGGGGGGGAATTGTTGTGATATATGTGTGATATATAAGCACTTGACTATATCACTAGTACTGAAAAACATTTAGACGCAACAAGGTTGAAGATGAAGTCACACGGTGAGGCGTCATTGTCTCCGTGGTCCACGTCTGTGGAACGACCTGAAGACTGAGCAGCAAACTCAAGACTTCGAGAACTATATTTAGATTTTTTAAAAATCTGTTACACCTTTATTTATTTATTTATTTAATGAAGTAGTATTTGTCCATTTATATATCTTAACCTTTATTTTTACCCGTCTGTATATTTAATTATGCTTTACGTTTATTCGGTTTTATGTTTTGCTATTTTAAAAAAAAGTAAAATAATAAAACTTATTTTATTTAGTTTTTATTCATTATTAACCTGCCTCCGCTGTCTCCTCACTGCTTCCCCATTCATACAATGGAGGGTTGGGCAATGTTTTGTACAAATAAAGTCTGACTGATCGATGAGGTTTATGATTTAAGCGTTTGAGATTCAGCCAACTGCGGAAGATGATTCAAGACGAGCGTCGACTCTTTTTGCAGCTGGAGTGGAAATAAGATTTGAGGATCGGAGTGGTGTGCAATCTGATGCACGTAACCGAGACGATCACATATGATGATTCTGAATTTTACAGGAAGGCAGCAGAGGATGCACGTACTGGGACGACACGGCGTCTGTACCAGCACGATAAACATGTCGCCTCCTCGCAGATCAATAGGTTTGATTTGTTGTGTCTTGTTGCCATCATCCTATCCGCCCTCGGGGATCATTAAAGATTCATCACATCTACTTAATCTAATTTATCCGCCTGTACCGAGTTCATTATGTTGTCCTGGTTTCGTATTGATACAGTTAATCTGTAACTGTTTGCTGTGAACGACTCCTGAGGTCAAAATAAATTGACTGAAAGGTACATTAGGTACAGCTGCTGCTGCAGATAAATCCAATGCAAACAGATAAATGCTTCCTGTTCTTCTGGGACACACACACACACACCCACACCAACACACACACACACAATCGCAGATTGCATTATGGCTTAGCTGAGACTTGTCAACTTCTAATCTGGACTTTGGCATAAAGCAACGCTGGGAAAGTTTGATACCTTGATACTAACAGTGTGCGCGTGGTGGTGAGAGTGTGTGTGTGTGTGTGTGTGTGTGAGCAGGCAGTAAAGATAACCTCAGTCCATCTGCCAGAAAAGCAAACGTGATCTCAACACACAACACCGTACACACACCTGAAAAAACTCACAGAGGGCCAAGAAAAGCATATCTCAGGATTATTATCAACGCCGTGGTTCATCGCCATTTTTTTTCACATCAAAGAAAGGAACTGAATAAAAGAGATGCAAACACACACACACACACACACACACACACACACACACACACAGCTGAGAGTGAAATAAGGGGGAGGAGATGTTGACATTCAAACTCTCAAAAGGGTTTTGTCCCATCCGTCGCTCCCAACTGACAAGAGGAAACACACTGCGCTTAATGGGGACGAACGTGATTAACATGCTGTCAGTGCGCTCCGCTGTGTCCTGTACGGAGGATGGACAAACATCACGTTAACACACACACACACACACACACACAGAGTTTGGACCTCGGGACAAAGCTGGCCACTTTAGATTGGATTATGTAACCGTCTGATGGATAATAGTGCCTTCAGCGGGGGGAAAGCTCCTCGAGCTATGAGAGACGAGACAAAAACAATGTGGATAACAAAGTCGGGTCATGTTCATTCATTCAGAGAGCGCAACGCTCTCTGTGGAGATTCATGCTCCCCAGAAGATGAGTCATGACGCCGACTGCTCGACATCTGACCTTTTTAAGACTTCTTAGGAGAAACTACGGTGGCCACCACATGACAAGAAAGATTTCATCAAACGAATCACCTTTCCAGAAGCAATCACGTTGAAGACAAACTTTGTACCCCACTTTAGTGTATAATCACATGAAAATAACAACTGTTGTATCTTCAGTTCATGCCACGTAAAAAAACGAGCGTGTAAGACGTTTTGTTTTATTCCAAAATGCGTGTAAAGACGACATGGAGGCAGATTTAGATTCTTCCTGTTCCTATTTCAAACTAAATCCAAAAGGTCAATAACTTTACTGAGAGACCGCGTCACAGTTGGACTGTTCACAGTATGAAGAAGTTTGCAGCCCCAAAAGCGGACATATCTCCAACTAATAAACAAAACAGCCTCACAAACTCTGAATTGTTACACATTTTAGTTCATTTCTCGTGCCGTGAGCGGGACTTTGTGCTGTAGATCACACCGGGTCAAGCTGTGATGCAAAGACTGCAGTGTGCTGTAATTACAGCTGGACTTGGACAAGGATACACACAGGACAGCACCTGAAGCGTTCTCACAGTCGTATCTCTGTATAAAACGTATCCACACACACACACACACCACACACGCAACAATATGAACAACAGTCTAGTTCTTCCTCTCTCACCTGCCTGCGTCACACACACACTCAAACTCTACCTGTCATCATCTTCAGCTGCAGCCACAGCCTGGTGATATCGTGGCAGAGTTGAGACACTCGGTTTAGAGCCATCGTGTCGCCGGTACATGTATGCTCCCTGATACACGCACACACGCACACACACACACACAGAGGCGTGTTGCTAAAACACATTCACGCGCGGCTGCATATTCTGTCAGAGGACATCGCGGTGGAAGTTCAGGCAGTCCATACCGCTCACAGCCGAGCGACTCGGCCGGCTTACTGAGCTGTCACTGCACAGAGCAGCCCACACACACTCACACACACACACACACACACACACCTCCCCCCTCCTGCAGGCGGAGTTTCAGACGGTCCGCCCACAGTTTCACATTTCACAGCGTTTACACTGATGGACAGAGAAACTGGATGTGACAGAATGTGGAAGTCTCTAAAAAAAAAAACCTGAACAATGGACCAAAAACCTGCAGCGACAGCTCTCTGTAGTGACATAATCCATGATAATAATTATCGTTTATTACCATCATCATCCCGGCGTATAATCTGTCTCCAGCGTGGTTCGATTACAGTCAGTTAATAAATTCAATTTCTGCATGAATACATCTCTTTGTTTTTGGAGTTACGGCCTCATCAGCTGAGAAGCGGAGGATCTCTCGGCCGGCGCTGATCCGTTTTTAAAAGTCTGTTTACATTTTCTCTGTCTGTGATTCAGGCTGGAGTGAGAATATATGCACAGCTTTCCACTCCAACACAAATCTTTAAATACTTTGTCTGGGTGCAAAATTAGTTGTGCATGAGCCGCTTTATTAGAAAAACTGATTTACAGCAGCGTTGCATGACGTTTACATCCTTAACCTTAAAGTCTGTGTAAAGGCAACCCTGAGATTTCTTTGGACACACTAATTTTTACCTGATTTTGACACCTTATTGATAATCTTATCTCCGACTAGACGCTTTAGACGCTTGTGGATACTTTTAATCATTCAAATTTTGCTTAATAACTCTTTCAAACTCACATTTATTCTTGCTTTTCAGACTTTAAACTTTAAGAACAGTGCCAAGCTTTGCACTCTCTTGTCAAACCCGAGCATATTTTTGGGGCTTTCCAGCATTTAGTCCCACAATTGTGGACAAATCTACTTGCAGAGACATAAATGAGTTACCAAGAACAATGTTCAGAGTGTTTTTACTCAAAGAAGCTACTAAAATCACATCTTTGCTTTCCGCTGGTCTCTTGGTTAACTTTTAAGTGCCAGACACCCCGGAGCTGGCAGGGATGTGAACCAAAAGCCTCAGATGTAAAGTAAACATGATTTATGTGTGTACTGTACTCATTCAAATACAAGCCTCGTTTGTGCCAGAGGGAACGGAGGCCTCTTTCTCTGTTTTCCTTCTGCTTTTCTCACAGCCTGACACAAAAAACACACACAAACACACAACAATGCCAGCGAAGACGGCAGGGGGACCCAGTGTGCCACACACTGGTGAACATGTGAATAGACCCTCAGGAGCTCGATTCATACGCAGCACAACCCCGCTGAGGAAAACACACACGTTTAATCTGTCATTCTGCTGCTTCACACACAAATACAGTAACATCCTGTGTACGTACGCTGACGCACACACTCGATAATTAGCAAATAAAAGACACAGTAAAACTGGAAAGACTCAAACATGCAGACAAATTTAATAACAGTCCTAATTCTGGTCTTTAGCTGGAACAAAACAAAGTTTCTGTGAGCTCTACGAGGTGAGATGTGATGACACACAGGCTGGTCCTGCACAAACCTGTGTCAGTGAGATGTTAATTAACGTCTCAATTAACCGGCACATGCCTCAGACTTTGACTTTTAGATTGCACAGGGTGTGGCCGCCGCCGCTGCTGTTTGCCTTTTCAGCGTGGGAATTCATCAGTGTGAGTACAGACATTATGAAACTGAAGTCTGATGATCTTACACACATGATTAAGTCACAGTGGTGTCGTCGTGGTTATTTCGGTTTCGACTCAAATGTTTAAAAGAGTTGCATTATGGGTCGTGTAGGATCCAGCGATTTTGGCGCTTGAGCCATCAGGACACGGTCAGAATATTTCGGCCTCTGCTGCTTCGATCTCTTTAAAATCTCCGTGCTGTCACCCTGATTTAATATCAAACAGTGCGCCACCTTAACGCACACATGCTCTTAAGTCATGTTGTGTACATGCAGCTGCTTATGACACAAGAAAGAGGCTGATCACGGAGGGTCAGACTCTTCTTCAGGTTTCTATTATGACACTGCTGACTAGCGTAAAGGGGATAATCCGCGCTCACATGCGTCGACACACATCCACGCGCCGGGAAACCCCTTCCTCAGTCAGTCAGTCAGTCAGTCTGCGCGGTCTCCTGAATCCGCTTCGAGCTATCTACACAGTCTCAACATGAAATACAGAAGAGTCATTTTATCATCCTGCACAATGGTTTTACTTGTAAAGATGATTACGCGATGGCCCAGATAAACTACGAGACGTCAACAGCTACATGGGGCAGAAAAACAGAGCTGTTCTCATCATCAGGGGTCAACATTTACTGAACTACAGATTAAAATATAGTAACGGTGATAGATTAGAAGATTAGGTAAAAACAATGGATGTGTGAGATTAGGAATTAGATTCAGGCTAAATTAAAGATGAATCTCTCCGTCTAGTCGGAGATAAGATTATCAATAAACGAAGGGATCTAAGAGTTTGTGCCGACAGGATTTCAAAGACGTGAATGTAACAAAGGAGGTCTGTCTATGTGTGTGTGTGTGTGTGTGTTTACCTAACGTCAGATTTAGATGATAGAGCACGTTGGCTGCGCGACAGGAAAAGGCAGAGGGTTTATAATGGTTCATTTCCTGCCTCTGTTGTTGATTTATCCACCAACAGCTCTGACAGCAAACAGTTTCAGCCTCAACACGCACACTTCATAAGACATAACATAAAATATGAGAGATATCACCATGAAACTTCCCCCTGTCGATTACTCAAGTTTATAAAATGATGCTTGAATGTGCACACGCCACTTAAAAAATGCATTCATTTGCACTCGTCCAGAACAGAAATGTGAACTTTGGATGAGGCCAGATTTAAAATTCATTGTTTCATCTCTTTTTACAAGAAAACAATCCATCTGCTCCATGTTTGTGTGAATAAAATGTTGTATGAATCAGGCTCAGGCCGACCTTCCTTGGCACTTTTGACCTGCCGTACTCTCTGTAGTGTACACACATTTTTCCGGTGTAATGAAGGTGACGATTACAGGCAACATTGCAGGCACTCAAATCATTTTTGTCTCAGTTTTAACACTTGAAAAGTGAATAAATGGCAATCTGAGCATCCTTTTTTGTTATTTGTGTTGGAACTTGTTTCAAATTTCTCAATCTACTCCTGACAAATTATAAAATGCATGAGTTTTTGTAAAAATCCCCCCCCCCCGTGACTGAAACACACCCAACATCTGCGCTCAGCCGCATGATTAACTTCACACTTCTCTTACGAAAGTCTTGACAGCAGCTCATTTTCCTTTATTTCGGCTTTAAGTGAGAGGAAACGTATCAGAAAAGCGTCACATCAGCTGCATGCGACGATTCAGCGCTGGCTTAAAAATATTTCATGACACGTGAATGTGCATCTGTGGGATGCAGAGCAGACTTCAGTGTGTGTCGCCGGGATGTAGAGGAGACCCGTTGTGTGTGTGTGTGTGAGGGATGTGGTGCAGACTACAGCTAGAATAACTCGCAGATGAATTATTTATTTGAGTTTGACTTTCCCCCCCGCGTCTGTGTCATCAAAGACGAAACACTATTGACTCCTTCCGCCCAGCGATCAAACACTATTGGCCGGCCGGAGCGTAAACAGGAAGACACCAATTAGGACTTGAGATTTTGACTCGCAGGCCGAAACAAAGCAGCGGAAGAAGAGACGGAGAACGAGGTGTGAATCGAGGCTGTGACAACATATCTTCATCCAGTAAACCTTTCCCCGTCGCTCTCTGAAGAACAGTTTAGAGATGAGAAGAGTACCAGGCAGTCGTTACGCCAATTTCCTGCTACCTTCGAGAAATACTTGGCATGTTGACGTCGTCATCTGTCAGCAAAAGTGACTCCTGTTTTCTGTCAACCAGCGAGAGCGAAAAGCAACATAGCGCTTTCAGTTTAAGCTGAATTAAGTAACTTTATAATCCACAGAAAACCAGTTTTTTTTGTATGTTCATCAACGATACGCCAGATTTCAGCAGTAGACTTTTTCTGTACATGTCATGACAGTCAACTAGCTGGAAAAGGAAACTCAAACAATCCATAAAACATGCCAAACAAAGACTATGTTTAAACTCAAGCTTTACACGTGCCAGAAATTTATTGTTTTACAAGACGCAGCCCTCACACAGGTGATGATGATGATCATCATCGCTGAGCGCCAAGACCTTGTTGACAGTCCAGTCAGACAGTTGACTCCCACATGTTCCTGTTAAACCCAATAAAACAAATTGAATTCTGGCAGGATGCTCGGATGACTTCACAGACCTGCACTACAACAGCTGATGAATGTGTGTCTAAGGCTCATGTGGTACAGTGACGGACGACAAAAGGCTCAAATCCGGCACAGCCCTTCAATAAAGTTAGCCGGACTTTCCGATAAGGCATAAAACGCCTCAGAGAAATGTTGTTTAAAGTTTACTGAAGGATACTATGACAGGAGAGTGCTGCTGCCTCTAGGATCTGGGTGAATTCTGACTCTTGATGCGTTTTATTTTGTTTCTGTGGAGTTTTAATGAAATGTCGCAGTGTGAGGAGGTAAAATCGCCGGTTTTGTCAATCAGGTTTGGTAGATTTGAGCACAGGATCCTTCCTGTAATGACACTTTTAGTGGACGTAGCAGTTGCCTATAAGGATTACGCATAGCTGAGACTGTCTCTCGCTCCATACTGGACCAGTTTGACACAAACCCCTGGTGAAATGGTTTGAAACTTCTCTTTACCCTCTCAGTTACCGTGCTTCTCAGAAGCTTGGTGGAGTGAGAACACGAGAACCCGTTACGTGCAACAGCACGGCAAAAAACGGAGTCTGTTCGTGGTCATGAGGGCGACGATCTGTGCGGGGAAGGGTCAGAATCACGCACACCAACTGCTCAGATGACAGGTCAGCTCACCCAGATCGGGAAACCACATCTAACATGAAGTACAATCATGTGAAAGAGGAAGTTTTGCTTTGTAGGGGGAAGAATATCATCTGCCAGGGAAAGACCACAGGAAGTTACAAAGAAGACAACAGCTGCCGCTGATAAAACCACCCAGATCAAATACTGCACATTGACATCTACAATTAAACTGGAGTTTTGATGTGAGATTTGCACAGTGGATATTTTACTAGAAGCAAAATCTACAAATCTATCCCTCCCCGTTCATCCCTGAACAAACACGCAATGGAAACGTGAGCTAACGTAGCAACAGTGAGGAGGAAAATAAAAAAATAAAATAAAAACTACAGCACCTGTCACCGTGACGCCGCTTTTAACGAATAACTCTCGCTAAAAATACGCCCGTCATCTTCTAAAAACAGACCAAAGCGCACAGGAAACGGACCAGAATAGAATCGAGCCATCACTTGACAGGCAGATGTAAAAAAAAAAACATCCACTCGCTGCACACGCCTCACATGCAGACACCCAGGAGTCAATGGTGCACAAATACTCTTGTGCACACACACACACACCTCATTTCTCTGTCATGCATGCACACACACACACACAGACTGTCATATAATTGTGCCACCTTTTTATTGAACCACCTTGAGTCAATAAGGATGCATATTACTCTTTTTCCCACATGTACTGGAGACGCGTTTTCTCGTTGCGGCTTTGCATCCGTGCACGATATCTAACTGCTGCATGGACGTCTGAGGATACACAGAAGAATATGTGTGCCCGGCACTCAGGTTTAAGGTATAGAAGTGGTTCAAAGTACTAATAGGGTGCAATGATCAAGCAGAAAGGTCAAACTTTTTGGATTTGATTGGATTACCTCTTGGAAAAAGGCAGACAGAAGCTTGTAGAAATGCCTTGAAGACTGACAGAATACAATCGAGCAGCACTGCATACCGTAGTTACCCCTTATTCAATTTGACTAGAATTACTTCTTCATGACTCAAAAGACGTTTCATACGAGTCTAAGTTTAATCGAATAGATATTAAAAGGACCAGATCTAAATGAAATGGGATAAATCAGACAGGAATGTGGACAGAAATTCCTCTGGTGTCATGAGTCAGCTTTTCAGAAAGACTGCTTGCAAAACCTCAAGACAAATATTTCAAGCAACAGAGGCTTGGAAACCGCATGTGATCATCATGAGGCAACTAAAAGAAGAAGCGGCACTCTGCATCCCGAAACTCACTGTGCAGCTGCTGACAGCACTGAGTGTATCTGTAGAAGCTCTCCATCTCCTCCAGCGAGATGCAGACAAACCTCCCTCCTCCTCCATATCCCCGTTTTCCCGTGCCTTCCTTCATCCCGTCCCTTTGCCCGCTCTCCTCTCCGGACCTCAGCGGCTTCATCTCCAGAGGTAGAGAGACGAGTGTCGCCCGCCTCATCCTGCACTGCTCATTTGTGTCTCCGAACTCTCACACACACTCACACACCTGTCAAAGTTTCTCGAGTCATTACACCACTCCTCCTTCCTCTGCTCCTCCCTCCCTCCCTGCTGTGGAAATCTGCATACCTACATGTGACCAACACATGAAGAACACACACCGATATGCCAGCTTGTCTCAAAAATAATCCACATCTAAGGTTTAAATGATCAAGTTTTTAAAAGTTTTTCTTCACAGGTGTGACTTAAAATCCTTTCAAAATAAAACCAAAGCTTTAAAACAAGAGCACTGAAGTGAACTTTAAGAGTTGCATAGATTAAAGAGTTCAGAGTCCAGCCAGGACCTGATTGACTGCAGCAGCGAGCTTTGTCTCCAACTTCCTGCCTTGAACAGAAGAAAGACTTTTAGTGGTTGCTTGTATTCTGATAGCATTGATATTGCACACTAATCCGAGAGATCCTGCGAGCCAAATGTCTTGATAACACGAGTAGCCTGAAGGGATTTCATTGTTTGGATAGAAAGGACACACACAAACCATCAACCTCCCATCTAATGTCCACAAACAAGGATAATGCTCTGACCTGTCCGGTTCCTGGCTCTGTGAGAGTCTCCTTCACGAGGACAAATATTGATTAAGCTGCTTCCTTATCGATGTAAACCTTAAATGACCCGTTTAAAAAGAACAAACAGTGGAAACTGTCTATACCTGAGGCAGGAATACAACACTCACCTTGTCTGTAAGTCTGCGTGTGTTTATGTTTGGATTTCCTTCGTGCCGGCTTGGCGAACATGCTGAACGTCTACAGTCCGTCTGTCTCTCCCTCAACGACTGAACGCGCGTTTCTACTGCCAGTCTATTGAGACATGAGCCAAGTTATAAACTAGCTGCTCTCAAAGGTTATATCAGGTAATCAGTTACTAAGGTCAGACAGCAACGAGGGCTGCGTTCAAGGACTTACACTGCTCCTGCTGGAGTATTTGTTTACTGCCTTTTTTGGGACAAGTTCTTCGCTGTGAGGTCAGACCACCGGGGGATTGTTGGACAAGAGGAAGTGAAGAGACTGAAGAAGAACCGAGCAAGAAGCCGTGGGCGACGCCGTGGTTTTGGTGTTACGTTACCTCAAATATTGCTGTGCATCAGTGTCACCGGAGCGCCGACAAAGTGTAGAATCAGCAGGAAACTAAACGTGAGGTTTTTCTATCATGTTTGAATAATGACGGGGAAGCACACAGCAGGGTGACAGGACATCCTGTCATGTTGAGTTAAAGAACAGATGCCGCAGACGGAGTCGCTTTTTGAACGTGGATGTCCAGATTACGCGTAACACAAAACACTAACCTGTTCTGCAGGTGGCTTTGCTGCTGCGTCTGTGTCGGGTCAGCACACTGACAGATACCGACAGATCCTGAATCAGTCCACTCAGCGCCTCTTGGCCTTCTTGTATTAACTCCAAAAGAGACATCGTCGTGTCAGAGCGGGCTTCATAGCACGTCTACGAGCCCACACAAGCCGCCTTCCTCGCCTCCTCCTCCTCTTGTTTGTTCCTGTGGATGTGCGATTGTTTATCTCACTTCATGTCTGCGCTGCCTTTATCACAGGAAGTGAGGGGCGGAGGGTGGCCTCTGACATAAAGCCCCCCCCTCGACAGCTACTTATACCAACTTGGCAAATGTGTATGTGCTGCCCTACGTCGCAAACACACAACTAGCATATGAATAATGTGTTTTTCTGTGTTAACCATCCCATATCTCCCCGCGAGGGAAGCAGTGACTGATTTTTAATGAACACATGATCCTAAAAGTCACGCAAGGCGACGTGTTTTTCCACCATGAGTGATGGAGATTTCGCCGAAGCCAAATTCTAATTGAATCTGCTCTGAAAATAGTCAGATTCACACAATACGCCTCTTTCATTTTGCTGATTGCAACTGGCAATTTAGTGTTGTCACACTTTCCCCTGTGCACAAACAACACCGCATGAAAAGAAATGTGCTAATTTCTTTTGATACAGACGGTGACTTGAGGTCAAACATGACTAAAAGAAAGGTCTGGAAGTAAGGGAAGTTTCTCTCATCTCGTACTGGAGATAACCTGCAGTATGTGTGATGGAAATAGGAGACTGTAGGGCCAGTTAGATCCACGTCATCAATCATTCTGTAAATCGCAGCAAAAACCAGCAGAACTCAGAGAACTGAAACTGCTTGCTGCTCGTTTCCCGCAGGATTACCTCACTTTAGTCTCATGAATGACGACCCTGTAAACTCGTTTACCACATTTATATCAATGAGGGAGATGATATAACACAATACAACTCCACAGCACCACAGACTCATCCTCCAAAATGGACCATGAAGTCTAAAAACAACCTCAAGAAAAACTTGAGTTACTTTTTCCACACACAAAAAAAAACCCTGGGTGTCTTATTTGATGGAAAAATCTGGGACTTCCTATCAACTGCTGGTCGAGAAGGAACGTGGTGTAACTCGCTCTACCTCGGCATCTACCATTTACCGTTTGCAGCTGCAGACCGGCTACCAACGAAGTCTAAGAGACAAGACCACTTCACTCCTATTCTACACTGTTTTCCTGTTCTTCCCTCTGCCACATCATCAGACCCCTCATACTGTCCCACCGCGGCATGCCGGCTGTGTCCCGGGAACAGGGCGTTTTCCACTGCAGCTCCTCGGCTCAGGTCACTAGACAGGCCGAGTCTGACTTCTTTTTTGTGGTGCAAAAACTTGTTTGTGCTACGTAAGCGAAACCTCAAATCAAAACTGAATTTTGTTTTTAACTTCTTCTTTTACTCAAAAACTTTGACAGGAGCTTCAGATGTTGGTGTCAGTGGATTTGGACTTTCTTTGGGTATTCCTGATGACGGGGGACTGAGCTGAAATGACGCTGGTGCCATCCGTTAAGATCTTTACCTCCTCTTGTTTATCATCAGACAATCACACAGACATTCCCAAATTAAACTTCAAAAGGTGGCAAGCTTAGTTGGTCATGCACTCCTCATTACGTGGCATTCTGTACTATTAGATTTATTAATCAATCAGGTAGAAGAGTTACAGCCTGAAAGATCAAAACCTGTGCCCTCCTACTCTGAACCGGCTTCAAAACAAACGGAATTATTCTGGTTTGTTCTCGGTAAAGCCCAAAAATCCAGCAGCTTCCCTTGAACCGTTTATACTCATTAATACTGGTTATATTATTCAATCAATCTATTTATACTGGAACTATTTCTATGTGTCTTTCACACAACAATGGCAAAAAGAGACAGCAAAGGAACAGAGGGGCTGGGACCCTCGCTGCCTGCAGAGCATCATATATAGCATCATATATAGTTATAGGAGACATTAGCGCTGTTACTGTCTGAGTTGAAGCAGAGAGACACACCAAAGACAAAACCACAGATTCAAGGCGCTAGAATTCTAATAAATTATGGACATTGTGGTTCGATAAGATGAAGATAATTGTACAATTCTGCAGAATTCTCACAGTGAAAAAAATATATAGTTTAGTCCGATGGAGACGACGCCACATGAAATATTTCCAACCATTTTTAGATTCAAAGCACCTTCCTGCGTTCATCCTCTACTGACGGTGCTTCTGACCTGCTGCAAAACTTCTGTTCACTATACATGCGGAGGTGATAATGGCTGTCGATTGTCAAAAGTCGAATCGTTCTTTGTTTTAACGGAACCTCCTGAAAGACACCTCGGGTTAAAACCGATTTTTCAAAATAAAGGCGCGTTTTTTTGACCAAATTTGCAACATGCAAGCTGTGATTTACAACACAAGATCATTTTTGCGTGAGTGAGTGTTAATGTCGCCTTAAACTGGCAAGTACAACTGTCTTATGTCAAATAGAAACTAATTTAAACATGGAGCTGGCTTCTTTATAAAAAATAAAATAAAAAAAACAACTCCTGGAGCGATAAAAATTGAAACTGACCGTACAGCAACTGTTAACAACTCTGCTACGCCTTCAAGAGAGAATGAATGAACCAAACATCTCATTTTAATGACGTTTGAATCTCATAGGAGGCAACTCCGGATCATCATCCAAGCCGCTCACTGGACAAAATGGTTATCTGTTGACCAAACTTCAGTCGATTATAGAAAAATATGAACAGGTTTGATGAAGAAGAGTAAATATATAAATTAGTGGCAAAACATGTGCAGCAGAAGCTCATTTCATGTCAGGTGTAAATGAAAGCCCGCTAATCTCTCCACGTCAAAACAATCCCAATAAAAGATGCAGAGAGTTTATGCAAACTTTACAAATGATCTGAGTACACAAGACCAAGTTAAGAGGACGCTGAACAGATGAAGAAGACAGCCAGAGCTGGCTGAGTACCGCAGGGATGCTTACCACTAAATGTCGACAGCACCTCCAACGTTTGGTCCAGATCTTCTGACACCGACAGCTGCTCTCCCATCCTCTCCGCCGGACACCAAAACGCGGCAGACGTTCCTCTTTGCACGTACTTCACAGCTCCTACAAGAGCACACACGCAAACTATTAATAAAAACTACGAGAGTGAATCTAGAGAAACTAAATACTGAAGCGTGACCATACTGGAGCGGCAGACTCAGGTGAAAGTGCACAGAAAGAGAGAGATGCACTTTAATTTGGTCAGCAGTGAGCAGAGAGAAAGGGGAGGAAGGAAGACACGGACAGGACAGCAATGAAAGCACTTTTGGAATTGCGTAACACGTAACGACATCCATGCCTCTTTGTACCGAACACACACACACGCCTGTCCGGAATGGTGTTAACGACATTACTGGTGCTAATTTGATCTTTTTATTAAAGTGAGCTGTGCTGTGCTGTGATTAACTAAGTTTAACAAGTTCATTTATGACAACGGATAACAAAATGTTGCACATTTAGCGCTCAGTACACAAAAATCTTCTGAACGATGCACGCTAAAGGCCCAATCGTTAGATTTTTAACCAAATATACAAATATATTCACATGTAATGTAAGCGTTTGTGCGTTTTTCGCACTGGTATTGGTCGCCAGTCTCAAACATGACCTTGCACATGAACATGTCAGGTCAAACATAGTGTCAAAGTTCAGTATTTTAGGTCGTTATCTGGCATGCGGGGAGTACGTCCATCAAGATCTGATCTGGTCTTTAAAAACCGACACACACACCTGATGACTTCTGGTAGAACAATCAAAGCAAATTCAATTACCAGTCCCCTGACAGAGGGTTCCTTTCATTGCTTTGACAATAGAGCAGCATGCCCTTAGTCATATGAACAGAGATCTTGTGATGTGATGGTGATATGCCAGGCTAAATAAAGACTAAGTTCCACATGCAACGCAATGTGACACGTCTAACAGCCAAGTTTACAGGCGTGGTCTCGGGGGGTGTTTGGAGCACACGGAAACGAAAGTGTCAAAAAAAAGTATTTTCCAAAGGAGGCTGTGCAAAACTCACTTTCAGTTTTAACTTCAGGTCACCACCAATATTAAAGTTTCATTTTATAAGAAACGAGCACACAGCAGACGGGCTAACTGTATTAAAAATCTGCATGTTCAATAAAATGCTGTTCAAATTTTTTTTTAAAAGGGTTTAAGACCTTTAACCCACCTCCTGCTGCGAGAGTCTGGTCAATACCAAATATGCAAACCAAAAGTGAATAAATAAACATAAAATCAACACATCAAACAATACCTCAGCTAGAAAACTGCATCACCTGCTGAAATGAAAACAAAAATGTGAAATGAGCTGGGAAAAAAAGGAGTTCAACCGTAATAATTCAAAAACTGTGAAAGATTTTAAAAAGTTGAACACAAGTTTAACAGCACAAGGTCTTGTGCACATTTCAAAGTTTGAATGAAGCCTGCAGCTGAACATATGTGGATGTGGTGGAAGTTGGAAGAAGAAGAATGAGAGCTATCATGCCCTAAGTGAGCTGACTGTTGTGATATTTGGCTTCTGTAGGACAAAGTGTGTAGATGGAAGAATAACTGCACATTTAACATCCTCCGGGGACTCAGTATTTAATTTAAAATGAACATCTGTATAAACCTTTTTCACAGCAGCCATTTTGTCATGAAACAGCAGGGTCAGTCCAGGTGACACACCTGAACGTGACCTTAATTGTGAAAACGGTCTATTATCAGCCTGACTGTGTTTAATTCGGATGTCCAGTAAGGGGGGTGCCTTGCTGATAACTTACCCGTTCATTAATGGAGTTTGGCGCGCAAACGTCGTCATTAGGTGTCTTCAGTTCAGTGACGGCTCTGTGCAGTCATGAGCAGGTAATGTCTACCGACAAACGGAGCTGCACTGCCTCCGTGCGTCCTGTCTGGAAACTACATATATCTGACTTTGATTGTGAAAGTGCACCAGATGAGGAGTTAGTAAAAACGGTGTGTGCCCTCCTTACCTGCACGGTAACCCCAGACCAAACAGCTCCGCCGTCCAGTTACTGCAGTCTCCTCCTCCTCCTCCTCTTCATCCTCCTCCTCCAGGCCCCTTCTAAGAATAAGTTATCTGAATAACATGAACTTTTAAGGTTTTAAGACTTTGTTCGTGCATATAAAGGACACCAGCATGCAAGAAGTCCTGATGCAAAATAGTTCCAAATCCTGGTTAAGATTAAATTTATTTTACTTTGTGACTCCCAATTTAATAAATATACTCTAAATACTACATGCATCTGTAAGTATAATGACATTTTTCCAGTACTTCATCTGTTCATTAAGTCCACTACAACTACACAACATCAACACAATCCCAACTAAAAACATCTTTCTGCCGATAATGCCCTCCCTCTGCAGTGTGTGTATATATAAGGCCTCTGTCCTCAGATATGCTTCAAACAATCCTGATCAGATAGAAATCAGATAAAGAGGGATGAAAGCAAAGAGAGAGAGAGGGGGTGGATGAAGTGATGACGTAAAGGGGAACAGAGGAGGGTGGCGGATGAATCAAGACTATAAACTTGTTGGGAAGAGGAATGGAAGAAGACTCTGGTGCTTGGAGGTGGAGACTGGAGGTCGGGCTACAAGATGGAGCAGGTCACTGAGTTATGGAAGTTATAAAATATCTTTCAATGCTATTTTGATAGTGTTGTGTGCTGCATTATTTATCTGTAGGACGTCAACACCTCCATGGGGTCAGGTCAGACTCCATCCTCAACTATTTATATTTCCATGCCTGACTTATTGGCCTTTTATTTCTGGTTGACGCTACCATGGTAACAGCTTGGACACAGAGATGTACAGTATCTGCAGCATCTTCAGCTGAAAGTTTGGGAGTCTTTTTAAAATAAAGTAACATAATACAAAGTAAAGTAATATCACATCAGCCTGTTCAAGAGTCATCTGATGCCTGGTGTGCAATTATATGTAATCTTACAGATGCAAGCTGGAAGTCTTACATTAAATCCACTCTGCACATCAGATATAGTTGTTTGTACTTGTTGAATTTGAACCAACCGAATCATACTGCAGTGATTCTCTGCCACATGAACTACTTCCAGTTCAGTGCATAGACGCAGTGTGCCGGGGTGGGGGTCCAGAGCTGGGGGCTCTGCCACTGATTCGTCCTTCACTAGACGCCCAGTCTGATATTAATCACTCTCCACGCACGATGCATGCTGCATACACGCATTGCATCCACTCCTCGGCTCCTGACAGCCATATTGAACATCTCCACAATTAGCTTGCGTCAGGTTTGCGACAGAAAGTGAAGACAAGACCGGAAATCAGGCATTTTCCCTTCAAAGTAAGATAAAAACGTGACCCAGTAGGTGGAGAGAACTGATTTGTGTGAACAGAACAATGTTAATCTTGTTTAGATGGCTGAGATTTGAAGTGAAACTATAGCTCGGGACAATTATTTAAATATTTAGATAGATTTATATATATATAATATAAATTTACAAATTGAATTATCTCAAGAATCGGATTTATTGGCAGGTAAGTTTTCACATATAAGGTGCATAACATTTTGGTGCATAACAAACATTTAGTAAAAGAATATAAGCAAGATTTTTAAAAATCAAGTACAGTTTGTGCAGGAATGTGCCAAAGTTCAATACTTTAAATGTGCAAGATATTTATCAAAATGAGGTAGTACAAAATATGTTAATAAAGGTCCAGTGTGTAACATTTGGTGACACCTAGCAGTGAAGTTGGAGGTTGCACAAATAAATACTCTCCCACGTCTCACCCTCTCCTTTCAAGCATGTAGGAAAAACCCTGGCTTTGGTTTGTCTGCTCAGGGCTACTGTAGTAAAATGGCGGACTCCATGGAAGAGGACCCACTCTCTCTGTAGATATAGGGGGCTCATAATTGAAGTCAGATACTGTATGTTTTTTTTCTTTTTGGTTGACATAATGAAATATGTTATTGTTAAATCAGGACATCCCTGGTATATAGATTTTCTCCCACGCTTCCATGCTTTTATTTTTAAAGTCCAGACCGGAAGCCGTTGTATTTGATTCCGGCGGGCTCGACGCTTGCACCCCAAATCGCCTTACGGTGTGTGTGAGTGAGTGAGTGTGTGTTAAGACTTGAACGGGTCTTTTTTTTCTCCATGTCTTCGGGAATTTGTTTCGACAAAAGCACCGGGAGATAAAGGAAGGACGGTCGTGGCGGATTTATCACCGTGGATATTTTCGGCACATCTGAAGATAACCGGGCTTTCCACACCGATTTAAAGACACACTTCGCTCGTCCCCCCGGTGAGTTGCCTCCCTGAAGATGAGCTTCAAGTTTGATGCAATAGCGGATATCCTCGTGTTCGCCCTATTCATATTTAACACCTCTGTAACTGTCCCTGAACGCACCGCGCCTCACCTCAAACGGCGTTTTTTTAAGATAAAAAATTGTGTCCCCATGTTTCGCGTTAAATGTGGTGATTTAATTAACACCTACAAGGCTTTTACAAAACTTCACATGTACGTGGGCTAGGCTTGTCCCGTTATGTAGCCAGACTACACCCACAAAATGTCAGCCTTTGAACGTGCCACCAGTTTGACTTCACGAAAAGTAACTGACACTAACGGTTAACGTCCGAGGGGGTGAAACTCGGGAGAAAAACGCGTTTTTAACGTGTATTTTTATATTTTCCCGTCGTGTCGTGCCGTCTTTGTCGAATATTAACCCACCGTTTGATTTAAATGTGTTTTAAATTCAATTAAAAAAATATAACGGAAGACAACTCTCGGCGCGGCAAACAGACGCAAGCTAATTGCTTACGAGCTACAAGTGGGCACGTCTGACTTCGTGAGGCGTTCAAACGCCGCAGCTTCTTCTCCGTGTGTTCAGTGCACATTTTCCACCAACAGAAACATCATTTTTGTCTATATTGTGAGCGTTATACTCTCAATATAGCTGCCAATATGGAGTAGGCTTGTTTTGGGGGGCTTTAGGTGCTAAAAATCAGCTGTGAAAGAGGAGTCTGAGTGTTAATTTCAAAATAAAAGAGGTGGTATCAAGATATTTTGAAGGCTCTGGCAGGACAGCCTTCTTCAAACACATTGTGAGATGAAACAGTGACTTGCATTTTGCAGAACACTTTGCTCTATGTGTGTTTTTTGCCAGAATTAAACAATAAATCGTCAGTAAATGAAGAGTAGTTGTGGATGTATCATGAGGGTGTGGCTGGAAATCACCAAAAAACACTTTGAACACATTTTTTTGAGTTGATAAATGGGCTGAATCAGGCAGAACGTGGGCTGGATAGTTGCAGCATTTAGCAGAGGTAGTAGCATGTCCGGCAATCAGTGCAACACAATGATATTTACAGTAAAATTACGCTCCAGTTTGTGTCAGACAGATGGTTTATTTATAAAGTGCATGAGTCATCATGTCATGCCTTGCTTACTGTTATTTCCAGCCACAGTAATTATGTTTTTAAGTCCCCCAGACACCCTCGCAATAGTTACCGTATGTACTCTTTGTACAGCAAAGTGGTAACGCATGTTGAGATGAAAAGCAAAACCACTTCTCTGCACGTCCGTGTGTCTGTGCCTTGTAGTCATTAACACATTTAGCAAATGGGATGTGCGAGTGTGTCCTGAAACCTGATTTCAGGGTGTGACAAACTCAAATCTCTGAAATGTGATGTGTTATTTCTTAATAAAAATGACCTCTTTCACTCTCAGGTGCTGTGATACAGGTGCTGTTGCCGTCCTCTCAGCTGTCGGGTGTAAGGAGGAGAGGAAGCAAAGATGCCGAAACCGGTAAGAGGCTGAGATAAGCTCGATGAGATTTTAGCGTAGATGGCGAGATTTCTGTAGGAATGCACATCTGAGGGGAAGAAGAGGGGGGAAAACTTGAGAAGCAGTAGCTCATGTAGCTTCCTTCAGAAACATTAAAACGCCTCTCAAGTTGTCGTAATAGTTAAGCTACATCTGTGCATTCTGGGAGTGCTCCCACTCCAAGTAAACAACAGCCAGAGTGTGAAATGAACTGCCCGGCCGGCCCACGGGCCTTGCAGCTACAACACTGCAGCCATTGTTGCTCATAGGGTGGAGAGAATGCCCGAGTCCTGGGATGGGAACAACGGCTTAAACCAAACCGATTTGATGCAGCCTCTTCATGGCTGTCCGCCGTCGTCATGCTGCCTTTTCATCATAATCACTTGGGTGGAGCTCACACATGAGTCTGGGGATAATTCATGTTTCACAATTACAGTAAGAGACTTTGAACGTGTGAAGATGTCTCGTCTACTTGTTACTCGAAGCAGTCAAGTTATGACAACAGTCTCGACTGGGGCAGATTCAGAATGAAGCTCCCTTTACGCTCAATTAGTTCCTCTAATGGAAAGAGTTCAAGGTCGGGTTGCTAAAGATTACATCAGAAACTTTCCTGTGAACCGGGACTTCAGGCATCGCCACAAATGAAGCACACTGAGCCCTTCAGGTGGTGAGCAGCCAGGCGCTGATGTCATCCCCCACAACTTCCCCCTTCTCGAGTCACCGGGGCACCGTCCCAAAAAAACAGCTCCCCGGATGGTCACTCTGCTGAGAGCGACGTCTCTGTCGCAGACAATAGCTGGACACAGCTCGTCACATAATAAACAGAGGAAGTGTCAGACGTGATCTTCTCTGGGAGTGTTGCCAGACATCAGAACTTTTGTAACGGGCCTCTTGTGCCTCAGTGTCAGCACTTATCCGAAACCAAGGCATAAAAACAACTGCAAGCTTGAGTAACATCAGAGTTTGTTGAGCTTGCAGGGTGGTGGTGGTGGTGGTGGTGGTGGTGGGGGGGCGTGTTGCATTTCTTGTTTGGACATGATTTTGCAACGACAATCAAAACTTTAACTTTGTTCGCACTGAGCACACATCCTGCTGAGCGACGCTTGGTGGTTTTTACCTGTGACTTGATATTTGATAATACACACAGATGAAAACAACCGAATGTGCAGAGAGAGAGAGAGATGAGTTTATTGTTGTTACATCATCTGCACACGATTGTACAAGATAAAGCATTTAACCTTTAACCTGCAAATGAACCCAGCTATGAATGAAGATGTAACGCAGAAGGCCGCAACAAACTATTTCATTCATGTTTAATTATTTAACTCATAAACAGAAAAACGAGCTTCGTCTGCTTGAGCTAGCTCGCCCTGTAACGCCGCTGGGATGAGAAAAGATTTGTTGTTTTCTGTCGTGGCTGGCACTGACCGATGGCAGATTCTGCAGACCGTCTTTGTAGCCTGTGAGATATCCAAACAAATGTCGAGGACGACTTTCATTGTCGTCACTGTGTTGTTCCTCTCGTTCAGAGGTCCATGTTCAAACTACGTTTTGCGGTAGGAAATGGGCGTGCACCTTGACATGCAAGCCAAAAACTGCATATCGAGTAAAAATGTCCAACGTTTCATGTAATTATTGACGTAATCGTTTTACTGCCCAGCCCATTTTTAACGTAAGACCATGAATTAGATGTTAGCATCCGTATCTGATGGCAGAGCAGCAGTCCATCTCAGGCCGCCTGTGAACACATTATTCAGCTCTGTTTATACTGTCCCTCGCATGTCCTGACATCATATCCCATCCCTTCTGTGTGCTGCACTCTCGGCTGGAGGGCAGGACGATTACGAGGTGATAGCACCCCACAGGAAGAGAGCCCTCACCGGGGCTTCCCAGCACGCCTTGTGGCTGTTTTCCTGTTTGCTGGAAAGGAGGTCTGCCACGCATATCGGGGGCCCGAGTCTATGTCAACATCCTGTCTCTGTGGAAGTACAGAACCAAGGTGTGGAGAGAGGATTATCACCACGACTGAACTGGGGGGACTGTCGGGGAGGGAAGGAGTCAGATGGATGAGCACTAAGTTTGGGAATAATAGGAAGCCGAGGGAGAGAATGGAGCCATTTGTTATAGAGCTCAGGAGATGCAACGTAGGAATTTTTGAGAGGGAGGGAAGGGAGGAGCTGCAGCTTTACACTCTGTTTGACCCTTGACCTCATTTACAATACAAAAGCTTGGCCCATAATAGAGATTTCCTCTTCATCGTGCCTCTGGTGTATCTCATGAAATCACTGGAAGCTTTTCAGATGCTGTCTGCACTAAACTCGACTGGACACAGATAGGTAGATTTCTCCTGAAAGGGATGCTTCCTTACCTCCCCATCCCCCCCAAACCATGAGTGTTTGGAGGAAGCCGTGATTCCTCCTCTGCTCTCACTCCTCCCTCCCTCCCTCCGTCCGAAGCCTGCCTCACCCTGCAGGGGGGGTTAATCAGAGGGACAGACAGCTGCTCAGAGCCCGGCAGGCCAGATTAGCAGCTCCACTGATTGAAGTGTGTGTTGTCTCTTAAGGCTTCTCTCAGCAAAGCTCCTCTTAACAGCTTACAGTAACCAAACAGCTGCACATTTAACAAGAGGCCCGTCTGAGTCTGAACTCGTCTTCGCAGTTGAAATGGAGAGTAGGATTTAAAAACATCCCCAAAGAGCACGCAGACAGGAAAACATGTCCTCATTGGCCCTTTTTTATGTTGCTTCACTTGAAACCAAACTCACTGCAGCTTGAGGTCTGTCCATGCCTGACGCTGCACATGGAGGAGCGACGGGAGGAGACGATAGAGGAAGATGGAAAACCATTAACGGCACAGAAAGTGCAGACTCGTCAGAAAACCTTGTCATGACTTCTCCATGCTCTAACGGCTGCAGACTGTGAGCAGCAAGCTAGTTAGCAGCTCGCAGAGAGTTCAATCATCTGATCGCCTAGAAGACGCCTAGTAACGCTACACAAGTACACACAGCCTTTCAGTAACTATCATACAACAACCCGAGCTCATCTACACACTTTACGACGAACGTAACCAAAACGGCTCACAACAAACTGTCCAGACTCACAGGTCACCGATGGAAGAAATATTATAGGTACTTTTACGGTAAAAGTACATAAATATAGTACTTTAAGTACTGAAGTGCAGTAAAATCAGCGCTTCTGGATTCCCACACACGTGCTGTCTGCAACTTGAACATTACTTACTTCCCTTTATGCAGTCCACAGGCTCAAATGGAGGGATAGGACAAATATTCACGTGTACTTGCATTACTATGTTTAAGTTCCCACTTAAGGGCCAACCTTCAATTTTTCTAAATTTACGGTTTACCCCCGTTAATTCCCATCGTTCCCAAGTTTCCACCTTTTGAAAATTCCCAGAGTTTTGCAACCCTTAAATGTCTTTATTTGTTACCGCTCTGACCGGTCATACTCTGTTTAAAGAGTGTGATCTGGTATGAAGCAGTCAGACGGTGTCATTTAAGGACAGGCTTGTAAAAGTCACTCCTTCGAAACTTGTCGGTTGTCAGAGTGTGTGATTAGCTGTGTCAGTGCCTCGGCATGTTGTTGTCCCTCCTCTCCTCCCCCTCTCTCTCCTTCTCTCTCTCTCTCTGTCTCTCGGCAGGAGAGAGGATTAACTGACCGTCTGGTCCGCACAGGATTCCACCTCTCTGCTCTCTGTGGGTTGGCTCTGTATTGGCAGACGTACCACAAAGGCGGGCCCCACACACACACACACACACACACACACAAATGCAGGGGAAGGGACATTCAAGGCCAGTCACTTGGAAACCTTCAGAACCGTGCCCAGTCTGAGAGAGTCAATGAGGCAGCTACTGTTAAAACCAACACAGTCTCAATTCATCTGTCAGTGAACCGTGAACACATTATTTTATCAGGAGCGTGTTTGAGATTGAGCTGTCGCCCCCCCGGTAGTTAAACCAGGTCTGTTTTAGTCATTTAAAGTCCGCTTCAAGCAGCTGTAACTGTCAGTGACTCATCCTAAGTTATGATCAGTCTCTGCTTGAGGTGGAAGACCCTTTTTTTGAAGAAGTAATTCAGCGTGCGCGGGGCATGCATCGCATACAAAGAGCAGGGCGGAGGTGTGAGTGCTTGGTCCCTCTTGGTTTACATTGTGCCCCCAAAGGCCGGCGTTAGTTTCCCACATTTGTTTGGTGCACTCGATGATTTATAATTCGATTCACGTGAATCTGCAGATAAACATCTGCTTCAAAGTCAATTCAACCAGAGGCGAGAGCTGCTTTTCCCCCCGTTAGCTCATGTTCAGTCACGTGACCTCAGCATCCTCACTGAAACCATGTCAACACGGCGGTGATGTAATGTGCAGCCGATGTAATGTGCAGCCGATGTTATTGGATGCCAGCGCCACAAATGATTAAGACACTTCACGCATCATTAACTTCATAATTAAAACCAACAAAGTCAAATTACAGCAGTCTGGTGTGAAAGCATCGAGGTAAATACGTTTTCTCAGCAGAGATTTTCCATTTTTTTCTTCTCTCGCTTATAACTGGGATATATCGCAATGTGGGTTGGTTTCCCAGACAGGGCTCGGGGATTAAGTCTCGGTCTTGATGTGGACTAAAAATAAAGTTCCTCTCAGTGTGGAATCTTCACTGGAAACGAGCACACCAAGGAGATTTGCTCTCAAAGAGCGCAAAATATTTGCTGCAACTCAATGAGCCGGAAATCGACTCAAGGCAACATGCAATCCTTTAGTCACTTAATCTTTACTCGGGAAGCTGCCCGCATTTTCCTACCAAAATAAAGCCCGGCCTTAAGCAGGTCAGTTTGTAACGTCACCTAAAACGGACTGTCGCGCATGCAGGAGTGTTCATGCGAGATGTCTTTAGTGGGGAGAAAGGGCCGCCACTTTTAGTGGGTAATTAATGAGAGGGATGTGTCGCGGGGAGTCCAGCTATGTGCTGTGCAGACACAAGTTTCATGGATTATTCATTGCAGGGATATTGAGAGAAATGGAGACAGTGAAGAGACGTAGAGAGGGAGAGAAATGCAACGTAAGCGTTCCTGAGGTTTGGTGAATAATTGCTCAGAGGAGGCAGCTTCTCTTTCCCCACTTTCTTCTTCTTCCCGCCTCTTCATGTTTGGCTCATCTACAGTAACCTCGCTGTAACTTCATCTCAAAGGGAGCACACCCCTGATCATCTCTCTTGCTTCCTGTTGTGCTATATCTCCCTCGCTTCTTCTTCTCCTTCTTGCACTCTTGCTACACTTTTCTTGCTTCTGCACTTACGCCTCCCGCCTTCCTCTGCACGTCGCACTTCCCTCTGCTTCTCGTCTCGTCTCAGTAACCACGGCCGAGGCGACGCGGCGCTCGGTACGTGCGTATGTGTGGGAGGAAGGATGTTGGAAGCCCCGCTCTGTTCTGCGCCATCAGCTGCTGCTAGGCCGACTGCCAGCGCTGCTTAACGGGGCACAGCCAATGACTGAGTCTTCTCTTCTGCACCACCCCAACAGACGGCCTAGAGTTAGTCGTCTGCCTCGGAAGGTGGAGCTTGCACAGCCTGGCAGTGTCGGATGGAAAGACACAGTCCCTTCACTAAACTTAGCATTGAGACACACTGAGCAAACATTCCTCTTCTGTAGGAATTCTGTAATTTCCTGGATGATTGCGAGACAAGAGCGCCCAGGCATTGTCAGTACACGCATCCTTCTTACTCCATGATACGTAACAGAGACACTAACATGACTCCGTGTGTTCTTATCTCAAAGAAACGTTCTTATTAATGGGTATTCGTGAGAAACGCTACAACAAAGCGAGCATACGCCAACCACAGCGCGTGGTTTCACAGTATAGCCTCAGCTGAAACTCGTGGTTTGGACACACCGTCGTGCGCAGCTCTAATGGAAGCACTCTCCTCCCTGCAATGTTCCAAACCACTTACAGCCTGTTTCTATGCTTTTTAAGGGTTTGTGTCATTAACTGGAGCTTCGAAAAAAGCCTTAAAATGGTTTGCCAGCGGAGAGCTATTATGTATTAAAGTGAAGTATTATGTTTGCATTAACAAAACCTGAACTGCACCTTCGAGCGGAGCCCAAAAGAAGAGTCTGTTAGCGGTAACATTGCCTGATTTATTCCAGAGACTGGAGAGGAAAAAATGCACTTAATGAGCACGTAATGGTGTCAACAAGATGCGGTGAAACTGGGGGTGAATTTTTGGTCTCATTTGAAAATATTATTTTAAAGGGAAAAAAATGTGGAGTTCTTCCCTGAAGAAAATAAACAAGGAAAAGTGATAAAGACGAAACTCCCAAACCGATGTGTTTCTTTCACAGGACCTGTGTTTGGCCAGTTGTTCAGCTCATGCATCGTCGAGAAAACTTTGTCTTGTCTAACAAAGTGAACTTCTCGATGTGTTTCTAGATCAACGTCCGTGTGACCACCATGGATGCAGAGCTGGAGTTTGCCATCCAACCCAGCACGACAGGAAAGCAGCTCTTTGACCAGGTGAGCACCAGTGACAGGCATGAAACACAGATTTGTATGTTTAAAAACTACAGACGTGTTGGGTGTGCTCACAGAGGAGGGAACAGGATGCTCTTCTTCTTTCTTTGAACTCGACACAAGGCGTTTTTAAATTGCTTGCGTGAGGATGCCAATCTCTATTTCCTCCCCAGACCACTTCATCTTCAGTTATCTCTGTGAGGAACACCACAGAGCAAATAAATCCAGCCTATCGTCCAATCGGCTGTGAAATAATTGTTGTAACCGGCCGCAACTGCGAGCTAATATTTTCCAAATATCTGTGTCTGAGGCGTGGCTCCAGCTGTCTCAGGATTCACAGACTGCTGTGTGCGTTTTTCTTTTGGACGCCTTTCAGCAGATGAACTCTTCGTGGTTTAGGAAGTTACAGAACATTTGGCTGACATCCCAGACGGCCACGTTCACTTTCCGTGGAGTGGGTGGGAAAGTGAGAGAGAGGTGGCAAATATTTTTGATTTAGCAGCGAGTCAAATTATTGGTTTCATTTGAAAAACCTCCAGTCTGTTATGATGTTAATAGGATAACAGGCTGTTAACAGGCTGTGAAATGTGAAAACAGCGTAGCTGGTGGAGACGAGGCCTCTCCACCGCTCCAGACCAGCAGAGAGTGTGTGCAGCATCTCCACAAACACTGGATGAAGTTGTGGTTGCTTTGTGCTCCTCAGGTGGTGAAGACGGTGGGATTGCGGGAGGTCTGGTTCTTTGGTCTTCAGTATGTGGACAGTAAAGGCTACATCACCTGGCTCAAACTCAATAAGAAGGTTTGTCTTCCTCCGCTTTAATCTTCAGTTCACAACCACCCAAACTCACACAGTCTCCCCTCTCCACAGCGCTTCACTCTGCATCCGTTTGTCTTTCATCCAGTCAGCGTCTGTTTTGTCTTTGATTTACCCAGAAGCCCCGCTGTGGTCTCGAGCCTCAGATATGCTCCTTTGACAGGCCAGCACACCCTCCAGCCTGAACAGCCCTGCTATTACAGTGTGTGTGTCTGTGTCTGCATGACAGACGTTCCCCCTCCCCTCTACAGGAGTGTTTCAGAGGCTGCAGGAACATGTGATGAAAGCTTCCCCTTACACTGTGCAGTGAAATCAGTGTGTTTGTGTGAGACCAGCGCAGGGCTTTCTGTGTGATCTGTGGCCAAGCTGGGCTGCGATGGAAACTATTTTGTATGTCCGTGAACAACAACTACCCGTGTATACAAATCAGCAGCACGTCCTCCGATATCAAAAGATCTGCTCTGAAAAGACCATTCAGAAGCTTTGTTGTGTCTTGTTCTTCCTTCCAGGCCGCTCGCCGAGATTTAGCTGTGCCCCAAAGCTTCCGATGCGTTTTATTAGATGTATAATGACGTCTTTATCGTCCAGGTGACTCAGCAGGATGTGAAGAAGGAGAACCCTCTGCAGTTCAAGTTCAGAGCCAAGTTCTTCCCCGAGGACGTGTCAGAGGAACTCATCCAGGAGATCACCCAGAGACTCTTCTTCCTGCAGGTAACAAGCCACTCGAATGTTCAGTACTGAAATGTTAACAGGAGGAGATGGACATCGAGGTAAACGGTTGGCTGTCGGTTGCAGAAGAGGAGGCGCGGGAGACGAAACATGCTGAAAAAGTGATGCAAATATTGCAATAGACCTTTTTCACAGCCGCCATTTTGACATGAAATCGTAAACACAGGCGTTACTTGTGATACTCATTGAGGTCAGAGTCAGGGTGCTGCTGTGGTGCCTCTCGTCTCGTCAATGCTGAATCTGGCCTAAGAAGAGTTCCTCACATTATCATTTTGTTTAATTCATCATCACTAAGCAGCTCTCGCTGCTCGTTTCACATGTGCAGGATACAAAAAAAGTATTTTTTAATTGTGTTGAATATATTTGATCAGTTCCATCTGGTAACTCTTCACTCGCTCGTGTTCTGCCAGGTGAAGGAGGCCATCCTGAACGATGAGAACTACTGTCCCCCAGAGACCGCCGTGCTGCTGGCGTCGTACGCTGTCCAGGCCAAATATGGAGATTACAACAAAGATGTGCACAAGGCGGGCTATCTCACCCACGACCGACTTCTCCCTCAGAGGTACACAAACAAAAAAACATGTCACGACCTCGTGCAGAGGGAAACCTGGAATGTGTCTCGTTCTCTGCTGGAACCTTCAATGATTTCCTCTGAAGGAAACAATTGTGCTCAGTTCAACATCCCTTCAGGTGAAGTCATTGTGTTTGTGTGTGTGTGTGTTTGTGTGTACAGAGTGCTGGAGCAGCACAAGTTGACCAAGGAGCAGTGGGAGGACCGGATACAGACTTGGCACGAGGAACACAGAGGAATGCTCAGGTATGCGACAAACTTCTCTTATCGCACGCTGCACGCCGAAGCGTGGCCGCCTTTGGGCTTGTCGTGTCACGTTAGGATGTGGAAATGTTGTTGAGGGCTGAACAAAGGGCTTGGCTGTTTGATACACGTGCTTCATAAAGTAAACGTTACTGATGTTGTCTGACAAAACTTGTATAACATTCGATATTTGTCTCCTCCTCATCTCTAGAGAGGACTCCATGATGGAATATCTCAAAATCGCCCAGGACCTCGAGATGTACGGCGTCAACTACTTTGAGATCAAAAACAAGAAGGGCACGCAGCTGTGGCTCGGCGTCGACGCCCTCGGCCTCAACATCTACGAACACGAAGACAAGTGAGGGACACACGCCAACAGATTTGATTATAAAACACCGTCATCAGGCTATAATTCAGCCTGAACACACACACACACACACACACACACGTACACGTGTGGTCATGGTTGATTACAAAACAGCCGCAGATACGAGTACGAGTAAGTTGGAGGCTTTTGACACAACGTGCTGCAACCGATGTGTGTCAACACATGTCATCATAACGGTGTTACACTTGCTGTGTCACTTCACTTCACTTCCACACATTATCTGTCTGTAAATAATCTCAAAAATGTGTCATACATCTGTAAAGATTCTCAGATTTGCTCGAGCTCACGCTGCAGCTGTTTTTTGGAGGAGGACATTTTAGGGTTGTAAATTAAACTGACACGAGGGTCAAGTGAAAACTGAGGAGGAGGTGAAGAAAGGAAGACTGTCTGTTGTAGGAGAGTCTTTCCTGTCCTCTCCTCACCAGATTTTTACTCCTTCCTGGAGCATTTCCTGTCGCTGCTTTCCCTTCCTGTCCACTGGCTCAGGTCATCACCACTGTCATCCTCCTCTTGTCTAGGTGACAAAGGAAGGGGACAAGGAAGGGAGAGTTTCTGTCTGTCTCCTGCAGCAGGAACCTCTTTGTTATGATTTTGTTCGGTCCTCGTCGATAAGAGAACGCCCACCATCCTTTTATTTCAGTCTGGAAGCGATATTTTAAGTTTCCTCCACCTCCTTCTCTTCCCTGTTGCTATTCTTAACCACCTCGCTGAAAAAATGAAATGGAAGTTTGAAACGCGAGCTCAAAAACACATTCGGATATATTTGGTATTTCTCCTAAGGTGGTCTGCTGGCTGAGTGTAATATTGTGACTATAAACTCACGAAGAAACGTCGTCTCATTTCTCTATAAGACTTGATAAAATCAGAGCTCGTTGTTGCAGCCCCCTGCAGGCTGTAGACGAAAGGTCAAAGACTCCGATCACACAAATGTTTAAAGGCTGAACTGTTAACCACGTTTTCACTTTTCTTTTCAGGTTGACACCAAAGATCGGCTTCCCCTGGAGCGAGATCCGTAACATCTCTTTTAACGACAAGAAGTTTGTCATCAAACCTATCGACAAGAAAGCACCAGTGAGTGTGAAATATGTCAGATATTTGGCTTCGTGCCCAGTGTAGACGGAGAACGTTAAAAACCTCTCTCTCTTTTTTTATTTAGGATTTTGTGTTTTATGCCCCGCGCCTGCGCATTAACAAGCGCATCCTGGCGTTGTGTATGGGCAACCACGAGTTGTACATGAGGAGGAGAAAGCCCGACACCATTGAGGTCCAGCAGATGAAGGCTCAGGCCCGCGAGGAGAAGCACCACAAACAGATGGAGAGGTAATTATGATGCATGTCCAAAGTTTAGATGATATAAAATGTCTCTTACTTCCACGTGTTTAAATCAGTTCAGGTTGGTCGTTTCTCCACTGGAGGGCAGCGTTGCCTCTCTCGTGCACATCATCTGAGCATTTGTGTGTATTGCTGTTCTGTTTTTCACTCAACTCACCTGGAACATGTCGCTGCCAAACTTCTCAGGGCTCAGCTGGAGAACGAGAAGAAGAAGCGTGAATACGCCGAGAAGGAGAAGGAGAGGATAGAGCGCGAGAAGGACGAGCTCATGGAGAGGCTGAGGCAGATCGAAGAGCAGACAATGAGAGCGCAGAAAGGTAAACGGCGGTCTAATGATGTCTAATCATCGAGCTCATAAGAGAATGAACCCAAAATGCATTATTCATATTGGTCTGCCCGTCCACAGAGCTCGAGGAGCAGACCCGCCTGGCCATGGAGCTGGAGCAGGAGAGGAAGAGGGCAAGGGAGGAGGCCGAGAGGCTGGAGAGAGAAAGGCGCACTGCTGAGGAGGCCAAGGCGGAGCTCGCCAAACAGGCGGCAGACCAGCAGAAGAACCAGGAACAACTGGTCTGTGTTTGATTCAAGTGATGCAGGATATTTATGTTTCCATTGTTTAGGATGAGTGCGTTACAGAGGGCTCTCTGTTTTTATTCCAGGCGTCTGAACTGGCTGAATTCACAGCCAAGATTGCTCTCCTGGAGGAGGCCAAGAAGAAGAAAGACGATGAGGCCACAGAATGGCAGCACAAGGTACAGGACTCCTCTCCTACAATCCTCCCTGTGCTAACATCGGCTTCACTGTGTTGTCTTAACTTCAGCTCACGCTCTCTGTCCCCGTCCACAGGCCCTGTCAGCCCAGGAGGACCTGGAAAAGACCAAGGAGGAGCTGAAGACGGCAATGTTGGTGGTGCCGGCACCTCCGGGCGGCAACACCGAGAGCGAGCACGACGAGCAGGACGAGAACCACGCGGAGGCCAGCGCCGAGCTCTCCAACGAGGGTGTCAGCCAGCTCGACCTCCGCAGCGAGGAGGCTCGCGTCACCGAAGCGCAGAAGAACGAGAGAGGTGAAGCAACAGCTGCAGGTGAGAGCGAGGGGCTAAAAAGTGTAGGGTGGGGTGGAAAATGACGCCCGTGGGTGCTTAGTAATAAAATAATGAATCGTTTTGAGGTCAAATCGACTCTGACACTTAGAAAATGAGATGAAACTACCATCTAATAACTGAAGAGCGACCAAAATACTTAAAACAAACCGCCTCTTTCTGATTAAACAGTAGCTATACGGAGATTTGCGTCTCACAAACACAAATAACAACGAGATTATATTATTTTCTAACAGCAGTTTTGTTGCAAAGAAGGAACACCAGGCAAGCAATGGCAGATAAGGGTAAGATAAGGCCCACTTCTCTGTCCATTCTTCCTCACACTCCTGCCTCCAACAGGAGTCGACGTGCTGGCTTTAGACCGTAGCCCGGCTTCAAAGCAGACCTGCTGCTAACGAACCGATCCAACAGGCGACGTCAAAGCTCGCCATATTTTCATTCATGACTTCTGAACGCATCACACAGGAGCTGTAGATCGAAGCTGGGCTACTGTGTAAGGTCAGGACTTGTAATGAAGCTATGGCAAGAAGAGTTCAAAACATCAAATACTTCACACACGAACGATTCACCTACAGGCCTGTGTCTCCACTGCACCTGTAAGCCTGCGGTGGGCTCCACAAACCTCTGGTCTGTACTGAACCCTGTGAAATAAACCCAACTGTTTGCGCCTCATTTGAAGGATTCATTTGCTCAGTGAAGAGGGAAGTGTAGCCGTAGATAGGTTGCTTCGCGTCAGTCCGTTGTTGACTTTTTAAACGATTGAGCCTCTTCTTCTGCTCCCTGTTTTTTTCTCCTCCGCATCCCGTCATCGCCCCTCTGTTCGTTTCCACCCTCTCTTTTCACTATTCTTTGCCTCTTTCCTCCGCTTTTTCCTTGTGTTCCTCCCCCCTCTCCCTCGTCATCCTCTCATCCTTCCATCTCTTTGCTCTCTCAGACGTTAAGTTCAGAGCTGGCCGAGGCCAGGGACGAAACCAAGAAGACGCAGAACGACGTGCTGCACGCCGAGAACGTGAAGGCGGGCCGAGACAAATACAAAACGCTGCGACAGATCCGACAGGGCAACACGAAGCAGCGCATCGACGAGTTTGAGTCCATGTGAGAGCGACACCTCCATCCCCTCCCGCCCCCCTCTATCCCACGCTTTCCCTCATCAAAGGGGGGTCAGCTCCCAAACTCAGCGGCTGCTCGATTTTCATGGACAACAGATGCTGCCGTCCTTCTCAACGCCCCCTCCAGGAGAATCATCTTGTCAAAAACTGCCAAAGTCCTGCCCCTCGTCTCTCGCACGGAGCTGCCTACACGCCGCCAAGAGCGAGCAAACATCTCCGTGCTGCAGAGATCGTCGCTGATCGTCAAACCAAAATGGAAGCTATTGGAATTTTTTTTATTTGTATTCTGAACAAACATGGCCATAGAAAGTCTGTTACTTTTTTGTTTTTCGCTTGAAACTTGTATGCAAAGGTTTAGTATAACTCCACGTCTTCAGTTTAAAGTTACCTGTCCTCTCCTTGTTTTTAAATGCTTTAGTTTGACTCGTTTTATTGATGACGCCCTTCTTTCTTTCTTTTCTTTTCTTTTTTTAGTTGTTGGTTAAACACGTCGATGCTAGCTTTAGTCCCGTTACCGTGACTAAAAAACTGCAGTTTTGGGGGATAAATGAATTCACTATTTTCTTTCGGCGTTGAAGCGCTGCTACGTTACATTACGTTACATCGGAACATATCACGAGCTAGTTATGCAAACCTTAGAGAGCTGAGCTGAGATCATTTCACTCCATTCACTCGATTTAAATTGTTTAAACGTTACAGGACACTGCAGTGTTTTAATAGTTTGATTTCAGGCTGGGTTGTCAGTATTTTCTGCGATTGGAATCGAAGTGAGTCGACGACTCGTCGCACGGCAGGTTTTGGTAATTGAATGTAGCAAAGGTAACAAAGGGAACGTGCTTCCTGACATGCACAGGTGAGAGGACAGCGCGCGAGCCATCGCCCTCGAGCTGAGAAGTGTTACGGACATAAGCTAAAAGGTAGACGCGTAGCCTTGCGCATACGCGTGTGTTTCCCCAGATGCGGCCCGGCGTTTGACTCCCAGCCACCATCGATGGTTTTCTCTGCCTGCCAGCTCACAAAGGAACCCGGGGGGACAGACAGAGGGACAGACACCTGTCTACCTGTCTCTCTGTCTGTCTAAATGTTTGAATGTTTGCGTGTGCGGAATGTGTGGATGTGTGGAGCCCCGGCACCTCTCTGGCTGGAGAGCTTATGAAAACATCAGTTCCGGACTCGGGACAAATCTCTACCTCAGTAATGTTAGCAGTGGTGACTGACAGTCAAACACTGCAAGGCTGCTCCCTCCATCCTCCTCCACCCTTTCCAAAAACAAAGGTCACTCGGGTTTACTCGGTTACATCCTCGGGTGGTGCTCACAGGCAGGCTAGCTCAGTTGCGCGTTGGTTTTCATTAAGGGTCTATATAGAGGTCAAAAAGTGTTATTTCTTACATTTAAAGCTAGTTTTTACACAGCGGTCTCCTTCTGCTCCTGGCCTTGGTCACTTTTGTCCCAAACAATGAGGAAGCTGCGAATATCAGCACGGAGATGTCCTGTATATGGAGAATTTACTGACGGCAGAGCCGGATATAGTTTGCGGGCCTGCGGTAGATTGATGGGACTTGAGCGACTTGTGAATATGTAAAGAGATATTAGTTGTTAATGTGAAGGGACGGCGTTGCTATCGCGATCAAACCTCTCCGGGATCGAGCGGAGAGTCGGCCAATTTCTTCCCCTAAAAAATCGTGTAATTAAATAAATAAATCTAACATTGTGCTCAGACGTCAAACTGACTCCATCTTTTGTGGGGTGGAAAAAAAATGTTCCAGGGTGCATTTTCTGAAATGAGTGAACATGAAGTTTTCTTTTTTTTATTATAATTATTATTATTAACTATACGATGAAAAATGTTTATTATATTTGTCAGGCGACACGTGACAGCTGGCGTAGGTTGATATTTTTTTAATAGTTTTAAAGTTAAAGCACTTGTATGAGACGCTGAAGGCTGCCTTTTGTGTTTAACTTCGGTGTTGGCGTCGTGAATAAATCATCATCATGTGCTTCCAGCTCATATTTTTGTATTGTTTTCAAATGAACCAGCAGCACGTAGCATCGCTCAGCGCCGGGCAGCTTCACTGGAGGGGAAAACACTTGTTGACACCCTCCGAACCTCCCCCCACCACGTTTCAAGCTCTAAAGGCCGTCACCTCGAGTGTCGTTGGTCCGCCTGTCCCCTCCAATGAAGCCAGCGTCTGTGACGATGCCCGCTCTGGCACCAGCTGTCACGTTTTGCCGTTTTTTGTTTTTCCTCTTCCTTATGTTCATGTTTAGTTATTCTTTAAGATAGACGGCACGGATGGATTGCATTCCATTTCATTGGTTCACAAATAAAAGTTTTAAATTTTGAGCATGTTTGGACTCATTATTACTCTTTAATATCAAAGATTTACAGGTGAATATGTCACTCATCTATATTCTGTAATACAAACGTACCAAGATTTTACAACAGGTCCGGATCTGAATGTTCCCACCACCAGGCGTCGCCTGGAGAAGACTCTTTTGGTGATACGTGGCGGGACTTTTCGCCAAACGTGGTGGTTTTAGTTGTTACCGAACAAACCGTGAAGGCTTTTTTCTAGCAGTCCTCCCAGCGAGAGTTTTCTTCTTACTGTCGAAGCGTGAATGTGTCCCAGATGAGCAGTAGAGTAAATGAGAGTAAACGTTCACGTTTAGGCAGAGTTGCAGTCAGATGACAGGTGAATTTATAGCTTCTCCCAGACAAATGTGCTGCAGACGACCTCTTCCTGAGATCCTCTGAGATTTATTCTCCTCTCAGCGTGATTTGACCTGTGTGGATTCACTTTGCTCAGACTAAACTGACCTGGTTTCATCTGAGCATCTGTTTTACCCAGTGAAAAGTGTAAATTCATAAACGTAGAAGAAATAATAAAACTCCAACTCTTTCTTAAAGAAAAGACTCAGAACTTTGAACCAATAACTAAACCAGTTGCAGCTTTAACGTAGTTTTCAGCCCGTTTCTCTCCTCTTCAGTGAAGCGTGTCAGATCTGCTGGGTCCCTCTGTGAACTGTGATCTCCTGATCTCTCGGCCTTTCCAGAGATTACCGTGAGGGTTAAAGTCCAACCTTTGACTCGTCAAAGCGCTTCAGTTCGCTGTCGTATAAGAAGTGAATCTTAGCCCTGGTCTGAGGTCAGGTCGCCCTCTGGGAAAGCGAGGATCTTTTTGTATTTTGTCCCATTTATCATGCTCAAGTTAAGACTGGCTGCCTGTTGCCAAGAAGCATTCAAACACTGTTACCTCCATGTTGCAGCGGTGCGACTGATTAATTCTCGTTCATTAATTCTCGATTTTTATCTATTATGTTTATAAAAGAAATCTTTAAATGTCCAACCATCAGTCCGAATTTAAAAAAATAGATTCTTGAAAGTTTTCTCATCCTCTCCTGCTCAGTTCGGGGTCACTTGTGTCAGTTTAGCAGCTACTGATACAAAGCCGTGCTGTCGTGATGGCTTGGCAATCGTCCTGATGAAATAAGCAAGGCCGTCCCTTAAAAAGACGTCGTTTTCTTGGCAGCATTAACGGTCTTAAATGATCTCAGGCCCACGGATGTTTCTGCATCAGCCTTGTGCCTCGCATACAAAGGAACTCCAGTGTTTCTCTTTGCTTACTACTTTTTATACTTGTACCACCTCAAAAACTTCTCATCTCTCCGAGTACCACCCTGATGACAGACGTTAAAATACAGCAGATACAGACTGGTAGTTTTTTTTGACTGTGTTGTTGGATCCTGACCCTAATACTTCCCATTCGAAGTGATATAGCAGAGTGAGTTTTACCTCCATTTCCCGTCTGTCACCTTTTAGCTCACAGCTAATCGCGGCTTCGCAGATTCTTTACAATTTGACCTTTTTCACAGCAGTCAGTTTAACATGAAATAGTACAGTCAGTACAGGTGTTACCAATGATGCTAATGCATGTTGGCTCCCTGGAAAGTCTGCAACAGAAGGAAGGAAACCTTAAATAGTATCATTGGTAACGCCAGTGCTGACCCAGGTAATACATGTCAAACGGAGTCTGGCGTTTAACTTGGAGCATGCAGTGGTCACTTCTTCAGTCACAAAAAAATGTCAGTCTCAGTAACCTCTCAGTGTCCTTCGATTACAGCTTGACAACATCGTCTCACGCTGTTCACAAGTCGACTTTTGCAACCTGCTGATGAAACTGCATCCCGTTTGGATCCTCGCACTGGCCAGGTACTGCTGATCGACTGCTGGGAGTCGTCTTGGACCTAACTCTTCGTGAGTAGTGAAAGCTAAGTTTATCTGTGTACTATTCACAACTACATATGTGGTTTAAATGTTTTGCATATCATCACGGCGTGACAACTTTTCTGGAAACGGCACAAACTAAAAATTGGCTTAAAATAAGCCTTTTTAAAACTCTTTAACGACTGGTCAATGGATACCACACGTTTTATAGCAGTACTCTTTAATGAACAATCACAGTTACAGGTGAAAATGTTACAATAATCAGTTGCTTACACAGTTTTTTTTCCTGCTGGCAAGGTGTAAATAGACTTCGGAACAGAGGATTTTCATTATATTAGAGTGTACTGGCCCGTGATATCTACAGCACAGCAAGTCAATTCCATTATCACTATCTATAGCCGAGTGCACCTCCAAAGCAAACAAACGTTGGAGAAAAACATGCTTCCAGATCCTTTGGAGCACACGTCAAGCCTTAGAGAAAACGACTTGACTTTGTATTGTACTGAAATCAAATAATAGATCCAATTAAACGTTAACAAGCAGAAAAAACAAGCCGGTTTGTGTATAAGTAAGTCAAGAGGCATCTCAACAGCTTCAGCACATCATGTCACGGAAACACAGCTATATATATATACAAATTAAACACGAGGAAACATGCAGAAAACAAAGTCAAAATCAAAACATGCATAACAGTTAGCTGAACATAGTTCAGAGTATTGGATGTGTCATAAGCACAATGCCATGAAGAGGCATTACTTTGGGCCCACGCTCAGGTGCCACACTGACACACAGTGCCAGGAGGCCAGAGAGAAGGCGCTTCTTCAATACACACAAAGGTTCTCTCATCAACGGCACGCGTCCGTGTACAACTATTCATTATTTGTACAACGTAACACGTTGGACAGGAAAGAAACCAATGGGCTTTATGTAGCTGGCTTGTGATGAACTGTGTGACGAGCTCACTCTGCAGACTTTCATTCCTTGGCGGCCACTTTGAACTTGCGTTACACTTCGGTTGGACTCGACCAGCATCAGTTATTAAATAATCCAGAACAACATTTTTGATTTGTCCACATATATTAATTTCTCTGACTTACAATGTTTGGAGCTTGTGAACATCCTGAACAGTTCACGTCGGAAATGTTGCCGTTAGTTTAGTAAGTGCTCAGGTAGGCCTCAGCGGCAAAAGAAATGTTCATATTTTATATCTTGCGCTTTAATCTCTTAAATAGCAGTTGTTATTTCTTCACTGGGTGAAAAAACTTGGTAGAGCTTCAGCAGCACGTCAGACATTCAAAGTGGCCGCCATGGCACATTGGGACCGACCCAAATATAAAACATGGTTGGGGTCCATCCACTCAATTTAATGATTTAATAAAAACAGATTAGTTCATGATAAGACATCCATTTTCTACTATTTCAAGATTTGTATATGTGACTTTAAATGATATTTAAATATTTCCTGACTTATAATAATAAAGTAGCTAAAAAAAAACGACTTGAAATGAACCGACCCCAACCTTACCGAAACCCCCCCCCCCCCCCCCCCCCCCGCCCCCCGGTGAACTAAAGGATATTTCGTACACGCGATTTAACCGGAGCTCCTGTAGAAAATAAGCCAGCTTCAAACCCAAAAGCGCAGATAAAGAAAGAAGTCGCGCCGCCTAAACAAAGCAGGCGGACGACTCCTTCAGTTTCATAACACATGTGAAATAATTGTCTCAAAGCAATTTCCACAAGATTAAAAGTTGGAACATCTCGATCGGAACGTAACTGTTGTCAACGCACTTCATCATATAGCAATACATCAAGAGTGTTTGATGAATATAGATCAACAAGTCCATGTACTGTATATAACATCAGCGACTTAGTTAATGATACAATTTGTATCAAACGAGGTTTTTCTCCGTCTAGCATGGATTCAGCCGGGATCTGCTACAGACGACAGCACACGGCCTTGGCCAAAAAAAGCACAGCTGTTAAATATATTTACACTACATACATGTTGATTTACCGATGTGCAGATGTTGCTGTGTCTGTAGCAGATGCCAGAGATGACCCAAAATATAGGGCCAGAGAGAGAGAGTGAGAGAGAGAGAGATAGAGAGAGAGGAGGAGAAAGAGAGAGAGAGAGATGTCCCTTACTAAAACTAAGGTACACACGACAGGGTCACCCATCTCTACAGCTACAACTCTGACCGTCATCTCAAATAAGACGACCATCTTTCACACACCCATTGTTGTCAACACGGAAAAACCCCCACGACACACACACGCGCACAGAAAGAGACTAATATAATACACAGACCTCGCAGGCCAAGCGGTAAAGACGGTCATGTGATGGATGGACGGAGTGCCTCGCCACGTGACGAGTGTGAAATCTCACCGATCCGGAGAGCGAGTACGATGCACATGTGGTGTGTGTGTGTGTGTGTGTGTGTAATCCCTACAAATCAGAATCTGGCCGTAAAGGTGGTGAAATGATTGAGTAACTCGTCATTTCATATTTGATGTATGCAACTCACTCGGTTATGATTTGGCTGTAAAACAAACAAAAAGTGCCTTTTGAATTTGAAGGTTTTTTTTTTTTTTTATGACTCTAACGAAATAAATAAAAGAATAAGCGGGCAGAACATCTCCATAAGTCGCACTTTTCACGTCAGAGTCGAATGACTCGCTCTCTCCACACTTCCTAAGGTTGATTTAGTTGTCGCTGCGCAGTGACTGAGCTGGATTTTTGGATTATCTTTAGCATTTTATATCCTTGAAACTTATGCATCGTCTCAGTAATGTCATAAGAAGCAGACAATCCAAAAGTGTTCCAGTGTCCCAAACGGTTTGTTTTCCCAACGTCTTCCTTCATTCTTCAGTAGCCCGTCTGGGCTTTCTCCGCGAGGATGGCGGCTGCCAGCTGCTGGGGGTCGGTGATGTGAGGGCTCCTGGCCATCACCCGGCTCACCAGCTCCGAGGGAAAGATGTTGCACAGGTTGACGTACACTTTCTCCCTCGCGTCCCCGTAGCGGCCGTGCGCGGGGGAATCCGGGTGCGGTGGCATGTAGGTGGAGGGAGGAGCATGGGAGGGCACTGAAAGGTGAGTGCTGTGAGGCGGGTACGGTGGGAGGGGAGTGCCCGACGGATGAGGCGGGTGAGGGGAGTGGGCTGGAGGCGGTGGGTGGTTTAGGTAGTGTGTCGGGGACGGGTGGAGAGCTGGGTGGGAGGAGTGGTGCTGGGCGTAGCCGTCTTGTGCCCATGGAGGGGCGTGCCAGGACGACTGGCGTGTGTCTGGCAGGCTCTGATAGGCAGACGGCTCGTACCTGGATGGCGGCAACGGAGGCTGCCTGTAGTAGTTGTCCCAGCTGGGCAGAGCTTTTGTCCGGTGGTGATGGTGTGACGTTGACAGGTGTTCGTACAGATGGGAGTCCGACACACTCTCTGCTCGTGTAGGGCCCAGGCAGCGCCCGAGAGGAGAGCCAGGAGGGTGAGGGTTGGACTGGGGCAGGGAGTGATAGTCGCCTGGGCAGCTGGAGCGAGCGACTAGCGGCTGGTGCTGGAGGTGAGGGGTAAGGGGTAGAGAGGGCGCTTTGGAGGGGCCTCCGGTGGAGGTTGATCGTGGGCACAGCTCTGGCCACGCGCCACACTCAGATGGTAGCTGTGTACTCCGGCATTAGACGAGTGGCTGTGTTGGATATTTGTGTAGTCGGCCGGATGAAGACCACAAAGTTCGTGGTTTGATGCGGTGTGGTGGGGGTACAGGCGGCTGTGGGGATTAGCAAAATGGACGCTGTCTTCCAGTAAAGCGTCTGGAGGGCATGCGGGACACGGCCGCTCACTGTACGAGTCGCAGCTGCTACCGCAACTCACGCTGCTTTCGCTGCCGCACTCAGACCCTGTTGAGCCCATCGAGCCCAGCCGCAGGTCCGTGTCGTTGGGGAAGCGGCAGTCTGGGCTTCGTCTGGACGACAGGCTCAGGCCAGAGTAGGCACGCGTTACCGAGTAGTAGCTCAAGTCTGGAGACTCACAGTGAGGGTAAAGGTCATGGCTGGGAGCTGGTAGGCCATGAGGAGTCGCTGCTCTGGACTGCTGCTCCTGAGCGAGGTTAAGACCGGATGGAGGTCCTCCTCCTGGGGCTGGAGACATGGTTAGACTCCCGCTGCTGCTACTGCCGCACATACTGCTCTTCTGGCTCTCCGCTCTCCCTTTCGCCAGCAGCTTCTCCTCGGCATCGCTGTACGACAGAGCTCGGATGCTCGGGTCCGACTGTCTTTTCGGAGCGCCTTTTTTCGCCTCGATGCTGCCAGCTGGCACGCTGTGGCTCTTCACCAGCCCGGCGTCCCCCTGGTTTTTTGTGGTAACACAGGTCTTGGCACTGGCACGCAGCTCATCAGCAACGGCACGCTGAGGCTGAGCGCCTCGTTCCGGGTGGTAGTACTTACACTTGTGGCCATAAGTGCACTTCTTTCCTGTAGCACAAAACAGAAGGATGTCTTAGGGCGTAGTGAAAGCTCCAGAAACACCTCGATAGTCTTCTCCAAATAAAAACAAAATGAAACAGAAAAATGTTCTCACCATATGGACAAGGCTGCTTCTTCTGCTCAGGCATGACGGGCCTTTTCCTCAGGAAGTTGTCTAAGCTGGGGCCGTGACGACCAAGAGGGTCATCCGGGGGCATGAATCTAAGAGACGATCAGAAAGGACGAGACAGTTACAGTTTAAAGGCCCCATGAAGTCAAAATGAAGTGTTCTTATCACATATGTCACCTATTTTTGACTTAAAGGTTGCCAAGTAGCGAACCCGCGTCGACCCACTGGTACTTACTTGTCGTTGACAAAGGAATACATGAGCAGCCGCTCGTCGATGAACTTCTTCCACTCGGGTTTCTCATTAGCGAGGTCTCTGTAGTTATCGTTGGAGACGATGATGCCGTCTGACTCATAGGCCAGCTTCACAATGAAGCGGTCGTCATAGCAAACCACGCGGCGACCTTGGACACGCCGCGAAGGAGTGAAGACGAGGATCTTTTCCTTCTCAAGGCGACGCAAGATCTCCTGATCTGTGTTGGCGGGGAGGATATTTAATGATCAGGTTGTGAGGAAAACGCTCTGCCGGAGTAAATCTTCATGTGTCACACAGCCTTGAGCACTGACCTGTTATCGGAGCATCAGGGCGGGACTGCTCTTTCCTCCACGCAGGCACGAACACCGTGATGTCATGATGGCCACGCTCGAGGAACCAATCCACAGCCAGCTGGATGCCCTGGCAGGAAAACACCTCCTTGTTGCCATGGCTACAAGAGACAGAAGATGATAAGAAATGAATATTTAGGCGATAAACACACGATGATGTAAAAGTCATTGCTTCTGCTCACCTCATGGCGACGTTGCTGCCGTCCACCACGATCGGCCGCAGGTTGTCCTGGTCGCACGGAGGGTCAGACGGACACGGCGAGTCCGATCTCTGCCCGTCCAGCAGCTCGGAACAGCCACAAGAGGAAGAGGAGGACGAAGACGATGAGGTAGACGCTAAAGATACAACCGGCTGCTCGCTGTCCGACTTGGTGCCCAGTTTGACCAGCTCTCCCAGTATGTCGTTGATGAGGGTGTCCGGGCCAAGCTTGGACAGCACCAGTCGCACCGTCTCCTCAGAGTAGCCCAGCTTCAGGGCAAACTCCAGCTTCGCCTGGTACTCCTTCCCACCGGCCTCGGACGCTGGTTCTGATGATGCGGAGGGTTCAGGTGGGTGCTTGCATGGGGAGCCGGGTGAGGACTGGACCGGGGTGTCATGTTCAAGCTCTGATGAGAGTTCAGAAGGGGGTTCAGGAGGACCCTCGGTGCCTAAATCGACACACTGGGTCCGACAAAGCGGCTGGTGGGCGTTCTTACTGTGAGTTAACCCTCCCTCTCCTCCATCCGGGTCAGGGCCGGCAGCGAGGGTGACGCTGGAAGGCGGCGCCGGCTCGCACTCTGCATCAGACCCAGCATTTTCCTCCACCGCTGCGGGTGTAGGGGAATTGGCGGTGCTGCTATTGCGGCCGGAGCTCTCCTCCTGCTCCTCCATAGCAGGGGGCCCGTCAGCGCCGCCAGCCTGCCGGTCAGCCCCTGCTACGTGGAGATACTCCAAATCCAGCCCCAGGTCGAGGATGTGGCCTGCTCCTGCCTCCACATGGTCCTTCTGGCCCATGGATCCGTCACAGACATCCAGCACACGGGGCTGACTGCTGCCCTCTCACAAAGCTCGACTCATCGGTGCCTGAAGAGACAAAAACGGAAGCTCGAGTGAGCATGAGAACACAACAGCAGAGCCTCAACTAACTCAAAGAGTTCAAGGCAACGTCTTTTCTAAAGATCAGGCAAATAAAAAGCTCTCCCTGCTGAGACATCACTTCAACAATGAGGAGTCTCTTGCCTGAACATTCGCGTGAAAAGGAAAGCATGACGTCTGACAACTGCAATGCCTGGGACTGAGGCTTTATTGTCACATGATAATTTAGAGTCAACACTGACTGTTATTTTAGGAAAATCTGACAGTTCACCTTTTGCCTCTACGTGCGGCAAAAGACTCCACGCGTTCACTTTCAAGGTCACCTGTCCTCTTACAGTGTTTCCTTCTGTTTTGGTTTGACTCGTTTTATTGATGACGCACAGTTGTTCGTGCCGATGTTAATTTTATCTGTGAAAGCGCTGCTACATTACAACATGTCAAAACGTATCATAAGATAGCTATGCAAATTCTCGTAGCGTGGCCAAGAGGAATTAGAGATTACCCTTGAGATAGGCTGGCACCTAATCTTCCTAACCAAAGCCAAACTACCTGTACTGCCCACATGTTCCCCCGTGTAACCTGAGGGCAGAAAATTCCATAACAGTTACTGTATATGATAATTTAGAGTCAACACTGACTGTTATTTCAGGGAAATCTTTGGCCTGGACTTCTCTGGTGTTTACACTTGCTCCAACTGACCACTAGAAAGTAAATTTCTTGTTTGTTTTGCCTCAAATTATGACTCGTTTTATTGATGACAGACTTTTTAATCTGTCGTCGATGCTAGGTTTAGTCCTGGGCTGTGACTAAAGGCTGGAGTCGCTTCGTTACGACATCGAAACAAATATCACGAGATATTTATGCAAATCTTCTGTGTGTGTGCCGTGAAAACAAACGTGACAACAACTGGAATGCCTGGGCAAGTTCAAAGTAAGAGAATTTGCATGTAAGCTTTATTTGTTGTATGGTGATTCAGAGTCAACACTGACTGGTATTGTAGAAATATGTTTTCACCCTCACCTTCCTGACACCGTAGGGCTCTGAGCCGATGTTTACACTGGCTCAGACTTGCTGTCGTGGGCAGTTGGGGACTCCGTCGAGACACAGGCTGGCGGACACAAAGAGCCATGGGGGCCTCTCACCCTAATTAATGGACTCCCGCATTTTTTTTTTTTTTTTTTAAGCCTGGCCTCTGTGTTTTTACAGGCCCACGCCACAGCACATAAATCTAATGGGGCGGGGGACAGAGGGTGAACCGTTTACAAAAAGACAGCAAGCCGTTAGCGATGGGGCAGACAGACCCTTCCCCCTCCTCATTCTACCTGGTAATTAAGGCCCATATGCTTCTTCCCACCGGGGTGGCCGAGTCACTCCGAGGGGCATTGAAGACGTGGGATCTGGTTAGGCTAATCTGATTGGTGTCAGAGGTTTAGCCGGACACAAATTACAAGGAGCACTTTGGCACGTTAATCTGAGATCGTGAAACTGATATGTTGATCTGTAGAAACTGCTGATTTCTGAGCGGGCCGGCGTTAAGTTTGCAGGAAATTCAGGCTTCCTGACGTCAGGTAAAGTCTCCCCGATGTGTCTTTCACTGCCGGGCTCGTTTTGTGCATTTCAAACCTGGCACAAGGATACGAAATGTAAATCCACAGTTTGCCCCGAAGCGCGTCAACGTCTCACAACCGGGAGAAGAAGAACCTGAGCCTGCGTTATCTGGACAAAACAGATGATGGAGAAGGGGAAGTGACTTAAAGGATGGGTGGGTGGGTGGGGGTTGGAAGAGAGAGGGGTGGAGTGAGTGCGCATTTTATGAAAAAAGGGGGCTGCCTAGCAACGCGGCTGAGCTACTGTTGCTAAGCTACAGCTGTTGAAAGCATTCTCTCCCTTCCAAATGCCAAGACAGAGGCTGCGGCGTTGAGTCGGCGACACCACACAACACACACACACACACACAGATTACAAAAGGTCTGGTGTGGAGGAGGGAGGGGCTTAAGTGTGCCTCACTGGCAATCCACCCCGCCACCCAAGACAGCAATAAAGCTGCAGGAGTGATTAGGACTGGGACCTTGGCATCCACTGATGTGGGCGCTGATGGTGCCCATGAACACAAAGTGACTCATACTGCCGTGGACTGAACTGACACAGCCGAACCGTCTTTCTTATGTTTCTCTAAAGGTTTGACATCATCCACGGCGCACGCGTGACATCACATCACATCAAGGACGCAAACAGAGTGAGAAGTTCTCCGAGAACTTTTCGTGGAATTGCGACAAATCGTGTGAATTAACGTCAAACTGGGCTCGTCATCAGACTAGACATGCAGACACTGACCTCGTTAAGTCAGACATTAAATGAGGCCGTCCAAACACAACAATTGTAAATTCAGGACGCGGTAGGCAGGTTTGAAGAGAAAACGTTGGATCAGATCATCCCTAAATAAAACCTCACTAGTCATAATCTTCTGCATCCCTGAATAATAATAACCTCTCAAATCGCAGCTACAGAGTGCTTTGCAATAAAATAAGTTAAAAGCAATAAATCAATAAGATGTTAATAAAACAGTCAGCTAGAGGCCTTTTGAAAAACTTTTTAAATTTCTTGTACAGCTGCATGTGTTTTAATTGGATTAGTACCAAAATTCAGGATCCTATCAGTGCTAAAAATCGAATATTTCAAATGATACGCAGCCTTAATCAGCAACAATGCAGCTTCATGATCATGTCATTTATGGCTACAGCTAATTATTTTTATCTTGAATTAATTGTTTTATTTATAAAATATCAAAAATTTAGCAGATTCTTGACTTCAACCAACTAGATCTGAGAGAATATTCACACTCGGTGAACCCTGTGGAACGTAGCGATGATGAGCAGTTATTTTTGGACTGCACAAAGTGCTTGTCGCCGTTAAAGCCTCTTTAAAATGTGGCTCTTTTCACAGTTTGAAAATCTTCCCGTGTGGTCTGAGCTGCGTTCACCAGCGCATTGTGGCATCAGACCTCATTTTTAATGGACCAACGGCAGAGCGAGCGACCTGAGCGGTGCGCGTCTTTCAAAACATCAGCTCCCACACAGCGGCAGTGCTCGGCTTTGATGGAGGCAGTAATGAATATGTAACACAGTCCTTACAGTGCTTTGTATGTGGGAGCTTTGTGAAGAAGTGTGTGTGTGTGTGTGTGTGTGTGTTGTAGAGAGGGTTTGAATGGGGGTGCTGGGAGGGGCACAGGGAGGACTAGAGGGGGTTGTCTGGCGGTGTATCGCTGCGTACCCGACACTGTGCAAAACTTATTGTGAAAAAGGGGGCCGTCCCAGGCTGAATAATCAGTGTGTGTGTGTGTGTGTGTGTGTGTGTGTGTGTGTGTGTGTGTGTATGTAGACGGGGGCGCTAGGCTTTCCCCGACAGCAGCAGGGCAACAGATGTCGACTGAGCGCTACTCGCAACTGGTGTCTCACACACACACACACACACAAACACAGTCAGAGCAGGGATAAAGACGCAGCAGGAAACACACACACACACCACATCAGATGTGAAAGTTGCAAACACACACACACACACTTTCTGAGGCTAGCATCTTTACCTTATTTACTTCCTCCGGCATCATTTGACCCAGATACTCCTCCACCACCCCCATCATGGCTCATATCAACACTGAAACTCAACCAACTGCAGCGTCGGTGTAACAGCTGCAGACTGACGCTGTTACAATGTGGTTAAACAGACCTGACATCCTAAACCGTCATAAAACATGGAGACCGCACTGTCCTCTCTGTACACTCAGCTCATCGACGTGACCTGCACATGACTCAAACTCAGGAGAATCCAGTAATTCAGGTTAAGTTTTAGCAGGTCAGCGTAAAAAGTGATTTATGATGCTGGAGCCGGTCATGCAGGAAATACAGAGCACGGCGAGGGCCTTTTGCATCATCTCAAGGGTCAGACAGATCAGAAAAAAAGTCAGGTAACTTACCAGATCTTTAAAGATCAGTAAAAAATGAAGAAAGTGACTTAGGTTAGCTCATTTCTGCAGGTTTTAAATCCTCGAGAGCCAGATTGGAGAAACACTGCAGGTGAAGTAAAAAGTCCCCCTTCAGAGCATCAGTGTCCTCCACACGAGCAGGCAAAGTTGGACAATGAGTGGCAGAACAGATGGACCAACAATGTCTGCCATTCCCTCGATTAAGAGTGGCTGCTCCTCGGCCAATCAGAGCGCGGCGGCCTTACAATGAGGTGCAGAGACAAGAGGCGGGGAAGGAGGGGGAGGAGGGGGAGGAGGGAGGAGTGGCTGCGGGCGAAGGCCTGCAACACCCAGTTTCCCCAAGGCACGCGTATTCAACGCACACACTCAGCCTGAAAGGGCTTCCCCTGTGTGGCCGATGAATCAACGAGGGGTGGGCGGCCAAACAATAGAGCTACACAATAGGAGGCTGGGGAGGGCAGCTGCAGTGTGAGGGGCTGGTGCTATTACGGCCCAGGGCAGCAATGGACAACACCTGGCTGCAGAGCACCACAGTCACTCTTCTCTCTTTGTCTCTGGAGCTGGAGGGGGGTTGGACTGAAGACAGAAAGAAAAGACCAAGGCTGAGCTGAAAGACTAGTGTGGCCTTTAAGAGAGTGCAGGCGGAAAGAGGAAAGTGTGGCCCGGTTGAAAGGGGGAGAAAAGGACGAGTGTGGGGGGCGAGGACATCAAAAAGTTTTATGTTAGAGGGGGGACGTGTTCCTCATTGTTGCAGCACACTTCGGGCAGATGACTCGGAAGCACAAATCTTTGCCTTTCTGTCTATTTTATGAGATTACGGGGCCCGTGTGCAAATAAGATGAAGAAAACAAAGTCCACCAAAGCATGTTTGGGATATGCACACAGGATGTAGATACAGTATCGATGAGGGAAGTACAACAAGTTGGCAGACAACGAGGCAGATCAAACATCAGATTAAACATCTCAAAGATATTTGCTTTATTATAACGACAGACTCTTGAAGATGTGCTCATATTGTTTAGTTCATGCGAACAGCGCCGCATCGTCTGCGTATCGTATGTACCGAAAAGCCACAAACACCTCAAACAAACCAGTTTAAATGCAAATAAAAAGAGCATTTTGCATATATAGCATCTACAACTGATCAAATCAAACACACCCAGTTGGATTCTGTTTGTTTTGCTGCCAGGCACAACGAGGACTTTGCTCTTGTAACACAAGACAACAAGAGGATTTGTTACAGCAGCACAAAGAGAGAGATCACACTATTGTAAGAAGATGCTTTAAAAAATTACTAACTAAATGATCAAAAAGAGGATTAATTAATCAGTCAGAAAGTAACCAGCTGTTAATTTGGGTTCTTAGAAATTATAACTGACTTTTCTAAATCGATAATTTAAAAAAATCCTGGATTAATTCAACAATAATGTGAGTTAAAGGCAGAGTATACGACACTGTGGCTGCAGCAGCCCCCACAGTGGATGGAGAGGGCAACATGTCTGCCAAGATAAATGTTATTTCAGGGAGATAAGACTTCATATCCAGCAGAATTTATCTTGGCAGCCTGAAGTTGGTATGAAATCAAAAACAACAAGATGCAGCTTGTGGTGTGGTGAGTGCGTGTTCTCGGCCCGACCTGCCAAATAAAATAAGTGTCCTTTCAGCGGATCAACGGGAAAACAACTGATTAAATAAGAATGTGCTCAGATAAGGGTGATAGATAGAACAGCTGACCAGCTGCACGGCGTCCAAACACACGGACAGAGGAGCGCTCTGTACGCCATCTGTCCAACAAACAGGTGTGTGCCGCTGCCAACAACTGCTGCAGCAACAGGATGATGAAGATAAGACCTGGCGGACGAGAAGCTGCATAGTTCAGTGTTTTTCAGAGCTCTGAGGCGAGGAAAAAAGGCGAGGGGGAAAATCCCTGAAAACCTAAAACTGACGCTCACAGGCGTCAAACTAACGTAATATTTTCATTATGGACTGTTAATCAGTTTGTTTGCTCCACAAAATGACAGAAAATGTCGATCATGTTTACCACAGATGTCTTATTTTTCAGCAAACTGTCACAGAGGACAGAAGAAATCAGAAAATATTCACAACTGTGAGAAGCTGAAATCAGAAAATTTGGACTTTCTTTTTATGAAAAATGACAAATTTATCATGAAAATAGTTGTTGGAAAATAGTTTTTGCTTGTTTTGACTTGACCAGCAGTCCAAAAAACACAAAATAATTCACAAAAATCAACAAATACTAGCTTTTTATGTGTGTGGACTCCATCTGTAAGGTTAAAACAAATACTAAATATGATTTGCACCCAGGTCTAAACAACAGAAGGAGACCTGCTGTCCATGCGACCCCGCTGACCTCTGCACCGAACACCCCCCCACAAAAAAAGAGGAGAGAAAGCAAACCAGTACAGATTTTAACACTCGGCCGGTGCTGCATGTGCACGTGGCATTCAAATCAATACTCATAATGTGGGCAGCTGAATAGATGAAGCCTTTGTGGTCAACCCGCGTCTCTCTGAGGAGTCACTTCTTATCTTTGCAAGTCATACATCAGAGGAGTGATCTGGCTGATTTCACCTCTCATAAACTGCAAAAAGAGGCCCTGAACTGAAAAGTTTAGAGTGATGGAGGATGGAAGTTTAAGGAGGATGTTTGACATAAAAAACAGCTGCTCACTCCTCCTCCTCCTCCCTGCAAATCAGCTGTGAAACCAAACCTGGGCAGCTCTAATCCTCTTCCAGGGAGCCCCTGCTGACTATTGTGTAACAGACACACAGCAGACAGGTGGAGGACAGACAGACAGACAGATAGACAGGCATGCAGGCAGACTGTGTCTCCATGAGCTCGTTTCAGGCCTCCTTGCCTCCGCACAGCGTTTAAAAAACATGATTTCCAGTCAAACCGGTGCATAACAGCAGCAGCAGCCGCATCCCCCGCCTGTTGAAGCGGCTGCGATCCACACTGGGTGTTGGGGGGGGCGCGCAGGGGCGTGCACGGTCACTGCAAACCAACACCGTCACGACCTCGCTGCAGCTTTCACCCACACCAACCTGCAGCTCCTCCACCTCCACCAAACTAGTCCCCTCGCCCTAAACGCCGTGTGCGGGTACTCACCGGGTTCAGGGCCCGCTCGCCGGCCGCTAGAGCCCGCCCAGCCGGAGCCGCTCGGTTCCTTCTTTTTTTTTTTTAAGCTTCGTGGCCAAACGAGCAAACGTTCCCGTCACATACTGGCGACAAAACATCCGGCTGGTTTGCAGCGTGACCCAGCCAAGGTGCGTGAAGCTGGAGGGAGAGAGGCGACTTCCGCTCACACGCTGTTTCAAAATAAAAGCAAATAGCCTGGTTCAGAATTTAGAAATCAAAAACAGGATTAAAATATGTAGAAATAGATGACACGGACAGCACGTGTGCGTTTACGTTTTTAATTTTAATTTTGTATACATTTAGATTTATCAATAACTCGACGTGAAAAGGCTTTTTTCAAATTTATTCATCATTTACACTTGTAATATTATTTGTAAATTGACCACACAATCTCTCATAACGTTTACAGACGGTGTTCACACACGTTGTGAACCGTTATACAATCCTAATTTTCGGCGCAAACCGGAAGTTGTATTGTGAAGTATCGAGGCTAGCTTTGCTAAACCGTTAGCACGTTTGGAAGCGGGACGGTAGGCTGAGAGACGCCGCCATCTTGTGGCGAGGATCAGTAGTGGAGTTCAATAAAGACCTTAATGGAGGACGTTTACAGGAATTGAATATAATATTCATGATCCTGTTTTTATTAGTGTTAAATTGCCTGAATATGTGTTTTTTTTGTCTTAAAATGAGCTCCACTTATCTACCGTGAGAGCGGGTCCTCTTCCACAGAGTCTGCCATTTTTGTACAGTAGCCCAGAGCAGACAAACTACAGTTGATCTAGTTATGGCCTTTATGAATTGAAATGCTTGAGATGTGGAGAGTATTCAGTTGGTTCCGTCAGTGCTAGGTATATCTTCTAATTCGAGCTAACAGACAAGCTGCTTTGGAAGAAGAAAATTTGTGTCTGTGTGAAACTTTTAATTCTTCAGTTAGAGGACATAATAAAATTATATTATTGGAGTATATAATAATCACCATTGTTGAAACTAAAAGTTTTGTTAGAATTGCCATAAATATTATTTGCAATTATTTTAATATGTTGTGTGGGAACTACCTGTTGTGCAGGGACACATTTTGTTGTCGGAATTTAGCTCAAAGAAAGCATACAAAGTTTTATGCTCCATTAAATTTTGTAGTTGTCAGATTTTATTTATATCACTCCAGTTTTTACTTAAAGTTTTATTGTATTTTCTCACTCAAACACTCAAATAAATGTTTATATATCCTCCAGGAAAGAGCGTTCAGGAACGCAAGAACAGGATTCTTGTGTAGTTCTTGTCTTTTGACCCTGATAACAAAGATTTCAGATTGAAAGAGCGCTCAGGTAACCAAACAAGAAATACCTGCTGGAAACAGCTCTCAACCTGAGCGACAGTCTGCTTCTTTGGACTGTTTGAACAAACTTTAAGTTGTCTGTTCTTGCATTTGTGTTTAAATCTACTATTATTGATGAAAATATAACAAAAATATTCATGAGGGTCAGTGCAGCTTCTTGACGCCATCCAGTGGACTGATAGAGCAGCTTCCTCTGCCTCACACTGCCGGACTACATTCAACTGACACTGACATGAAACAGAAAATAAGAGCCAATCAGTAGAGGAGCAGCTGGTCTTTTTACAGGAGAAATGATGGAAGTCCACGTGCACACAACCTGAGTCGTTTGAGTCTTCCTTTTGAGTGTTGCACTTCTAAACTCTTTGAGCATTGAACCCAAAACTTATTAACTTACTCTTACACCTTGAGGTATTCCGCTAGGACTTTAACATCTAACTCAAAGTATTTGGTCAGACAATGCCTTAGAGGACTTGACTCTTTCGTCTGGTTGTGGGACTTGTCTGGTTGAAGAACATAGCTGCCTGAGGTTTGAACCTGTGACTTGACAGTAAGGTTACAATGGGGATCAAACCCATGACCTCAAGACTTCTGAACTTCTAACAGACTCCTGTTCAGTCTGGGACACTTTGTTTTCCTCTGGGCTGGATTACTTTTATTCATACTGCTGCAACTACCCACAATGTATAGTATGAGTATAAGATACTGGCCAATTTAAATCTACAGACAAGTAAAATGTGTTTACTCCTTTAATGGGTTGTCATTAATCTTCTGTACCTTGTTATTTCAGGTGTGATCATGTGAACACAAACCAGGGCTGAATGGAAAATGACTAACGTTAAGTCAATATTTTGGAAACAAATGCAAAACTAAATTTGAATATTACTGGATTGTTGGTCAGTCCTCAACAAATATCACAGGTTATTTTGCATTTTTTGCTGACCTCACACCTTCTTTGAGTTACCTATTACCTGTGGTAAGCGCTTTTGCATGACTCTTGATTTTATTGGCAGCAGAACCTCCAAGCTCCCCTGCCCTGCATGCAAATAAATGTTACAGCTGTCAGAGAAGCAATGTGTCTGAAAGATGGATTATATTGATTTCAGCCATGCAAAACAAATATTTACACATGTACGAAAGTAAATGCCCGAAAACAAAAGATATACTTTATTTTTTTCTTCAGTGAGTTTAAAGTCATAGACACACTAAATGTTACATTTTTTTTCTGTAATCAACATTATTTTGACTCTATAAGCACCGAAAGAGACAATTTCCATCTTCCTTAACTAAACTTAACATTACAACACACTAAAAATCTAAACACACAAAAATCTGAAATAAAATGTTGAATATTTAAAACAATTCAACCAAACAAAATAAAAAATAAAAAAACTCATGAAACATCAATGACACAGAAAGATAACGTTTTCTAAACCGACTACAAATTTGCATGTAATATTTTAACAAACTGAATCTACAATGACATAAACTAAAAATAAAAAAAAATAGAAGAACTGTTTTATTTATTCATTTTGGAAATTGTTTTTTTTACTTACATTAACTAATCGTATAATGACACCATCTCCGTTTTGATTGATTCTCTAGAAGTCTTGACACGCAGTCATTCTAGAGAGAACCACTACCACACTAGGGGGCGACTAAAATTAATTTAAAAAGCATGATTAAAACCATGAATCACGTGAAAGAACATGTCATAAAATATCCAAAACACAACTCATATATGAATCTTAAAATATCTGCCTAATGCATGTAATAAAAAGATAAAGAGATAAAACACAAAAACTCCAAACTTCACTTCCTCTTTGAACATTACATGGTAATGAACACTGTGGCATGTTTCACTGAAACAACCAGAATCTGCCTTGTTTTGGCAAATGATATTTATATAGACTGGACTGTCTGACTGACAGTGTTCTCGTGCTTCACTTAAGCGTGAACATATTTCCCTTTCAGGACGTGCCGCACCTGAAACAAAAAAACAAAAAAAGGAACTCAAACTTGATTGTTGATATGTTTTCCAAAAATCTCTCACTCTTTTGGTGAGGCGTTGTCTGTGGTTGTCATTCACACACCCTACCTTATCACCAACAGGACCGTCAGTCACCAGGTGACACGGCAGTTCATTTTCAAAGTTCCTGGTACTGGGGTCCGCCCCGTTCCTCATCAGCAGCTTCACTGCTTCCACTTGAGTTTTATGATTCTGCAAAGAGCTGACGATGTGCAGCGCTGTGTTTCCACTGAACGTCTGAAAAATTAATATACTGTATTTTATGGTGCCGTTAGACCGCACTTGTGTGCAGCACACGCCCGTCTTAACAAGGTGTTGTATGTTGTATAATCGCAATATTGCATTCGAGGGTGTGCTTTACCACAAATATCGGCACATGATCACAACACTGCCGTGCCAATAATGACAGTAAGGCACACCCTCTCTTTCTTTACAACAAAAACAACTCACCTTAACATTTATAAATGACAGTGAAGATGACTGGTCAAGGAAAAGGTTAAACAGCTCCATGTTTGCCTCCTCAGAAGCCATGTGAAGACACGTACGTCCACTTTTTAGATCCTGCGGATGCGAAAGATGGACATCAAAACACAGGTTTTCTCAACTGGTTGTTTCAAAGCAGAAATATGATTTTAAAATTAAATGCTGCACAGTAGTTTTAATAGTTACCTTGGTCCCGAAGGAGGCGCCCATGAGCAGCAGGAATCTTAATACATTGGAAATGCATCTGTCTCCTCTGCGTCAGCTCCGTTGTCATATATGAACAAGGATTCTCCATAGTCCTCAGCTCTTTAACAACAGCGTTGTGCGACATGACTGCTGCATGCAGCGGAGTTAAACCTCCAGACAGAAAAAAGAAGTGCTTCAGTACAAATGTTTACACGTTACAGAAAAGGCGAATACAACATACGCACCATCGTAATTGAACATTTCAATATCAATGGATTGCCCGGTCCCCATCAGGGTCTTCCAAATGCTCTGTGGAAAAACATACACAGGTTATTATTAACTTTTAATAGGAGCTAAAAGATGTAGGAAGAGTAAAGTCCAGGTTGGTTTCCTCAACACCTATTCAGTCAAAGGTCTGTAGGAAACATTTGATAAACACGTGGGACAGGCTCGAGGTTTCACATGAACTCTAACATACAGTTACAAATTAACAAGGCAGATAAGACACACATAACCTCGCCTTGTTGTGTTTCAACTGAACTGATGAAGTCACACTGACTTAATGCCAAGTCCAATATAGTGTTGATTGAGCCAATACATATAATTGATTACACGATTAGGCTCACTATTTTGAATATTTGTGTTGAGCATTTATGGTTGTGGCTTCAGCGTCAGTGAATTTTGACAATTAGTAACCCATGAAGATTGAAAACAACCTAGGAAAACCTCAAACACATTTATCGGCTTGAACGTCACTATTTGCACAAGCCGAGACTAAAAATCTTAGATAATATGAAGCATGTTTGATTTTTCGGACTTGTAGCTCGTTTAAAAAGTTGTTTGGTGAGGCAGCACGAATGGAAATCAAGGTTGAAGCCATGTGCCTCAGCAGGTATACACGTAAAGGTCATGAGTTCAAACCTGTAATTCTTTTTAAAGTTGAAAAGCTTTGAAGGGAACAATACAGTTGGTTTAAGTGATATGACACGTCATCCTGCTGAGCTACTTCCTTCTTATATTTCAAACATAGGTTGTTGTGAGACCTAGAGCCCTTAGGAACATTTCCTGAATCCAGTTTCCTCCTCAGGGGACTACCCCAACATGTTGTGCTGCTACCAGGTCTACTATTTGTGCAAGTCATGTCAAAAACACATCAGAGGTATGCCAACAGCCATTCCAAGTCTACCGCAGTTGTATAAGTCTACCACCGTTCTGTCAGTTCCACAATAGTGACGTACGAGGTCCAACAAGTCAACAGTCAGGCCAATTCCACGTCAACGGAGGTGTGCCAAAAGTCCTACCAAATTTTAGGCAAATGGGATAGGACGTCAGTGTGCGTTGAAATGTGTTGAAGTGTTGAAGTACACACTTCCACAGCAGAGTAGTTCAACCATTTTGGCACCAACTTGGCCGACCTCTGTTAACGCGGATTTTTGAGATATGAATAGACCCCGATACACCGAAACGGACAAGTATTGACTACAGCAGTTAATTCTTACCTGAAGACTGAGAAAGTGTCCTTTCTCAGCGCACACGTGCAAAGGAGAGCGTCCCCAGAGGTCTCGCGTGTTGATTTGTGCCCCATGTTCCAGCAGGTCGCGGACAATCAAGTGCTGATTGGTGGCAGTAGCTATCTGAAGAGCTGTCTGTGATACAAAGGGCAAGGCCAGATTCTTAGATATGAATGAATATCAACAACAGCCGTGAGTCATTAAGCAGAGTGTTTGCACCGTTAACTGTGATGAATACATAAAACCCTGGGAAGTGTTTGTACCTGCCCATTGTGTTCTTTCATGTCCAGGGAGCCACACCTTGCCATTTTTGTAGCAAGCACATAAACCAGAGCCCGTCTACCTTTTGCAACTGCGATGTGAAGAAATCTGGAAACGATTACAGAATATTCATGTGCAAATTATGTCAGTGAGTCACTGATTAGGCTGTGGCGTGTGACTACCTGACTATGTGAATCTGTAACTTCAGTTCATATTCAGTACATACGTGTCGCCATCTCCATCTTGCATGTTCAGCATCTCCTGAGAGACTCCTTCGATTCTCTGTGTCTCTTGCTGTATTTGCCAGTGAAATAGAGTAAGTTTGACCTCAGTAGTCGGATACACTGGATGTTGCACTGGTTGTTGGGTAATGTGGTTATTTTCAGGAGGAGACTGATCCATGTTACTGAGGTGTACTGGTGTTGGAGGGTCGAACAGATGAGGACTCAAGTCGTTGGGAAAAACTTCAGATTTTGGAGATTTAAATTTATCCTCCAAAACGTTGTCGTGCTGAAAGCAGCTCCATTTCTAAAAGAGAGTCATTTCGAACCTGTAATTTCACTCACTTATTTCAAGCATGTGAATGTGATTTATTACATTTCTGGCACAGCACAGCCCCTAAATGATTTGCATATGAAGAACTTGTACTGCTGTCAGTTATATCAGCGGAGGTGGAGGAATGCTGAACTGCTTCCTCATACTAGGGGGACTCAAAATCAGTAAGTACAGGTAAAGCACGAAAGAGGAATCATGGAACTGATTGCAATATTTTCTTGGAATTCAAACCTACAACAGGAGCGATCTTAAACTCGTCCCATCACACTCTTGTGGTTGTACAAGTACTTGTTTTTCTTGTGACTAACCTGTCGTCTCATCATTAGCAGTTGCTTCACCGTGTTCTTCTTGTGTATAGTTTGGAAGTATTCTGCTGGCCGGTTATCAATGACTAAAGAAAACAAACACAGTATGCGTGACTATACATGAAGTCTGCAGGAAGGAGATTTCATCAGTTACTGGGCAACCAAAACAGCAGTGAAAGAAGTAAAAGTAAAAGTTAGCATGAATAAACTGAGAAAAACGTGTACTTAAAAAAAATAACCACAAGTACTCTGAGCTGTCCGGCTGCTCTGTTGGGCAGAGACATGATCCTAAATTTGGAGTTAATTTAGAGTGAAATGTTAAAACTGTGACCACTTGAGGCTGGCTCCAGAAGTGAGTCAGTCTCCGTAAGTCCCCACGTTAAAATATCAGCAAACTAAAGGATGAAGACGAATTCTCTTGGATTCGCTGGAAAAGTCATCATCAAAGCTGAAAACAGGATGTTTTCCTGAGCTCGCAGGACAGCAACACTAGAAACGTATACTGGTCTCATCGACCATGATATATATAAATGCAACATACGCACGAAAGCAGCATGAATATGAATCCAAAAACATCAGATATGATAATAAAACAAACATTTTACAAAGTATTATCAGGTCGTCTGAGCTCTTTCACTGAAGTAATGTCAACATTGACAAAATCAACAAGTTCAGACAGATATTAAACTCCCTTGTTCCCCTGAGTCTTGAACATAACATAGGTGGAATCAAATGATCAGGAACAACGCAGCACGGTTTGAGTTTCATATTTTTGAAGGCTCCATTATGGTGAAAGCTCGTATCAAATGACCATTATTATAAAAACTGACCTGTATCATTTATGAAGTCTGTCCCCGCTGACATACTTCCTCTTGTTTCATTCCCTCTCGGATCCAGCATGTTTAAGGAGTCATTTATTCACCCCCTCTGCTTGAAACCTCTCACCTCACACACCTGGAATGTAAAGCAGCTGTCAACAAACCCCGGTCGAGTGTCACTCACCTATCGACACAGTGAGATCAGAAATGAGGAACAAACTGCCACGCAAACTGTCCCTACACACCTGGCTCCAACTTCCTGGTTGACAGGTTACTGATGACACCTTCAAAATAAAAGGTATTAAACATTTGGTCACTCCTAAAACTTAATATTAAAACATCAATCCAAGCAAATTGAGTTTGATTGCTTTTTATATGAGCAAATTAAATTTGAAAAAAATAAAATAAAATGCACTGAGGGTCAGTTTATATGCAAATGAGGTCAATGTGCAGCATACAGGAGCAAAGCTGATGAACAATACAGCCTTTATGAGTGAACCGGTAACTCAACTGAAGGACAAACAAAGAGAATGTTACGTTATTAAACAAATATTTATCATAAAGCAGACTGTGAACTGAAGAAACGCGTTTCAGGAACATTTTTAGTGACAGATACACAATAAAGTGAAAAATCCAGGTTTTACACACCTGTTAGACTCACTGGTCAAAATGTACGACACCACTGGAACGTCTACAGGATGAAGTCTCCGGCCTGAAAGACCCAACATACAAACAACGCACAGTGCCCAAAAGTTACTGCGTGTACTCTGCTGTGAGCGCTTGGTGGTGGCACGAACCACTCCCTTGTTAACAGCTCAGATTTCCCCCTAGAGAAAGAGAAGCAGGCTGTGCTTGGCTTCAGTCCAAAGCAAGCAGCAACCTCCGTGGCTGTGAAGTGAAGCCAAATAACTGCAGTTCCTCAAACGGCCACTCGAGGCTGGCTCCAGAAATTAGTCAAATCAAATCAAATCAAATTTTATTTGTATAGCCCAAAGTCACAAAACACATTTTGCCTCAGAGGGCTTTACAGTCTGTACATTAGTCAGTCTCCATAAGACCCCGTCCTGCCTCTTCCACCTCCCGGCAAAGACGTGGATCAAACATCAAACAAGCCACCTGTAGTGACACCCACCTGTCAATCAAAGCCACACTGTTAATTCTGAATACATTTAAGCCTGAAGTGTTTTTCTAATAATATAATACATTAAATAATTCTCAAAATAGTTACCATTTCATTTTTATGTTCATCAATTACACTAATTTCAGCTGTACTTGCACATTTTTGTATGTTTTGTGCATGATGTATGATGTGTCAGTACAATACTTGAATAACTGTAGTATTACGATCTAATTTCCCCCATACACTCAGAAAAATAATAGATTTTAAAAGTTTAAACAATATCACGTAAGAGGGATAGATTTCTTTAGTGAATATGAGCATAGCTGTGATTAATTCGAGTGAATTCTTTAGCACCTAACAGCTAGTGGGAAACCAGTTATACAGGTTGTCATTATGGATTATACTGATACGACTTGACAAGAAGGGTAATATGTCACATGTACATATGACATTCTTTAGCTCAAGTGTCCAGAGCGATGTGTTTTCCCACGGTTGATGCATGTGTTTGTTTTTCAGCTACTTGTAGAAATATCTTTACTTTGGTTACAATCTGAGATAGACGCCTGTTACAGTCGTTAGAACACCTGCAGGGTGGAGCGATACAAGTCGCTAAGCGCAGTTACGCCCGATAACAGCACTCGTGGAACGACCCATGTGCAATCAGATTACTCGGTCTGAACTAACTGTTGTAAAAGCGGTCTGTAAATCATCAAAACAATGAACAGTGTTTTCTTATGTGGGTGAGAAGTACTGGTACGAAATACTGAGTGAGTGCACAAACTGGTTAGTGCACCTGAAGCCCCCTCAGGACAGAAAACGTTACAGTGGAAGAATCTTGAAGCTGATCCATCAACACCAGGCTCCATATGTTACACTTTAGATATACTATATTTGCAGTACAACCCGAGAAAAAATATAAATTTAGGACACAACGTCCATGATGTGATCACTTTCTGTCAGCCTGTCTCAGACCTGATGAGCTCAGGGTCCAGAGAAGTCTGCAGTGTTTCTGCCTCGGGGATTGAAGGTTACTTCTGGACATTCAGTGTTGGTTTTTAGGCTTTGTTCCTCGCGTGCAGAGATTTCTCTGGATTCTCTGAATCTTTAAATCATTTAAAACTGTGCGCTGACAAACATCGTTCTTAAACTGTGGAGTGCTGAACTTTACCCCGTCCTTCATGTGGACAACTGAGTTTATCAGTTTGAACATTAAATATCTTTGCACTTACTTAACCTAGCAATCTAGCATAATACTATTGATTGTGGTTTGAATAATATGGAAACTCAAACTTTCACTTCCAATAACTGAAACTATTATTTACTGTGACATATTTATGTCATTTACTGTACATTCACAACATATTTACCATCAATGAGCGTTTTAACATTCTTCAAAGCTTTTGTTGAAAAGGTCTGAAGGAAATATTTCCCAGAGGGCTTTTTAAGTATGTGAAAAGCTCTTAAGCTTCAGGTTATAAAAACCTGTATAACAGGGCAAAATTTCAAAGAAATATTTTTTTGACGGGTGTGACAGAGAAATGCCTGTATAAAAAGAGCAGCAAGAGACACACAGCAGGACATCAGCCAGAGAGAAGGGTTCGACATCGACCTCCATCTGCAGAACTTCATCTCCCGGCCGCTTCACCCAACCTTTGGACGGTAAGACAAACTCTTCTTCTTCGCCTGGCTTCATGTAGTCATGATGTCAGCGTGATTGCACATTTTCTAAAAAGATGCATGATGGAAAATTAATTTTGAGTGCAGTTGTGCTGTTATACTGAGTATTAGCACGGCTGTGATTTAGTCATGTAATCACAGTCGTGCTAATATTCAGCATAACAGCACTCTCATGTGATATTGCTTTATTAGATACAGTAAATAGCTTTTTTGAATTACCACCAAATATTGAGTACTATCCTCTATGGTATGGAGCTAGCGTTACTTACTTAACAATGTGATCTCTTCAGCTCTCCGACAGTCAACTGCCAGGCTCCATCATGGTGAAGCCAGGTGCTCTGGTCCTCCTGATGGCAGGTATGCAGCCGCTGAAAAAGTTTATAACCTTTATTTTAAAACCATTTGATGACTAGCTCATGTTTTCAACATGTAGTAGTCCACTGACGGAAAATATGTCCCAGAAAGAAAGAATGTATGACGCCTCTCATTTCTTTTTTCTTCAAATTCACACTGTAGTCGCTGCCAGCCAGCTTTCTCCATCTGAAGAGCTGAACATCAGCGACTGTCCCATCACTTTTTACGGACGCACATTCACCTTTGTGGAAGTGAGTAAACATTTTAATTGGTATCCCCTTTTTGTAGTTTATCCATAACTCATTGGACTGAATGAAAATGAGTGACTCGCGTATGGTGTTTCTGTTTTTTGTAGACGAATTTCACAGGTTTGAATGCCGAGATTTGTTTCAAGAATAGCCCAAATGGAGAGGCAAAGGACTGTGTTTCCATGAACGACCAAGTCAGTACGGAAGCAATTGATGTGGCCGTACAAAATTCCATAACGGCCCCTGGATCAAGTCTTCATCAAGCTCTGCCAAACATCAAGTCCACTTCAAACTGCTACATTTCCTTTTCGTTTTTCTTGAAAAACTTGACTTACGTGAGTCATCGTCAGCTGTTTTTAACTGATTGATCAACACAAAGACATTGTGTGAGCCAATGGGAACTTTGGAAGATACCTCCTAATATTTTATGTATATGTCTATTCATGTTTTCAGATGAAAGTTCATTTCCACAACTTTGGCAAACAATCAGCCCTGGAAATCAAATTGTCAAACATTTCTGTGGCTTCACTTGTAAGTATATAATACATTCCAAAGAACTTTATTATTCCCACTGGAGGCAACCTTTATGTAGTATGTAATTTAGCAGCTAAAGAGGAGTTGGTGGAGACCAAAATGGAGTAAAGGGAAACCCCGAAAAGGGGATGAGAGTGCAGTATGATATTATTAACCTTGATTTATTTTATCTGATTTTTCTAGACTGTGATCCCTCAGTTCAATAACACAAATCTGATTGTGTGGAAGATTTCTGGAAATGATGCGAAGAATACTACTTTTATGGACTTAACCGGATGCAGACTCTCAGGCAGGCCTAGGACTTTTTTGAGGATCCTCAAAACACAACAAAAAATGTTACACTTTGTTGGTGTTTAATGTCATAAATCTCTTATCACTTCCCAGATTCCCGTATTCTCGCTTCAACAATCTCAATTAACAATCCAGACACTTGCTCCAGTTTGGTCTGTGATGTATATGGAGACCTCAAAAATATCCACAAATGTGGATCCAGGGAGGTCTGCCAGGGAAAAAACGAGTAAATATGTTTGTTTTTTATTTGGAATAACATTTGAATTCAAATCTGATGTGCCAGAAGAGATTATGTTTTCACAGGTTGAGTCATACTGTCCTAACATTGGTGGAGCGATTTATATTGCCTGGAAATGGTGTCTTCATGCAGTAAAGCACCTAGATAAACAAACTGTCACTTTCCATCCCCATCAGGTGCATTAAGATTGGCGTGTGCACCGTGACTGCCTCAACCATCATTGATTTCCTGACCAAGGACCATTTAGTCTCAGATCGGTGCGTGTACAGTCTGATGAGGACTCAAGGAAACTCGAGCATTAATCTACTGGCGGGTTTCAGGGAACGTCATCGCCGACATGTGACGTTTTTGGACCACTTGGTGTTACGGCTGAATGGGCCAGGTGTAAAAATTTATCTGGAGCAAGGTGGAAGAGTTCGGGTAAGTTGTCACAATCATGTGTTCAAATCTGTTATTATGACTTTTGTGTGATCAAAAGATATTAAGTGCAAAGCACATGTATGTATTCATAATGTAGGTTGATAGCAAAATACTGATGCTCAACGCCACGGCTCAGCTGGTTCACGGTGTGGAGCTCTCAAAGGACCACACCGGAGTTACTGCCAAGATACCGTTCGCCGGCGCAACCGTCTTTTTTGATGGAAACACTGCACATGTGGAAGGTACAGAAATCTGGGCTGATATAATATTTGTGCCATTCTGTTGGGGTAAATTTAAGAATGACAACAGTGCTAAATATGTTGAAAGTTCATTGATTTGTCTTTTATTGCCTCGTGACATTGACTAGGACTTAGCAATGCAGAGGGCCTGTGTAGCAACTCCACCCTGAGTGCAGAGAAGTCCAACTACAGTCCAACCGGGTATGACTCAGTCACAACAAAATGTGTGCATTCATGATTTTACCAGTTTATTAAAGCAACACGGTGTATAAATCTGTATTTCGACCCCCCAGCTGTGAGATTCAGCACAGCGACACCATTGACAGTATGATGAACTGCACTGAACAGTAAGAACTCACCCATCAAAACACATCAGCCCTTCCTTCAAACAGTTGTCGTCACACATTTTGTCATGTGATCATGGATGATTGTGTTAACGGACTCTCAATCTTCCTCTGTGCTTTGCTGAAACAGCTGTAATCTCATGAGGCAGGCGCCCTTCACCGCTTGCAGCACTGATCCGGAGCCCTTCATAACCGCCTGCACGAACACTTTGTGCAAATACCCAGCGGTGGACGGCCTCAAATGCCAGTTTTTCGACGCTTATGCCAGGTCCTGCAGCCTGGAAAACAACGTCACGCTGGAGAACTGGGGATCAAAGACCGGCTGCTGTAAGATTTCTGTTTGGTCTGATGAAATGTGACGAGATAAGACGATTGGTATTTGTTGTGTTTTGTCTAAAGTACTGCTGTCATAAGTTAGTAGAGGGCTAAACTGGAATTTAGTAGCTTGGTCGATGAAGTCTTTAGTCCATTCGCTCTTTGAGTCCAACGATACAGAAGCACATGTAGATGATTCGGGTAATTTTATGGCTGGCAACCAAACTTTGCTGGCTTCCTGCACGATAAGAATGAACGCTTCATCCAGTTGTCTTTATACATCCGTGAGCCGACGACAGACGACTAAAAGTCGGTCCCAGATTAACTCTCATCCAGCTGCTTGTGTTGTTGTTTTCATGCCATTTGATACTCATCTGTCTGTTTCTGTCTGCAGCTGCTGTCTTTCGGGCCTGTCAGGACCGGTACTGCAGTATGCACGAGTTCTGCGGTGAACTGCACGGTGAAAGCCTCTGCTACTGCAGGGCTGATTTTGCCTCCAAGTACAATCCAACAAACACTTTAGGTACTGTTTAAAACCTGTTTAAAGGTTCTAATGTGTCTTTAGGGGGAGGGTTGCTACATCAATAAACCCATGTTGACTCGATTTCTTTCTCCTGTTGGGCGTCCAGGCGAGCCGACGGTCTGCAGACAGGACTCCGCCACTCTTACTCTGGCTGGTTGTTTGATGGAAAGCAAAGGCATTGACTACTCTGTGTTGCACCTTAAAAACCAGAGCTGCAAAGGTCAGATGGACCAAAACACCCACATGGTGACTTTCAGCTTTGACAGCGTCAACACCTGTGGGACGGAGGTTATGGTGGGTTCACTTTCTTGAACTGGTCCACTGGTCCCTGTTAGCATTCCCAAACACTAACCCTTCACTGGTCTTCTTCACCCTGTGTCACAATTTAGATGAACAACAGCCAAGTTATCTACAAGAACACCATCATGTCGCGGGACACCTCTCTGAACAGCAACATTTTCCGCTACGAAAAAGTGAACATCGACTTCTCCTGCTACTACGCCAAGCCAAGTGTCAAGAGTCTGGCCTTCAAGATCAAAGACGGGTGCGTGGAGGCTCGGCCGAGCTTCACCTGCTTGTTCTTGTGTTGACTGAAGCTTGTTGTGGTCCATGTTTAAAGCAGCTGACATTCATGTGTGTGTGTGTGTGTGTGTGTGTGTGTGTGTGCTCTCCAGTTCTGTGGTACAGAAAATTGTATCTGGACTTTGGAACTACACTGTGATGATGAACGCCTACACTGACAGCGCACTCAAACACCTTGTCACGGCATCTACTGAGGTCTTGCTGGACCAGAAGATCTTTGTGCAGCTGAAGGCGGAGCTGGACGATACAAGGATCGCAGTGGTGACTGACTCCTGCTGGGCAACCAACAGCCCGGCCTCTGATGCCACTCTGCGATACAACCTCGTCATCAACGGGTGAGGAAACACTCAAAAGTTTTCTTTGTCGGTCGCTCTGAAGCTCCTGGTGTCATCACGTCTGCTTTCCTTTTTCTGGGCAGGTGTGCGAACCCTGCCGACCCGACGGTGCAGGTGATAGGAAACGGACAGGGAACGTCCAACGTCGTCTCTTTCAACATGTTCGAGTTCACTGGGAAAAACAATGAAATCTACCTGCACTGCTCACTGGAGCTGTGCCTCAAACAGGGCAACACCTGTGTCCCGGTAAGCAATCATAAGTACAGATGGTTTCTTTCATGATACATAATAGCACTTATTAGTCCAGCTTGCCTTCTGTTTATTTAATGAAGCTCCATCCTCCCTGTCTTACAGACCTGCGGTGGAGCTAGTCGCAGGAAGCGCAGATCTTCCAAGACTAAACTTGTGGATGCAAAACCAGCCCTCATGACTATGGCCTGGAGTAATTAGGTAAGATAGCGCCCCCTTCTGATTAATTACTTGGTATGCATACATTTAATTAATAAAAAAATAAGTCTAAATCATGACTGTATGCTGGTTTTATCTTGATCTCTCAGGCGTTTCCTGACTTAAGCTTTGTCTCGGCAAGGAGCCTGAAGTTATCATTGGTGTAATCTGTCTTGATTTAATCTGATGATTTGTGCAAATTAATTAAATTTTGATCAGAAAGAATTAAACTAATCAAAGAAGGGTTTAGATGATTATCTTTAATATACTACCTCCCTACTACACTAATGTTCTCTCTTTAAAGATACAACTTAGCAAAAGAAAATCCAGAAAAATAAAATAAAGTATGTTGAGAAAAAACTGAGTTTCAGTCATTTATTTATGCACTCAAACTTTAGATTTAAGTTCTTCCAGCTTTTCCAGCTCACCTTGACTTGAGCGAGGCGGCAAACTCGAACATGAACAAATGAAACTGATTATTTTCATTACTCATACATGGCTTATTAAGGTGATTCATATTTCCATGAAATGATGCACAGAGACAATAAAAGCACTGAAGACAAAGTGATAAAATCAGTTTAATAAAGATTCTCCGCTATAAGGCCAAAGACTTTAGATATGTGGAGCAGGATTATAGACCGCCGTGGTGGTCTGTGTGTTTACATTACATAATTTATCAATCAAAAAGTCATCATCAGTTAAACCAATCAGCACCGAGGTCCGCCCACACTCAGCCAATCAGATACAAAAGAAGAGAAAATCACAATATGAGTAAATACATGTGAACTGTTTACAAAATGTACAAATAAAAAAGGCTCTCACTGCTTTAACTTTTATTTTAATTGGAGTGATGATTCATCATTAACATGAAGACATCTGTATTACATATAAAATGAAGAAAATGGATCATGTTTTATTCACTTTTGGGAGCAGCAGGACATGAAGTGAGTCCACTGAACTCAGGCTGTCTTTAAAAATATGTTTAGATATACCGTATATATAGAGAGAGAGATTTCAAGTGAGGCAGAACAGATCATTCTGATTTATTACAACTTTAGTATTAAATTTGTAATACAGTATCAGCAGCCACGGGCTAATGGCAAGCTAACAAACTTCTATTCCACCTGCAGCGGATTCATAAAACATGGCTTGTATAGTGTTCTCTGCCCTGACTAAAACAGGCACTACTGAGTAAAATATGTAGCCATTTTGGGAAACGTTTGTATTTGCCTTCTTGGATTAGTAGATGCTCAATGTGAAGCTAGAGCTAGCAGGCTATTACCTTAGCTTAGCATTAAGGGGCGCTACTTGACCGAACATTGTAATGTTCTTTAATTTCACGTTCCTGTGTACAGTTATACTTTTAAAAAAGTGTTAACTAGGCCCTAATTGTTAGATAATCTTTGACTAAAACAAAAACATTGACTAAAAGGTCTAATACAGTAATACTGAATAGTAATGCATGTTCATTTTAATATATTTTTTTAGTCTTTGCAGTGAACTTGGCCCTGCCATCGTCTGAAAAGTAAAAAGAATGACAAGAAATCAGAAATTAATCATGCAAGACCGTTAATTACTGTGTTTTCATTGTTTGTAAAATGATTAGCTTAAAGACACGACTGTGCAGCCCAACCGGTGAGCGCACACACATATGCATGCATACACAAATAAACAGTAATCAGCGTTCCATATCCACGCCGATGCAGAGATATTAAACTTAAAAAGGAGTCAATAAATGTTGGTATCAGTTTGGATCGGCCTAGTCTACATCCTGGAGTTCGTCATTTAGCCTCCTCCATGGTCAACCTGTTTTATCTCATTTATTAACCCCCCGTTCTTTCCTTCATTCCCCGCTCTTCCTCCTATTTGATTCGTTTTGCGACATCCAGATAGGCAAACTGGATCTCCCTCTCAGCGGGGCAGGTGCTGGTGAACTCCTCCCTCTGATAGGCGCAGTTTAAATACCTCCACACCCCTTCCATCTCCGCTGGAATCTCAAAGTCACGGTACTTCTTGGCTACGACCTGCAAACAGAAAAATATGACCAGGAGTGAGTTCTCTGAGCGTTTCTTGTGGCAGTCTAAGAGGGGAACAGCAGCTGAACCCAACCTTGAGGATGTGTAGCTTAGGCAGCAGATTGCAGTCGGCCAGGGTGAGCTCGGACCCGTCTAGAAAACTCCTGGAGGACTCTGGCAGGTCTCCTGAGGCATCGGCATCAATCTCCTCAGACAGGGGAGTCCTCAGGAAGTCATCGAGACGCCGGAGAGACTTGAGCAAGGCTTTCTCTAAGGCTGCACGCAGACGTACAGAGACAGGGTAGTACAGATGATAGGATAGCTCCTTCAGGGAAACTAATGGGGCAAATATCAACGTCACATGACCTTTCTGGCCATGTGGGGGCAGCACAACAGCATCGATGAATGCAGGATTGTTCACGCTCCTTTTAGCTCTGGTTTGGTCTCCACCAACCTCTGAGAAAAACACCTAGCTCGGTCCTAACTAGTCTGTGCGTTGGCTTTATCTGAGCTTTTTGGCCTGCCTCGCGAGAACGGCACAGCTCTTGCCTCTTACCGTCATTGGTGTCTTTCCGTGCGTTTTTGATGTAAGCTGAGAACTTGGCGAACACATCAATGCCAGCTGTGTTGGCTTCAGGATGTTTGGGAGCCAGTCTGGGGTAGCTGAAGCGAAGACACATAATACAAGTGAACTGAACACACACACACCAACATGTCCGAAGCTTGGAGAAACTGGAAACTTGGAGTAATTCTAGCTTAATCCTCCTCATAGGGGTTTGTGTGTGTTTCTTTACCGTGGCGGGGTCAGTTTCTCCTCCAGGAACTCCTCTATCTTGTTGACATCAACCTTGACCTCGCCGTTAAAGGTCACAAAAGGAGGGTTGGTTCCTGGAGCAAGGTCCTGCAGGTCAGCCGGCTTCCTGACAACAGCAAACAGGACAAAAAGACCGCAGTGAGAATGAAGTTGATGTCACTGGTAGTCTTTACCAAGCTCTTTCCGGTATAGAAACGTGTAGCATGTGTGCGTGCGGTTTTACCTCTTGAGGTCGACAGTGGTGACGTTGAAGATGACTCCTTTGAGCCACAGGATCATGAAGAGTCTCTGAGAGAACGGACAGTTACCAATGCTCTCTCCATCACTTCCAGCCTGCACACACACACACACCGGGTCAGAATGTGTTAAATATAAACCCTACGTGTGTTAGTGTCTAAAATGAGCTGTAGAATACAAACAAACTCACAAAATCAATACATACATTGATATATTGACAGGATTTAATCTCCACTCCTGAACAACAATGATTATTGCAGCTTTAACATGAGCACAATCTGTTCTTAACCTGAAGAGGTTTACAGCATCACTTACCTTTACGAATAGTTCAATTGTAGGGAAGCCCAATTTTTTAACTGCAATGTCATATAGTGACATGGTGAACGAGCCGGTTCAGCATTCCAAATTTCTCGAGATGTTGAGTGAAAGCTCGTCTAAAACTGATCAAAACAGCTTCTTACCGCAGAAATTCAAAAACAAAATGATGTTTTCAGATCAGACCAAGACAGTGTAATCCCTGTTTAGGTATTCCACAACATCACTCCTGAAAAAAAGCCACAGTAATCACACCAGCACCAATTTTGTCTGTCTGTGTCCGCCTGACGTTTTGTCCATCTGCCTGCTCCTCGGACTGCTCGTTTGGTGTTTTTTTTTCCTGCTTTCTCTGGTATGTCAGTGTCTCCACCACACACAATCGCTCTTTGTCAGAGCAAATATTAAACACAGTCTCAAGTAAAGAAAAAAAAAGTGTGTGTGTGTGGTGTGTGTATTAATCACATTGTGTGGGGGAAGAAATCTGCTCACACGAGAAGCTGAGCGTTAAATTTGGTTGCGGTTATGGTGAGGGTTGTGGTCTGTAGTGTCATCATACTGGATACATACACCTTTAATATACAGAGATATTAAAGGTGGAAAAACTCCAGGGAGAGTGTGTCCTTTAGGAAAAATGGAAGAGGAAGCTACTGTAGATAATTAACTGTGTTTAATTTTTAGGAGTATAGTTTTTTGGACAGGAATTAAAGGTAAAAATGTGTTTGTGTGACCTCCTGTTAACTGGCCGTCAGTCCTTACAACAGATTGCCCGGGTGAGATAAACTTTCTCTATAAAGCTCAGAGATATTGTAACTTAACGCTGCAGCATGAACTTTATAACCTGACATGAGGTCAGTGTTTGTGTGAAGAACAGTGTACGAGTTCCTTCATATTTTTTTTTTTCAGAGGAGTGGTGGGCAGCGGTGGAATCTCCGCTTCATCACAAACACACACAATGTGTCCAGTGTGAGTGTGTGTTTGCAGCCAGGATGAGAAGATGTTTTCCACACCCACGGCAGCTCAGATGTCTCTTTTGTTTTCACTCTTTTATAATTTCCAAGCTGACGTGCTTACATGACACATCGTCCATGAAGCTGCCACTTGCTGTAAAGTCAAAACCCCTGGTCCATTTATCTCACTGCATGATGGTCTAAATGCTTGTTTCAAAGCCTTTACTGAACTAGATGTGGTTGAGCTTGACCTGAGAAAAACGTCCTCCAACTTATCTTCCACTTCAGAGCTCCTTGTGTCAGAAACATACACTTTTAATAAGTTAATGTAGCGGTGATAAATATGTGCAGGAATTGCCTTTTTCTGCCTCAGTCTAATTGTTCGTGTTGATTTTTCTTTTATCCGTGTTAAGTAAAATCACACTAATGAGCACTAAGCACTCTATGCCTATAAATCTGTCGACAGGGTCAGCATCGGTCAAGCTTTTTAAATAAAGTTTCTGCATGCTTGTGAGTTTGGGAAACCCACCAGGTGTTAAGAAAAAAAATATAGTAAAAGGGGATGAAAGAAAGAAAATAGACCAATAGAATAAAGGTTGTTTATTATCAAGTCTGCAGGAGGGGGTACCTGGTAGGAGAGTAAGTTGGCAGGGCAGCGTGGGTCATCAGGTCAGTAGTGGGCCACAGCGAGTGGAATAGATTTTAATAGATTCAGCAAACCTTCACCAGTCAGATGTTGTTGAGATTGATTGAAGCATTAATGTACATACAGTATTTAATTGAGCTGAGTATGCGCTGTGCCCAGAGCTCTCAGCAAGCTAATCAGCTTACAGAGCGAGAATGCAGAGATTAACCCTGCATGCTACTGCCAGCAGCACTGTTACTCACTTGTTGGTGCCACAAAACTAGCAGGATGATGACAGCAAGGAACTATAGTTAGCAGTTCGTATCGAACTACTCGGTGACATTAATTGGTACATACTTGTGTACGCCGAGTGCCAGCGACACTCAAGGATGCTTGAACCTTTCCATAATATTTCAATCTACCTCTGTCTGTGCTGCCAACAGAGTCCCCGACAAAGGGGGCCATTGTTTGAATGTGAGCTCCCACGGAGAACAGGCTTGTTGTGTGTATGCGTCAAACGGCTCTCAGATATTAGTGCATTTTTTTTCTTGGCGTTAAACCTCTCTGCTGGCCGTCAGAAGGCTGCCCTCTTTTATTTTCACCTCAGTTAGGAATGTGCTGCTGAGCCAGAGAGCAAAATTAGCCTCTGTGTGTGTGTGTGTGTGTGTGTGTCGCATATATCCTTATTAAAGTTTCAGCACACACACGTACAGCATGGAAAATGGTAGAGTGTAGTGTTTTCCTGTCAATTTGCCCACAACCTTTAGAGTTGCATGCATGGAGCAATGTTGGCTCCCATGCCTGATGGATTAGGATATCACTGTCTTAATGGGATAAGGTAAGAAGATCAAGATGGGGTTCCTCTCTCACTTGCTTTCTATCTCTGTATCTGTCACAGACACACACACAAACACACACAAGATTATGTGCCAGTAAGGACAGCAACTATGCCAAAGACATCCCCCATCACACTAATGGGTTTCTAAAGCAGAAATAACTGTGATTCACACAACCCCTGCAGCAATTTACAATGGTTGTGAGAAGTTTTGCGTGGATGCGTACTTGTCAGGAGAAATTAACAAGCAGCACATAACCGCCATTGTATTTTCAATGGTTGCTAGCATTTGTTTTTCCAACAAGCATGCCAGCATCTTAAATCCTGTGTTCATGTTTGTCAAAGTCACGCCAGTCACCTGTTGAATGACGCTCCAAAACTGGTCCAAGCTGGGCCGAGCTCCAAGCCGAGCTGTTCATATGCCGCTAATTGGAATATTTTGGTCATCAGCCCAAATTGGCCCAAGTCAACATTTTTCTAAAAGTTGGCCTTGGTGAAGCATACAGGCTTACATTTGAGCCTCCATTGCCAGAACATGCCACTCAGCTGCAGTTTGGCTCAGCTCAGCTGACTGACTCTGGCCAAAATATATTAACGCTGCCATGGCCTCACTCTTGGCTTGCATTGGTAAAATACAAATCAAGGTGAATCTTGCACAGGGTCCATTTAAGAGGCTGTTTCTGTGTCAGTGGTAACTTATTAGTTAGCAAAACTCCGAGCTGACCAAGGAAGCTGACCAAGGAGGAACCGGGGATTCCTCCATGGTTCCTTGGTCAAAGTTATTGACTCAGGGTGGACATGATATGTGTTGCTTCTTATGGTTCATTACCTTGACATAGAGTGCGATCTCATAGTCCTGGTCTAGAGGTGTTCTTCTTTTCCTGCGCCCAGGAGGCAAGGGGCTCTCCACCCACCGATGGGAGATCAATTTGACCTCCTCTGTCTGTTCGTTCATCACCTCCCGCTGGGGGAAATACGAATGGCCATCCTCCAGCAGCACCACTCTCTTTTTCTTCACCTGCCCATCCCTCTTTTTGGGCAGGGATTCGTCTTTGATCACTGACTTCAGCTCATTGATCCAGTCCTCATTCCTTGGCGGAAATTTCTCTTCAGACGATGTTTCCTTCTTCACCCATTCTTTTCTTCCCCTCTCAGACTCCCAGGCGTCTTTTTTCACAGGTTTCACTTCTTTTTTCCACTCAACGTCTGGTGCTTTCTCTTCCTCTGGTTGATCTTTTCTAATCCAGTCATTATCTTTTCTCCTGGATGACAGCACTCTCGTCATCCCCAATTCTTCTTTCTTGACTGGCTGCGGTTCAGGACTCAAGATGCCGTTTTCCATAGCTTGCTTTAGTCCTTTAACTCTTCCATTGATATCCAACTCTTCCTCTCTGTTGTTGCCTTTTGGTTTCTCGTCCTCCACCACCTCTCCTTCATCTTTTGTTTCCTTGTCATTGTCCTTACAGAGTTCTACCTTCTCTAGTTCTCGATACTCTCCAAACTTTGTCTTGTCTATAGTGTCTTCAGAAGGGCCTGTAATGGCGGCGGGCTTTAGTACTTCAAGTTCTGTGCTTGGACTCTCCTCTATCTCTTCAATCTCATCATCTAAAACAGTCACAGGCTCTTCTGCCAAATCCACCTCTCCCACCACGACTTCTTCTGCTGCTCCTCCTCCCTTCTCATCTTCTACAAGGGCCTGCTCTCTTAGCTGATCTGTCAAGTTTTCTCCCCAATCTGTCCCTGCTTCTTTGAAGACCTGTGAAGGATGTTCTTGCAAATCACATCCCTCCTTTGTTGCGGTCTCCTCTAATGTTTCCTCAACTCCTGGTTTATCAACCTCACCCCCTTCTTCTAGTTCTAAAGCCTCCTCCACCTCGTCCAAATCCACATCTTGCTGCGTGTCTACAGGTACTTCCTCCACACGCTGCAGTACTGGTTCTACTTTAGCCTTCTCTTCTTGCATTTCTAGATCACCTCTTCTGCACTCTGTCTCATCCATTGACTCTCTAACAACATTATCCCCTGTCTTCCCCTCCTCTTCCGTACTCTGTCCTCTGCCATCCATCATTGTTAGAGTATTAACCCCAACCTGTCGCTCTTGCTTTTCCTGGTTGATTCCTGTTATCGTTGTTTCCTCAATCCCTTCTGTCAGAGACTCTTCTTTAGAGCGTACAAAGGCCAAGTCTGGTTGCTCTACTTTCTGATTTGTTGCCTTGTCTAGAACAATATCAGAAATGGGGGTTGAATCTTTCACAAACTCTTTGGGTCCTTCATCCTCACCCTTTGCCTCTTTGCAATCCTCTTCTTGCCCTGTGCAGTTGTTATTACTGGATTTAAATACCTGTTTGCTGGATTCTGCGTTGTCCTCGTCATTGTTTTGCATTTTGACTTTGTTCTCAGTGGTCAATTGATCGGCCTGGTTGGCTACCAATTTGTTTGCGTCATTTGTATCATAGGGTATGCTATTCTCACTAACAGCTGAGGTTTGGTATACATGACTTTGACTGTTGACTTGTTCATTTATTCCCATGGCATTAGGGGCCACATCTATTGGTGGACACTTAACACCATCAGTTACATCACCATCAGAGGGAACAGTAACATCCTCTGTTTTGTCTTTTGTGTCATCAGTAGGCTGCACACACTCTTCTGACCCTTCTACAAGAGTACCCGAGTCCTGAACATGCTCTGCATCATCAGTTCTGGTCAGTACCTGGTGTTCTGTTTCTTTATTGCTGTCTAATATCTGCTCTTCACCTTTCTCAGCCTCCTTCAGTGCTGAAAGTTGACATGGATTGTCAATCGTTGCCTTTGACTCTTCCTCCTCCTTCCCTTCCTCTGCTTCCTCGCTTGTCTTTTCATCTTTTATTCCATGCTCTTCATCCCTTACTTCTAACCCTCCCCCACAGTTTTCCTCCAGTCTTTCGCCTCCTCCTTCTCCATCTCTTATTACTCCATTTGGTAACAGGGTCACTTGGATAATCTTTACTTCCTCATTTTCACTATGCTCTCTGCTTACTTCGTCATCCTGCTCTGCTCCAGCCATCATCAAAACATCCTCCCCTACCTCCTCGGCTAGTTCCACATCCTCATCTTCCTTGTCTCCCTCCTCATCCTTTCTTCCTCTCTGGGTATCCAGGTCTAAACAAATACCCAGTGGGCTGTGGATAATGGCACCATTTGACAGGTCTGAGTTTGGGCAGGAGTCTGACTGAGCCATTGGTAAAGTCTGAGGAAATTATGGGAGACGCTTAGGAATAATTGGTGCCAAAGTTTCCAGGAAGTTCTACAAGATATCAAGTTTGTGGAATGGGTCCAGTTTCACAGAAAAGGACAAAGCCGGATTTTGGAGGCACTAAGACTGCAGATTTTTTTCAGTTTTCAGATTAAGTCCAATGGGAAAGCGTTTCTGAGGACGTTATTGTAAAAGAAACACAGTATACCAGAAAATATTTAAATAGGATCTCACAGTGCTTCTAATGTTCCATGGCAAACGTAGCGGGTCACAAGAAGACTCAAATCCCGGAAGGATGATCTCCGATGTGTTCGGGTTTCCACACTGGTGCAAGGTAGATCTCAGAATGCCTGTAGGATTCTCGGGAAGTCCCAAATTTCCATATGCATAGGGAAAATCCAGATTTTCCGATTTCACCCACAAAGATCACAAGAAAATATTATATAAGTGTGCAGGTTTAGGGTTGGTAAGAACACACCCTTCTTACGCCTTGCTTGTGGCCGCGAGGCTCACGAATCAGTAGAATCAGTACTGCACCTGAAGCAGATTTAGACATCAATAAATACAATCTCCCTCTCTCTCTCTCTCCCTCCCTCTCTCTCCCTCCCTCTCTCTCCAGAGGATTAAATGGAGGCTGATCCCCACATGACCATGGAGCTTAAACCCCCTCTGCCACCCAGGGACCAGCACCACTACTTGAGTTGTGGTTTTTTACACACACACGAACACACACATGCACACACATACCATTACGTACATAACACATACCTGTATCAGACACACAAACTCATTTTTCAGTACCATCCAAAGTTTTGCATACTGCACTGCAATGAATACTTACTAGTCTCACATAGTATTACTATCTATACACTTATTTTGACAGTAATTGTGTAAATCCAACCTGTGCATCATGACGAGTACTTATGAGTAATTACTTTTCAGCCAGTTTGATACATGCTAGTCACCAAAATAACTATTATTTAAATTTAAACTCGTTACACGTTATTTATCTTCCATAACTGCAGACAGCTGTAATAAGTAGGATCTGCCCCAAGAGGGCAGAATGTCGACTTCAAAGATCACCACTCAGAAACAACAGAGCAGCAAATTATAAATCTGAAACTGATGACACTAATTATGAGGTTAACTGGAGTGAAAGGTGAATTTAAATTTTGCTTTTCTATTGCGGCAAGTTTTATTTTGAAAATTGCCGCATCCCAAATGAGGTATTTATGTTAAACTATTTTAAATAATTAATTAAATATTAATGTTTTGTTCATATTGTCCAAAAGACTGGAACCACGAAAAACATTGTTTAAAAAGATGTAAAATAAAAAAAAGTAATAAAAATAAAATAAAAATAAACACCGCAAAACCGGAAACGCGTTCAACCTACGTCACTTCCTTTATCCTCTGCGCCAGGCTAACACATTCACCCTCGAGGTTTATTTACAGCTAATATTAGATAATATTTCACATTTTAGTTGGTGACAATAACAACTACCGAGCCACGGGCATCGCCCGTAATTAAGCAGGAGAAGATATTCACGAAATATCGCGAGGTTTGCGTGTTTAGCGGTGTATCATCTCTAATTCCTGGTTAGCATAACGCTAGCCAGCTTAAGCTAATACACCCAAGAGCTGCTTTACTCCAGCTGGGTGGAAACCACAGATAGCGATATAAAGATACACATATAAAACACCATATTATCATGAAATAACCTCTACAGCGTTTACTGGTACGTACGACATTAAATATGTCCGTGTAACAGCTGCTAAGGTGTGTCTGCTGGGCGTTAGCCGAGCCCTGTTGTTCATTCATGTGTGTGGTTTGTGTCTACAGAAGTCTCTACATATTTATAAGTCGTGATGCAGCAAACGGAGAACGGCAGTGCAGAGGAGGCGACTGTGGACGTCCAGTTTACTGATTTACCCAACGCCCTTATAGCCTGCAAAGTGCCGGAGGATCTGTTCAATGAAGGCAGCCTGAAGGTAAGCCGACCTTCACTGTCTTACTCTGAGTCAGGGGTGTCCAAACTCACTTTACAGAGGGCCAGGTTTGACAATGTGAAGAGGCCCTAACATTTAAAAAATGAAAAACATTCAAAGTTACACACAAATGTACTGTTCTGTTTTCAGAATCAGGCGTGAAGAAATCTTTAAAAAAAAACATCTGGAGTCAGAAATCAAAGAATAAATTGTACGTAATATGCTAAACTTGCATGAAGTTGATATAAATCTGAACCTCATGTTCGTTTTAAATGGACTGTGCTTATATAACGCTCATTCACACACAGATGGCATCAGCTGCCATCCAAGGTGCCATCTGCTCATCGGTTTGAGGAGCTAACCATTCATACACATTCACGCACTGAATCGCCAGTGATCTGATTAGTGGACGACCCATTCACGCACCGAACCGCTGATCATCTGATTAGTGGACGACCCATTCACGCACCGAACCGCTGATCATCTGATTAGTGGACGACTCATTCACGCACCGAACCGCTGATCATCTGATTAGTGGACGACTCATTCACGCACCGAACCGCCCATCATCTGATTAGTGGACGACTCATTCACGCACCGAACCGCTGATCATCTGATTAGTGGACGACTCATTCACGCACCGAACCGCCCATCATCTGATTAGTGGACGACTCATTCACGCACCGAACCACTGATCATCTGATTAGTGGACGACTCATTCACGCACCGAACCGCTGATCATCTGATTAGTGGACGACTCATTCACGCACCGAACCGCCCATCATCTGATTAGTGGACGACTCATTCACGCACCGAACCGCTGATCATCTGATTAGTGGACGACTCATTCACGCACCGAACCGCTGATCATCTGATTAGTGGACGACCCATTCACGCACCTAACCGCCCATCATCTGATTAGTGGACGACCCATTCACGCACCGAAAAGACAAATCTTCCAGCCATACAGTATCTGACAATCCTAGCAGGTCAGAAATAATACGGTATAAAAAATTTGCCTTGGGGCCACATGACATCTGACCGTAGGCCACGTACTTTAGACATCGCTGCACTAAAATATATAAAGAGTTCTGCTCCTGTTTGTGTCTGACACTATTAAACATGGACGTTTTAGTGCATTCAGCCCACTAGATGGAGTTCCTGTTAAATATTACTACGGCTGTGACAACAAAAATCCTCATTTCCTGCTTCCTTAGTCATTCTGAGCTCCTTAATCGCTGAACTGGGGTCAGTTTATTTTGTCCCAGCAGATGAGACACAAGAGTGACATCAGCCACAGAGATGCATCACTGAGTTTCCAGTAATATTCAGCTGGCTCTCACTGCTGGTGTTGTGTAACACAGCTGAACAATAGATTTGGAAACAGTCCACAGATAAGTTAACCCAGGTGTAAAGTGCACAGAGCGTATGGATCTATTTCAGGCTTTTCTTGTGCTCCTGTGACTGTTGACCTTTTAGATGGTGTTGATTTATGTTTGGGGAAGTTGGAAAGATTTTAGTTTAGTGTGAATGTTCCCTCATAACAAGTCTGAAGACTTTGTTTAACACACCGCTTATTTTAGCAACAACAACAGGGCGAGGCATTCTGAATTCTCCTGATGGATTCTTGCGTAAGAGAATCTTTGGTGGGAAAAACATGTTCCTCTCTGACAAATGTGTCAGTAAGTCACTGCAGTTCACAGTAATGAGTCTCTGAATGGAATATAAGTGCAACTTATGACTCATTGGATGGTGACAGCGGAGCGCTGCAGCACAGCCTGATCGAGTCTCTGTAGACGTAGTCTACCTCACCCTAGCGGACGGGCGCAGTCAGTTCCATGACTGCAGCATCACTAGAGATTTTACATTCAACTTACCAGCACGAGGGTCACAAACAACTCATGTTTGCCGAGGTTTACAGAGGAGACAGCAGACTTGTGATTTCTGATTCTCTGCCACAGTCCTACAAAGTTACTGCTGAATTCCACTGGGCACGGCTGTGACGCGTTCTAGCCGTGCCGCAGCCCGGTCTAGACAAAGTTTGTAACCTTACCAGAAGTGCCGTATTTCAGAAGCATCCCAGGAATGTCCCTCTGCTCCAGGAAATAATGTTCCAGTCGAAGTATTTCCCGATTTAGCTGCAGTAGTAGTGTTGAACTGAACTAATATCTTTAAGTTAATACTGGATTTACAGGATATGGTGTTTAATTGACTGGATAAACGTTCACATCTGCCTGTTGTGATGTCTAAACGTCGAGGTTTATGAAAAGACACGCTTTCTTTTATTGTGAGTAAGACTCTGTAGAACTGCTGAGTCAATGATTGTGCCACAGTCATTGAGGGTATTGCAGGGTGGCACTGGTGGCTTGAGCAATGACTAAGACTGTGTTGTTAGTTAGTGTGTGTGTGTGTGTGTGTGTGTGTGTGTGTGTGTGTGTGTGTGTGTGTGTGTGTGTGTGTGTGTGTGTGTGTGTGTTAAGGTGTATCAGTAGAGAACAATAATCAGACAGTGGAAAAACAGACTCAGTGGAAAACAGCCAGCGACTCAATAGGGAGCTCATCACGCTCTTTAAATCATTAGTTTGTTTGAGGTTTTAAATGAGGGAAAGGACACAGCCTGCTTCTCCAACATAGTTTGACTTTCAGAGTATTGACAAAGACTATCCTCTTTGAGGACTGATACACTCCAATATAGCAGCCACATGCACGCACCAGGGCAGCGAGACGAGCCGGTTTATTGTGGTGTCCTATAGGTGCTGACGTTGATGGAAAAGAAAAGACAACAGCGGAGAGGGGCAAAGGGCGCCTGGTGAAAGAGTGACTTGTGTTGTTCTTTCTTTCCTTCCCTTCCCTTCCATCGTCCTGTTACTTTTCCACGGAGTATCTGCGAAGAGTTGAAGTGTCGTATGGCACAATGTTCCACTCAGGGTGCGTGAATGTATCGTGGATTCTTCAGAACATTCGATTGTCTTGCTTCTGTCAAAGGGATTGGAGTGTATTTCAGTTAGAGGAGGTGACTGGGAGGTAAAGAAGAAAGGGAACGTTTACTGTGTGTGGTGTAAAAATTGTTATCAATAAAAGTAATTAGCATAAGAAACAGTCATCTGAATCCTAATCATATGCCCGAACCACCTCAGCTGGCTCTTTTTGTCCGAGCTCGTACTCAAAGCTCATGACCGTACAAGAAGGTTGGAACATGGATGGACCAGAAAGTGGAGAGCTTCGCCTTCTGGCCCAGAAGTGCCAAATATATCTAAATATGAGTGGAGGGTGATGAAGATCTGGGCGGTCCCAGCTGCTCGAACAATCCTCAGATCATGGAAGACTGTTAGAGGGAATTTGGCTAAAGTTGGCACTACATTTGTTGGCGATATCAGTGACACAGAACAGTTCCTCCCACAAACGTATACCATCAGCTAGATAGTGTTGGCAAAACAAACAAACAAACTGCGGTGGCGGTCGCTGAAAAGCGTTGACGGCCGTGCTGTGATCGTTCCGCCTCTGTTTGACCAGTTGAAGGACGCTCCCTTATGACTAAACAAAATCAAACTGCTAGCACAGGCAGGAGTGCTGCGCTGTGTTCACGGTGCCCTCCGGACACAACGGTAGATGATGCGATGACGGCAATAGGAAGCGTTGGGTGGTGCCGCTATCCAACGCGGCATGCTGATGTGTCTTTATTTGTAGGCCGTATCTGCTGACTAATGTCGGGTTTGTGTTGCTTGGCGATCAATAATCAATCGTGTACTTCTGAGGATGTGATGTATTCTGTGGAGAGAGAGCGGGGCATTTTTTTCTTCACAGGAATGAAGCAGCATGTATTTTCCAGTGTGTTAAACTGTTCTCAGGCCCAAGTGGAGCAGAAAGCCGACTAAAAACAGCATTAATAAACCAGCATGGAAGAACAGATTTAGGTCAGGAAGAGCTCTGATGTAGGTCTGGAAAGTCTCATGGACTTTTCCAGCAGCACACACCCGGTGGCAGCTATGGATGAGATCATAAAGATTGTCCAAAAATACACAAAGAATCAGGATTCTAGATGTGTGATCAGAGTTTCCAACACAGTAATTAGCGTTACTTGTCTTAGACTACAGGTTCCACATGGATGGAAGGATAAGAAGCACTCATCTGAGCCGGTATCAGACAAACAAGTTTTAGGCCAAATGGAAAATGTGACTGGTTCTGTTTTGTTGAACACGCACTGACTCAGAGTTAGTGTAACTGCACGGAGCTGTTGTTATTCTCAGATCGTCCTAAAAAGTTGAGGCGGATTTAGGCTGGAAAAGGGACAGATGTGTCATCGTGCCATCGGGCCCTCTTTTCCTGCTCGGATGTGGAATATTATTAAAGCCACAAGGAAACAGCCTGTCGGTGGAGCTTGGCTTCTGTAACTCTATGCCCTGCTGGCTGAGATCACAGGCCCGGAGAGTTAAAAATAAGGATTTGTCACTGGAATTTCACTTGAAGGAACTGGAATCCACCGAAAAGTACAAAGAGGTGTTTAATCTGTCTGAGTGGAATGGAAACTGCCTGTGTTTGTTGCCAGAGGTGGTTAAAGGAAGCTGATCAACCTGTCAGCCAGTGAAGATTAATGCTCACTTATCACGTATTAGTCAGTGTTAGAATACATGTCGGCACCTACAGTGCTCATTTACCAGTGTACTGGCCATAAAACTGCACGACTTGAGGAATAGTTGTGATCCTTTTTGAATCATCTCGGGGATCCTGTGTCATCCTGTTGAACTTTTTCACCTCGTCTTCATGTTTTCGTGGTGGTGGACGAACGAACGCTGGAAATGTGTCGCCTCATCTCTGAGTATGTTCCCTGTGTAGAAAGCATCACTTTGATTTGATTCGCTGAGGTCCCAACAGGGTCTGTTTCTGTAACAATGCAATGCAAACCTCTCTCTAAATTTACCTGTCCTGACCCGGATCTTATATGTCCAGTTTGTTTAGACTGTCGGCTGCAGCGGAGAAGTTGAGCCGGGTCCAACTTTTGGAAAAACTCAGCCCAACGTCACGCCGCAGCATCAGATTGGGCAAACCCTCCAGGATCGGCCTGAAATGTCTCTGAAAGCGAGACTATCCAGGTGGATTCATGGACTAAACTCTGACACTCTACCTGTTGTGTTCTAGCTTTTTTTAAATTTCATGTACCCAACCTCCAAATCTGTGTCTGGCTCGTAATTTAAGCTGCAAAATAGCGACATAAGGCAGCATAGAGGTCAAAGTTCACTTTGTCTTACATTAAGATGTTAACCTGGAGAGGGAACATGGCCACATGTCAGTAAAGAGATCAGCAGCTTCTCTTCACCTGTCATACGAGCGGTTTCGTCCTAGAAGAAATGGCTGTACAGAATTGCCAAAGAAATATTAGAGGTGTAAAGTCGCAAACAACAGTTCAGTTTTTCAGACTGAAATGGAGCCGCTGAGGCCGCATGTACCGGAGAGACGGAGAAATATGACCCAGGAATGTTTGTTTGAAGGTTCATCAGACACCACAACACCGGTGTTCTGTAATACTATGAGACAGGATTTTACTACTGTGGAAAACGACTGAGTCGGTGCCAGGTAAAAGTAGAATTACGCCTTTGACATCACGGGAATGTGCTCTTGGATGCATCAGGCTGAGTAGCACAGCTTGGATGGCTGCCGGCTGATGTTGAATTACGTAAATACAGTAAAAGCAGTTTGTAGTGGAACTCTGTTCATGTTCACTCACAGGTTTCTGTGTTAGTGTTGTCCTCTAACAGCCCCTATGGGTCAGACTCCAGCAGGCACCACTACAGCACCAGCATGGCCCGGTACCAGCCTTCAAGTGTTGTTAGTCGAACCATATAACTTTCACCTCGCCTTCGGAAAGACGAACACGATGCAATAAAAATGTAGCAGCTGGTTAGTAACACACTGCTGTGTCCAGTATGTGTGAGGCAGTCATGATCTGTTAGTGTGTACACACCTGTCTGTGTGTGTGTGTGTGTGTGTGTGTGTGTGTTGCCTGCCCTGCCTATCTGTCTAGTGAGGGAATGGAAAAAATGGGAAGATGAAACAAAAACATGGGGATGGAAAAAATGCAGGGCTGAGCGTGCACACTCCTTCTCACACACCAACACACACTCGCATAGCGGCCACAGCAGGGTGAGGTTGAGGTCTGGAGATGATTAGCACCTACACACACATACTCACACGGTAATGTTTAACATCAACAAACAACACTTACATGAGCGCATCAGCTTCACCGCCGGGAAGCTCGCCATTTTATTTTCCACACACGCATTTTCCATCCCACGCACACGCAGGACGGCACCGCTCGTCGTTTTACCGTTCATTAACACCTGCAGAAATCGCGCACGGTACGGTGCCGTGGTGGTTTAATAGTTTATGACGGGCACGTCCCGGCCAGATGTAGCTGCCTCGCTCGTACACGGCTGAGATTGTGTTACCTGCCACCTCGCGGCCACGAGGCGCCGGGGTCAAACCCTGCCGAGCCTCTTCGTCTGTGTCTGTGTGGGTATCCTCCAGTTGCACCAGTTGCAGTATTTCAAGTTAAATAAAATCGATCGGATATGTTGCCCAACACTACAGAGGTATGCGATTTAGGAACTAGGGATGCCAGTAAGTACTGGTTTAGGGCTCTCAAATTGCACTTTGAATATATTGTGTGAATATCTGTGAATATAATCTGTGAATATATTCAAACAGAAACTAAACACACGGACAAACCAGCGACTGCTTTTTTAGCAGCCAAATTATTGCGTACGTAGCACTCACGGCTGTTGTTGTTGTTGTTGATGTCTGGTTTTCCTTCTGATGCGTCTCATCTCTCTGTGTGAAACTGCCCCCAACTGTTAGCTCGTGTTAGCTCAGTTTGTTAGCCGGGCTGCCTGGACCGTGAGCTCAGTGCACCGGGGTGTTTGTACCACAGACGTTTTTGGACCAGCGGGAAGAAGAAAAGGCTCAGCAGCCTCCATGGACATGATGGCAGAGGTGTAGAGAGCGAAGAGGACTCAGTACAGTTGTCATGAAGGGGGAAATTAGCTATAGAGACTTACTCACTTTTGGAGCCAGCCTCAAGTGGGCGTTTGAGGAACTGCAGCTTTTGGCGCCAAGCATGAGTAGCATCATGGTTTGTGACGTACTGTAGGTCTTTGTCTCTGAGGGCTTACATATGCTCATGCAGAGCCTGTATATTGTATAAAACATGAAGCATTTCCATATACATAACTTCAAATGTGCAACTCCGCTTGTTCAACGAGCTCAGAAGAAGTTGCTAAGCAAAATGGTTGTTTTGTTGTTTTGTAACCGCATTATATCTTCTAGTGTGCAGACAGACCATGTTTAATATTAAATTGCCTTTCTGCTGCCGTTTACTGCTGAACTAACGTCGCACTAAAAGCGAGCATAAAAGCTCTTTGCGGTCATCAGATCAGCAAGTGGAATAACGCGCCGCCTCGGATTTTATTGTCTAAAAATAAAAGATTATAGCTCGATCTTTAAACGCAACAAAACACGACCGTGTGGACCTCAACCCCAACCAAGACGTGTGCTCACACGCACACACACACACACACACACAGGTGCAAATGTTCATGAATTTGCTGCACAGTCTGGTCTTGTTTTTCCAACTGCCGGCTGCGCACACACACACACACACACACTCTCTCTCTCTCGCACACTTCCCCTCCACTTCAAGCTCTCTGCTATTTATACCTCATAAAAGCATGTTATCAAACTGCATACTTTCCATGAGCACCACCTCTCCCACCTCCTCATCCCTCCATCCTGCATTCTTCCTACCAGTCATGTCTCTCTCTCTCTCTTTTCCTTTTCTATTCCTGCCTATCTCCTATCTCCCCTCTTTGTCTGTCAGCTGTCCTCTCTCTCTCTCTCTCTCTCCCTTTGTCCGTCTCCTTCATCCATATTTACTAAGAGTGACATGTGTTTTCCACGTCTTGCTCCGTGCACTCGGGAGTCAGGTGATCCGTCTCTGGTATGTGCATGAAATCAGGAGGTGAAAGGCTCATTGTCGCGTATTTTCCATTCAACAAAGGATTTTTGTCTTGAGCCGAACTGCAACAGAAAGCAGATTAATGCGTCAGTTTGCTCAGTGGCTATGTCATTACTTTCCAGTGTCTCTCTCTCTCACTCACTCACTCTCTGCGCACACACACACACACGCGCGCTGCCTTTCTTGCTGTCTGATTAGTCAGCATTGCCTAGTATCTATCAGTGGACGGATAGGAGGAAGGAGGAAAGAAAAAAACGAAGCCGTCCCTCCCTCTTCCACAGCTGATTGGCCTGCGGTGTACGAACGAATGAATGAGAGCGGCACGCGGAGGGGGAGGAGATTGTTGGTAATGCGTCATCGGCTGGCAGGGGCTCATTTAAGAGGCCGTGGAGCAGAAGAAGAGGGAGAGAGAGTGAGCTTAAAAGAGGCTGAATGACATTTTCAGCTCTCCACACCCAAAATCCTCTGGAAAATTCCTTCAGTTCACAGGCTGCTGCAGGGCTGAGCGCCGACGCCGACTCCAGCACAGAATATTAAGTGCTCCCCGCGCTGAACGCTGGATTTTTGTGTCTCGGTTTGCAAGTGTTGCAGCAGGAGAGCCAGATAGATAACCTTGGAATGTGGGTTAGGAGGTTACGTGTTGACCGAGACGACGTGTAGCACATCTCGAACATCCTGGACTGCTTCGGCGTGAGGACAAAAGAAGAGAAACTGGTTCACCGCAGGAGAAGATCCACGTGTCCCGCCAACAACTGACCTGTTTCCTGTTAAGGAGCATCTATTACTTCCTTCCCGTCTGTCACCCTGGGGAAGGCAACGCTCCTCCGATCCCCCCGATTTCCCCCTTCCTCTTCATCATCATCGCCATCGTCCTCCCCGCCGCCGCTGAAGACCGTCTCGGACGTCCCGCTGCGCTCTGACCTCGGGTATCAGGTGGAAAAGGCTTCGGCTGCCCGGATCGCCCGTCATGCACATCAAGACCACCAAGTGCAACCGCTTCTGCCTGGTCGCCTCGGTGACCAACCAGGAAGTGTTCAACCGTCCTGAGGCACAGGTAAGACAGCGGTCTGGTTCTATCGCTGCGATTTGGGACTAAAAATCAGGATATCGAGGCTTCTGCTGCCTCTAATCAGACCTCTCTTCTTTAAAAAATCTCTCTCTCTCTCTTGAGAGTCCCCAGAATTTATGAATGAGCTCAAGGTCCAAATATACCCAGTGTGATGTTGACAACTTTTGCGGATTAATTCGATGCCAACTAATCGTTTCAGCTCTCAGCCCGCATTTTGACCATCATGTGATCAACAATACAATGTTACATACGTGTGACGATCACGTTGCAGTAAAATCAGTCCATGAAAGCTTTTAAATGGACGAACGGGGTTGGGCTGTTCCACCAACTTGATTTCAGTGCAGTACATTACTAATACAAACATCAGTTCAGCTTCCCTTCACGTCTTGTTGATTTTTCTTCCGACGCCCTGCTGAGCCTTCTCAAGGATTCTGGGAAGGGAAACGGACAAACAGAATTATCAGAATTTGACAGAGAGAACAGAACCACATGGGGTCAGGTTGCGTGTTGTGTTTTCTGTGCCAATAATGAGCTCCTAAGGCCAAGCTGAGTACTCCTTCCTGCTTTTGACTTCATCATGACTCACTGCACTAGTCCACGGCCAGTGATTGCTCCTGTGCTGCAGTGCAGTCCAGTGGGTACAATACGCTGACTGTTCACTGCAGGAAGCAAGGATGACTCGTGAAATGCTATTTTTATCCGGGCATTCAAACCGCGATGACTGCAACAGTTTGTTTGATGTGACGCGATCCGAGAGACGGAAGACGTGTCGGAATCGACGGGACACTCAAATCTTTGGCGGAGTCCAAAGCCGCGTTAGTAATTAGGTAGTAATCTGTCTTTATTGATTAAAAAACGGAGCGAGCAAATGTTTCAAACAGCACCTCAAAGTACGATTAAATAATCAGAAAGAAATGTCAGTTAACACTACCAGTTTATTAGAGGCATGACGTTTAGGTGATGGACCTTCATTCACGCCTGAGCAGCCACGCTCTTAATCCTGCAGAACTTTAAGCCTTAATATAATGTGAACAGGTGAGTTGTATATAAATTCACCCTCAGTACAGTTGTCATGAACGGGGAAATTAGCTACTAGAGACCAACACATGTTTATTTCTGCTGTGAAACATGGGGACTTATGGAGACTGACTCACTTCCGCAGCCAGCCTCTAAGTGGACGTTTGAGGAACAGGTTCCCCCTGCACTGATAAACACCTTTTATGTGCTCAGAGACGAGAATGACATTCACCCCGTCACCTGACTCTGAGCCTGATGTTTATTGCGGCGGGCTGATGAGGCCCGGCAGGTTGTAATAAAGGCTTTTTGCGTCACGGCAGCCTGAAGCGAACAGAAAAGCAGCGGTTAAGCGAGGCCGTGCAGACGTGCTCATTATGCAGGGAACCCTACACTCCGGCACAGCCTGCCGGGGTGCGCTGCAGCTCATCGTTCAGTCTTGTTGTGTGCACACAGGCCTCACATTGAGCAGACTAAGTGGTCTGCCTTTGATAGATGGTTTCCACAAGGGCAACCGTTTGATTAAACAACAGTGTGTGTTTGAATAGCTTCAAGGTGCGGGTGTAATTAAGGAGCATCCATGATCTCAGATATGCTGCCTCCTCAAGTGTGTCTGTATTAATGGACTTCTGTCCTCATCGGTGGCCAAGGTCAGCCGTCTATTAAATTTTACTCTCTTAATTAGCGTCGGTGACAATAATTGGTCGTCTAAAATTGAGGCCACAGCTCTGCCTCTCTGACGCACACACACAGGCTGCAGGCTGCTTTGAGCGAAGCCGAGGAACAGATATAGTGTCTGGTTATAGAAGCTATTTTTAAAATTTTTATTCATAGCAACTTCAAGTCTCATATCTGTATTCACGGCTGCCTCTGGCCCACGGTGTTTAGTATTTATAGATAAGAGGAGCAGAAGGGAGCAAATGGAGTGGAACTGGAGGAGACGGTGCAGAAGTTGCTCTCGTTTTCCCGCTTTCAGTCATCACTTCTCTCCCTCTCTGTCTTTCCAGGCCAGTTTTGAAGCCTTGTTCCGCTCTTTCGACCCGGAGGTGCAGTTCCAGTACTTCAAGTCGTTCCGGCGGGTCAGGATCAGTTTCAGCGACGCTCTGGCTGCAGCCGAGGCGAGACTCCGACTCCACAAGACGGACTTCAACGGCAAAGAGATGAGACTGTACTTTGCACAGGTAACGTCTCCTTCCTCCTGCTGCACTGATCTGAAAGAGCTCTCTTTAATGTGTCTGCACACACACCATGCATATTGTGAAATTATTACATGAACAGGTTGTATAAGGTATCCTGGGAGTAGTTGCAGGTTCAGAGTCTCGGGGCGCCTCAGATTATTGTATGCTTTTGTACTTTTGAGCCGTTCAAAGTTGCTGCATGTGGCTCACGTCTGTCCTTCTGTCTGCAGTCTGTCCACATAGGGAGTCCCCGTCTGGAGCCCCCGAAACCAGACAAGCAGTTCCTGATCTCGCCCCCCGCCTCTCCTCCAGTCGGCTGGGAACAGTCGCAGGACGCCACGCCGGTCATCAACTACGACCTGCTGTGCGCCATCTCAAAGCTGGGACCAGGTATGTTACAGAGTCTCACACACACACACACACGGCATCTTTACATTGTAGATGTGTGTGTGCTCTCCGTGTAGGTCCGATGATGTCAGGGAGATGTGTAAAGTGCACAGTTCCAAAGTCAGACCATATTAAGAGGCCAGAATCGAAGCTGACGTGATTAAAGGATTACTCCCAATTCTTTTTTAGCTTTACCTCCATTTCTTTAATGATATCGATCCAAAAAAACACTCACTCCATCTCCAAGGCAACCGGTCCAGACCGCCCAGGATTTGTCTGCACAAACACAGACATCAAAAAGTCCAAGTTAATCCCTCTGCCGGTGCTTGTGTGGCCTCTGAACGTGGCCTCTAAAGGCAGATGTTATGAAGATGTTAGGCTGAGGGGGGGGCGTCTGAACACAATGTCCTCCACGAACACGAGTAGTGAGTAGTAAGTAAACAACCGGGCGTGTGTGAGCGCCATTTGTCTGCAGCTTTGTTTAAAGAAACTAAAAATACCTCTTTGCATAGTCAAAGTGTGATTCTTCAGCAGTGAGTCCTCGCTGATGTAAGATAAGGACTTCAATTATGTGTGCCCACTGAATCAGTCAATATCAGGTCTCCATGGCGACGTGTCGCAGCTGCATCACAGCGATCGTCGGCCGTGACGTCTGGAGACTTAATGTAGTCGTGTGAGATCGCCTAACGCGCCGCTCCTCTTTGTCTCGCTCCCCAGGAGAGAAGTACGAGCTCCACACGGCCACGCCCACCACCCCCAGCGTGGTCGTCCACGTCTGCGAGGACGAGCGCGGCGACAGCTCGGCCCCCGACGACAGCGACCAGGACGACAAGCCCCGCCCGGCCCGGCCGAAGATCATCCAGACCCGTCGCCCCGACTACACGCCCGGAGTGGAGCAGTGAGTGACCACGCGAAGCTGGGGGGCAACGTAACATTTCATCCCGAAGTGATTGATCAAGAGCTCGACACGCTCTCAGAGGATTTAGAGAAGGTTTGGGGACTTTGGGAAGGCACCCGAGGGTGCTGCGACCTGTAGATGAGCATTTCATAAGACGGAGAGAGAAAACAGTGTTGAATGCTGCATTCATGTCCGTGGGAAAAGACAGGAGATATGAACTTCCTACTGTTCAGATTAGCCATCAAATGACACGCTGGAGTTGAAGGAATCATCAGTTTTGAAGTGTAGGAAATGAAATGTAGTGTTTTTAGTGCAGCGGAGGAGACGTGGTGGTCTGTTTCTACTTTTTTGAACTGTAGTTTGTGTGTTCTGTGAGATGAAGCTGATCAGGCGCGAATAAAAGTCCTGTTCAAGAGTGATTTTAGATGCTGATTATTCCCACGTGACATGAATGCAGCATCATTCTTATGGAGTCATGTTGTGTTTTCCTCACGCAGAGGAGCGAACTGAAGGGAAAACGACTTTGAAATCCATTTATTTGAAACATTTTTTCCAACTGTTCATTTTTGCGAGGGTGCTACATCCGTCCGTCCGTCTGTCTGTCTGTCAGCCGTTCACACACACACACACACACACCGTCGCCGCGTACTTTGGTCACGTGCTCATTTTGACGCCGTGGCTCCTCATTGCCCCGCTGCTGTTTCACGCGGTGGGCATGTAGTCAAGTCAACGCTCGCCTTACTCGCGTTCTGGCAGGCGAGCCCGGTGTGTACCGCTTACATTGAAAACGAGGCGTTCACAGCCACAGTGTCGTTCCTGTAACTTCTAACAGTGTTATCCGGGGATTCTTTCGGTTTTTGTACTCTGCCTGCTCGTCTGCGTTTTGTAGTGTAGCGAAGAACTGTTGCTGTTTGACATTTACTGAAGCTAAATAAATGCTTTTTCATTCTGAATGTAGCCCGGGTCAATCTGAGGGCTTCATCTTCGCCATCTATTGTAAGTTGTCTGTAAAAAAAGGAAAAACAAAACAGGGCTAACTACTTGGGCTATCTGAACAGAAGGAAAATCCAACTGAAGCACTGTTATTTAACCTACGACTCAGGCCTTATCCGGTGGGTCCCCTTCAATAAGAGTGCTCGTGTAGTTTAAGGAGATTAGCGTGTCGCCTGTTCATGTCTTGTTGTATTCATACAGGCTGTTTAACACTTGTACGTATGTTTTTTTGTTGGGACAGATAATTTAAACTGCTCATATTAATGTTACACGGTGATGTTGTTACGCACTTACTTTTCTCTTTTGTAAAACTGTATAAACTGAACTTTATTTGGTGAACACACACCTCTGAAGGTTTCCTCTGAAGCCGCAGTGTTAACAGTTGTGTGTGCGTGTGTGTGTATGGTGATTAATGTATTTGCCATTTGCAATTAGCTTTTCTGGCTCTACTGCTGTATTCTCCCCATCTGTCGCTTTATTAGCTTCGAGCTAAATCGTACGAAAAGTTTGGTCTTAACACTCGACTGTCACCTCCCAAAAAAAACCCAACAAAAACAAGTGATGAACTTTAATTTGTACATTTTCTTTCTTTGGTGCCTCAGTGGTTGTAAAGTTTCTCTGAGAGGGCTCCTGATCAGGACTGTGAGGCAACACTTGCATTCATAACAGAAGAAAGCTGCAGTTCCTCAAACGTCCACTTGAGGCTGGGTCCAGAAGTGAGTCAGTCTCCATAAGTCCCCATGTTAGACAGCAGAAATAAACATGTTTACAGCCTGGTACAAAAAACAGTTCTGGTCTCTGTAGATAATTTCCCCGTTCATGACAACTGTACTGAGGGTGAATTTATATACAACTCACCTGTTCACATTATATTAAGGCTTAAAGTTCTGCAGGATTAAGAGCGTGGATGCTTTGATTGACAGGTGGGTGGTTTTCATTCACAGAGACTACATCCATGTTTTATACAGTCTATGCTTACCAATTTTGAAGGCAGTTTAAGGCCTGCTTTTTATGTATGTCTCACACATTTATATCTAATACGTCCACGATGCACAGACGGTAGGAGTAACAGGTTACATTAGGGGACACTGTTTTAGTTGGTTCAGCCCTGCACCAATACACAAAAGGTACTAGCGGGAAAATCATCTCCAACTCATCACTTGACGTAAGTGTTGGATACGAATGAGAAACCACGTGCATGTGCGTTAACATGGCTTTTTTTCTTTCTCTGTATCGTCTGTCGTCGTCTTGGCTTGAGGAAGCTGTAAATTTGTAATTTTGAGACTTGCAGTAGCAACTTATAACAGATCAGATAATGTACGAGCAAAAACTGTAATTGAAACGATGATTTACGCATCAATGGATACATTCTGTACAATGTAACAATGGTTGGAATTAAATGATGGTGAAACATGACATTATTTGGAGTTATGAGTTGCTACAGGCTCCTGTTTTGTCTTTTGTTTTGTGTTTTTTTCCTCTTGGGGATCTCATTGAAGCTCGCGTTCAGGGTGACGAGAGAACATTAGCTTGTGGAAGCAGCACTGTGAAGCATGTGACGCACTGCCAGTAGGTCAGAAAGCTCGTCTGTCCCACATTAGAGGACCGGAGGGTTGCATAAGGCTTTGTGAGTTTAGCTACTTTTTTACTACTGGTGTTTTAAGTTCATTTATCTTTGGAAAAAAAGAAAAAACATTACTGAGTTATCATTAAATAAAGATTTGACCATCTATGTTAGTGTGTCTTTGGGTTTCTTCAGTGTAATATGTCTCAAAATCTCTGCAAGGAATGTGGTAGGAGAAGAAGTGGAGTAGAGAAATGTTTGCACAAGTACAGTTGTGTTCAAAATAATAGTAAAGCTCAAAATCCTTTTTATAATTTAATTTATTTTTTATTTCATTCATTGGGAACACTGCAAATTATATTTTACATAAAACATGGAGGAAAAATGCAGACTGGTAATTTTCAGCTGAATATCATTTTTTCCCTTCATTTTCTGTAAAGTAATTAAAATATATACTTTTGTTCTTCATGTTTTGATGTAAACTATAATATGCTGTGTTCCCAATGAATGGAAATAAAAGATAAATTAAGAAATTATAAGGATTTAGAGCTTTACTGAAGTTTTTAAAAACACTGCTAGTATTTTGAACTCCAACATAAAGTAATGAACCTTCCATCTCTAATGTCTATTCTAAATACTAATATGGATTATTTCTTGATAATACTGGTAAAGACTCTGCTAGATTTTATGTCATATTTCATCCACTGTTTACGCTGCATCACAGCAGCGCCCTCTGCTGTCTGCTGTAAAGAATTGACAAAAGGTTTGTAGTACCTTCCCAGGTGGTCTCCTGTCTGAGCACTTACCAGGTCTGACTCTGCTCAGCTCCCAAGATCATCAGGGTGGTACGGCTGTATGTGACACTTTTAACCGCAGTTACCAGGAGCTGTGAGCTTTTTCACTTCTCTTTACAGACAGCGGGGGGCGCTGCTGCCATCTCAGCGGAGACAAAAAAAGATGGGCACCACCTGTCAGAGGTAACTTCATGTGAGTCTCCAGTCTTAACACCACCTGCTTCTGTGTGCTTGTTATAACTCTAGACCTGCTCACCTCAGAAGTCCATGTTGTTTTATGTCATGTTATGCTAGAACAGGAGCAAAATAACAATTAGAGCTGAGCTGACAGAAAAAAAAACAGACACAAATGTTGATTTCCATTTATTATCCTGCTCCGTTTGTTCAGTTACAGTCAAAGTGACATGGAAAGAAGAAGAGAGCCGTAGAGCCCCAAAATACGTAATTTTACGCCCGACTTTGTGGGAGTAGGCAAATTTTCGTAACTTTTCGAGTACATATAGGCTGTCGAAAATGCGATTCATTTCGCGGAAGAATACTAATAATAAAAACTAAAAAAAAATAAATAAACATTTGCAATCTAATAGGATAAGACAGTTTTCGTCTGATCAGTGTTACACGTCGGAATAACTGTGGCCTAACTCTAGAGCTGCATACAGTTCTGGAGTAGATTTTCATTTGAATACCTCTTAATGAAAAATTCATTCTATGCTGATTCAGCATTTACAGTGCAATATTAAGTCGACATGATATCAGAAATCAGAGAGCCTTTAGCTTTGGCTGACAACCCAAACGGTTAGCCTAAAGCGAAGGATCTAAACACATTTCTGTTCTTTATCCTGACTTTGAATGATGATGTTGCTAACCGTTTGCAGTTGTTCCTGTCGTGAAGATCACAAAAAGAATAAATCCAACAACATGAGGTAGAGGTATCTGAAGTTGTGGGTTCCGCAATCCTTTGAGATGTTCGTCGGCCTATGAGGTGTCCATGCAAAAGAAGAGAAGAAGGAGAGAGTAAACCTGCCAACTGAACGCTGAAGTCACGGGTTCTCTATGCTTGATGCTGTGGGCGTCCACAAACAAGTTGATAATAGTTCACACTTCACTCTGAACTAGTACGTTGATTTTTACACCCATCTGTCTTCTAGAGGTGCCACCCATCACAAGCACCAACTATTATAGTCTTCCTTGGCTGAAAGACTACTATAATCACTATCGTTTGGTTATCTAACATAACCTCAGTTCTTCTTCATAATATTCAGCGAGGTGTCTCGCTATGGGATGCAGCCTCCTGCAGCCCTGATAGAAGCATTTATCTCAATCCGCCAATCCTGATTGGCCGGTGAAGGTGTTCATCCGCGCCGCACCCAGTAGTCCCACCTACTATATATAGTGCGCGCAGATAACACTCCCTCAATTCAATAAGCAAACCTCTTCTCACCGCCCAGCAAGAAGGGTTGTCTGGTATGGTATGTCTGTTGTCTATCACCGCTCTGGCCCCCGGGATGCATTTGACTATGGCCCCCGGTGTCGCTAACTTCACGTTCCGCAAAATGGAGCTGCCAATGACCAGAGTTGGCTTCTCAGCGGGTGTGTCGCTGAGTGGGGAAAATCTGTTTGAAACGTGAAGCGGTTGGTGGTGTACCGTGGGCTTCAGCTTGGGGCTATGCCTCTTTCGGGCAGTCACCCAGCCTCCCGGCTGCTCGGGAACTACCGGGGAAGGGCTAGCTGAAGCTACCTTCGGTGGTACCGCACCGGCTACAGGGGACTGGCTAACTATAGCAGCGAACTGACTGTTCTGTGGCGCGGGTACCGTGCCTCTAACTCACTGAGCCTCGCCTCCAAATCTACAAATAAACTACATTTATTACAGGTACCATTATCACTAAAGGAGGACGAGGAGTAGCTGAACATGTGGCACACAGGGCAGGAGAGACGAGGAGAGGAGAGCAGAGAGGAGGAGAGAGGCCATTGCTATAGCTAGGCGAGAGTGTGACTAAGAGAGACAGGTAAAACTATCAGATTGCGGTTACTAGAGTTTAAGAAACCTGTTCGTGAAGACAGAACAAGTCTTAAGGCAGTGTAGAGTTACGTAGACAGTCACTGATGTGAAAAAATACACGAAAAGTTGTTTAAGTGAGCAGAGCAGAGAGCACCGTGGCAGTAACACCGATAACCGGAAGTAACAGAATACGCTTACCGCAAAGCACGTCCAGGTGTCGCCTGTGACATGATTTATGATTTATGACATGATCAATGATTTAATGAAAGTTTATTTTTTCATATTAAAGATAAAACAAGTCCTTAAATTATAAACAGCACACATGATCATGTGATGAGTGTCGAGACGTCACAGCTTCACCTCCTGCTGGCTATCCTCTTGGACCTCCTCAGGCCCGGCGTGCTGCGCCTCCTCTCCGGCGCCGTCTGCAGCTCTCTGCCCGCCGCGTGAGGGCGCCTCTCCAGTTTTCACTTTACTCTGATTCTTCGCTTGTGAGGCTGCGGCCTGCGTGCTTCCAGGAGGCTTTCTGCGGCCTTTCACAGCTCCTTCAGACTCTTGCAGATTTGAGTCCGTCTCCTCGGTTTTCCTCCTCTGCGGCTCTCCGGCTGCTCTAACTGATTTGGTCTGCTTCTCCGCCGCAGCTCCAGACTTCTGTTTCGTCTTCAGAGGTTCGTTCGTGTTCTTACTTCCACGATCGTCTCCCACGCTGCTCCGACTGTCCGTCTTTGATTTATTCTGCTTCTTTGCGTCTTGCAGCTTCTCAGCAGGTTTAACGTCCTGTTTTCTTTCCTTCCCTCGACGTCTCGCTTGGCCTTTAGCCGCCGGTAGCTTTTCCACTTTGTCTGCTTCCACTCTGATTTCAGGAGCTTCAGACGCTTCCTGTGAAACCACATTCGGCCTTTAGAGACAAGGATTATAAAAAATGCGTTTAACACGAGAGCTGATCAGATTCTCACCTCTCGTGCGAGTTCAGACTTCAGGTCGGTTAACTGGCTCCTCAGTCCTGGGATCTTCAGCTGAGAGAGCAGATAAAAACAGTCAAAACAAAAATAAAACGATAAAACGTTGCTCAAGTCGGAGCCTCTCTTACCTGTTCAACGGTAATTTGTTTTTCAAGCTGCTCCCGTTCTTTAGCTTCTTTCTTCCTCCTGTTTTTTTTTTAAACATTTTTGAGGAATCCGTGTTAGTTCAGGACAACGGTACTACGATCGCATCCTGAAGCTTCAGCCATCGAGAACGCAAAATAAGTGACTCCACACGCATCTATTCGAGGCGACGATGAATACGTTTGATTATTCAGATGAGAAACTGACAGATTCAGGGCCGTGCCTTGCTATATACGTGGACTGTGTGTGTGTGGTGGAGGGGGACAAAACGGGGCCCCCAAACAGCTCGAAGCGGCCCTGGACAGATTACTCAGGCCGCGGCCGCACAGCTTACTTGTTTGCCAGCGTCTTCTCCATCCGCCTGACCTCCAGCCTCTTCTCGTCCGTCACTCTTTGGACGCTTTCTTTCGTCACCATGGCCAGGAGAGACTTGGCGTCCATGTCCGTCAAGTCCACCGACGGAGACGTCGCCCCGAGGACGACCTTCACCCACTCGGTGAGCTCTTCACAGGACGGGAACTAACAGAGCACACACACGAGTTTACGGTTAGTGAAGACGTTGGTGTGTTTTCAGCGCCGTTCTGCAGGTCTGTGTTTGAAGTTGCCTCTAATCCATGATTGATCCTTGGAGATCATCCCTGTGTTTCCAGAGGAATGATCTCCAAGGATCAATCATCTTTTACTTCACATTTTTCATGGACTAAAGAGGTGCGGAATTTTGAATTACAGGGGTAATATAAATCGCCAGTAAAATAAGGTAAAAAAGGCCCAGCAGCCGAAGACACAGTCTGAACCGGACAGACCCGTGTAGACGGAAGTGTGCGAGGCAAGCTCTGAAAGTTTTCACTCTCTCCTCCGAGAGGCGAGCAGTGAACGGCACAGAGCGCAGGGATAATCCCAGAAAAGATATCTCTGCGTCGGAGAGAGTCGGCTCTTCTCCATATTTATCACAAAACCCAAATCTATTAGGTGTTCTGTGACAATGTGCATGTGAACCCTGTCCTCCTGTTCTGACTGCGCCAGCAGGAGCCAGTCGTCCAAATATGTGGCCAGCCGTACGCCCCGGCGTCTGAGCGGGGCCACAGCGGCCTCTGTGCACCGCGTGAAAACCCTCGGGCTGAGAGACAGGCCGAATGGGAGAACAGCACCTGAACCAGCAACCGCAACAGGCAAGAGTCCAGCAGTAAATTCAGAGGATCCTCCGGTTTCCGCCTCCCCGACTCCCCCTGTGTCCTCTTGTCCCGTTTCCGCCTCCCCGACTCCCCCTGTGTCCTCTGTCCGTCCCCTGTGTCCTCTTGTCCCGTTTCCACCTCCCCTACTCCCCCTGTGTCCTCTTGTCCCCCGTTTCCTCCTCCCCCGACTCCCCCTGTGTCCCCTTGTCAAACCCATCCACAGAAACAGAGAGGGATGAAGCGGATGAGTGGTATGTATGTGTTTGGGGTCATCAGTAATCTTATTATCACTATATGAGTATTTGTCACTGTCAACTGTTTCAGTGAGAAGAGTCGCCTTCTCTCAGCCCATAACCTGCATCACTGTATGATTGGCCATGATTTCTAAAAGGAACACAGCATGTATATAATAGCAAACTATTGCGTGGAAAATAAGGGGTAACCATGAAGTTACTGTTAACAGACAGATCCTTGTCCCTGTTTAATGAACAACTTATAAGGAGTAGGATAAAAGAACAGCATTTTTGATCAATTTTGAACTCTTTGTCAGAGAAACTGCCTGTTTAGATGTGTGTTTAGATGTCTGTCAATAAACCATTACCATCTTTTTATTCATTTCAGAATGTCCCATTCATGAAGGCTCAGGCAGTTTCCCCTACAAAAAAATACTGAGGCAAAGAATCAGGGAGGTGTGTTTCAAGGCAGATTTCAAATGACTGATCATGAAAATATCTGTGGAAGCATAAATTTAGATGTTTTGTTATAGCCAGGACATATTACAGGTGGAGGTTTAATGAAGTGCTGCCTCCATTTCCTTTCAACATCTATGTTAATTGATTCGGATGTTCACACAAAGCTTGCCTGCTCACAGTCTTGTGCTGTGGGTGTATCTGGCAAGATAGCACATGTATGATAAACAATAACAAGAAATAATGCATTATTTATGATAAATGATGAAATATATCTATCATTCTTGTTGATTTTTGACTTTCCTTTCTGTTTCCCAGCTGTTATTGTGCAGATGCAGATAACTACTCGGACGTATATAGGCTTTAGACAGGGCAATCTCCCTACACACAATCATAGAGGGCAAAGTTCTCATGACTTCACTATTAGAGGATATGGGGGATAGGTACACATAAAAACTAAAATTACATAATGATATTATGTGAATTAGCTCTGTGTGGGATTAGAAAGATTGGTTGGTGTGGAGAAATTTGCTTCAGCGGTGGACAACCAGACTACTGCTTGTGTGAACTGTCCCATCATTGTGCTTAACTGCACCTCATTCTTTAGCCAGACTGCACAAACAAAAATCAAATCACAACACTCCTCTGTTACTCCCACTGACTATAATTGCACTTAACTATCTGATTTTACTAAGAGGAAGGCTTGTATTTACAGTAGCAGGTATATTAGCCAATGCACATTGACATCATAAAGAAAATAAAAGAACATTTGTTTATTTTTACATAATGTCTTTTTCTATATTTTAAGGGCCGTTCAGAGGTGTTGGTGCAGTGGCATCCTTGCTCTGGATGGTATGTATCTTATCCTAAGTTGACTGTTGTTGATGAGTGGGCTGGAGGAGGAGAACTAACAAAATCTAAAAATGTCCTCCTCAACTTAAACTGTAAGTTGATCAGTGATATTTGAAGAGGGACTGGTTTTAGAGATCAGTCATGCCTGTACGCATCAAGGATTGAGGTTCAATTGAGGTTAGTAAACCACTTTAGTGGTTTATTTAAGTTTTATTAGTGCTGTGTGTTTGTACCTTGTAGGTGCTTGTCTACATAGTTGTGTACTACATGCATACTTGCCACGCCAGTGTGTGGTATTGGACACACAGTTTCAGACACAAACCAAGAACCAAGAACTGTTACATAATGCACTTTTTAATCTAACTTGGCTACACTAATTTAACGTGTTATCTTCAGATATATGCTGTTGCATACAGATTCATGAATGTCACATCATTTTACCAGGTATTCTGATTACAAAATGCATGCATACCCGAGGACTCAATGTGTCATTGGATACACTATGGGTTTTTTTGGGAAACACTTTCATTCAACAATGTAACAGTAATACTTAATGCTGTCTATCTATTTGTCTTGCAGTGGGACAAAGTGGAAAAACTCCTGGGAGCCAAAGGAGAACATCCATAACTAACACCCTGTGTAAATAGTTCGACATTGTTGCTGTGTTGTATATTGTTAAATATTGTATTGTATAACTGCTATATGATCTGGGTGTTGTTGTCCTTTTTTTGTTTTTGCTTGTTGTGAAAATCAAATTAAAAAAGAAGTACTCTTACCCATTAGCTGAATTTTTGTGCTTATGTTGCTTGTTCATCACTCAGAATTGATTTTGTTTTGATTAACATATATTAAAGCAGGGGCCTCACTTGCGGCCTGCAGGACGATAGTTTGTGGCCCCCGCCTTAATATGAAAGTGTAATGTTAGTGCGGCCCGCGAGTTTGATATGTATGGCATTTTACAGTGTGGTGTGCGGAGCTGAACAAACCTACCAATCACGGTGGGGTATATGGCTCGCGGGGGCGGGACATCGGCCGGGCTTGAGTGAGCAGAGAAACATTTCTCAATGAAAGATACAGCAGCGTTACCGTGGAGTTTTCTTCCGTGACTGGCTGGCTGCCTCGTTTCTATTGGGCACACGCGGTTATTTGCCCCAGCACGCTACGTTCACAACACTTAAAAAAAAAGTTTTCTGAAGTTAAAGATAAAAGAAAAGTAAGGAGCTCAATGCAGCCTAATGTAGTCTGCAGTCACATAGCGACACCTGTCCATCGGCAATAACCGATAACCCGGACCAATTATAAGGTCGCCCCGTTATTTATGGGTCATTGTGTTTTTTATTTCCATCGCGCTATTTGCATTGTATTCGCATTGCCTCACACAATGAACATTACATATATTCTATATGATGTAAAAGTAGTCCCAAAAAAATGACATCGACAACAGCACGGTGTCATTTCCGGGCTTTTATCCGCTGCGGTTACAATAAAAAGAAGCGGGAATGACCGTTCACTGTCCGTCGGCTAACGGCTTGATTGAAATGTCAATGCGACAGTGACAACAAGTCAACGGACCACAGCGTCAGCAGTTTTGCATTGCTGACAGCAATGCTCTATAACAGTCTCTGTAGCCAATTTGCAGTTCAAGAGCTCTGGCATTGCAGCTCTGAACTTTTTTTGAGCAGTCAACTGTCTTTGAGTCCATGCAGACATGGTGGGTGTCTCTTCCACTTCAGTTGAGGCAGGGACAGTGACCGAGGACAACAGGTCTCTTAATATCTGAAGACGTTGGTCTAAATGAACAAAACATACATGATGTGTTTCAATAAAATAAAAAAGTGATTTTCTGCATGATTTGTCACTGCATATGTATCAGACATATGGGCAATACAGTACACTACAGTACAGTTGTAGTAGTACAATATTCAGATGCCTAGATTTTACATTTTAAAACTGAAATAGTAATGATGACTATGTAAGACGTCATAATTCAATATGCATACCAAGATTTGGGACATCTTGAGGAATTTCATCCTCATGTAGTTCCTCAACTCTTGGGAGCGCCCGAGAGCTGGAAGGTTTAACTGTAAACACAAAATGTTGCGATGTAAGAACTCTATCTGCTGACCAACAGCATTAAAAATTGTGAATAACAGTATAACTGTTATATTTTACTGACCTGATCGATTTTTCCTCACATGTTGCGATATGATGTTCCCATTCCGGTCCCGCTTCCTCCAGGTAACCTTGAAGCCTTCAGCCCTCTTTTGCTTCCTTTTCTTTGGGGGCTAAAAGTTAAAAAATAAAAAATAAAAAAATAATTGGTAAAATATGTCTTTATTGCGGCACACACACACACACACGTACTCTCACATGTTCAGCCCTAACCCACACACACACAGATTTGTTTCATTATAAAAGGCAAATTTAATAATAGAGAAACAACGTAGGAAAATTTTACGTTTCTAGCTTTTGCTTTCGCTTCCAACTCATCTGCCAAGGCTTTCCCCTTCTCCATCCACTCTTTCAACGACTCCATGACAAGGAAGGAAGGAAGGAAGGAAGTCAAGGAAAGTCAAAGTACATACAAAGACAGAGAGGGATAAAGTGAAACAACGAGAGACAAAAGAAAAGCTATGTAAGAAGAAATGAGTGATAGACAAGGAATAGAAAGATATTAGTTCTTAAAAGAACTGTTGGTTTTAAATTACTGGAATGATATATAATGAAATGTGGAATGATGTTCAACCTGCAAGCAAACAAACAGACAAAAAGGACCATCACATCTCTGACAATACACTAATTAAACTCAACTTAGAAATGCCATACATGCCATGCCATGTTGTCCTAGAGCTACATAAGATAACTTGGCTTAACTGTTTGCTAAAAGCCGCACCTTTCAGGTAAAATCGCATATTTTCAGAAGCATGAGCTAGAGCCCTGCATTCCCGCGAAAGCATTGCGGCGCGGGACAAATGTTGAACGCTCAGTGCGGGCGGGAAAAGTAAGCTAAACTAAAAACGGCGCCGTGCACCCTCGCTACATGCGCTAGGTGAAGGATCGGTCCGTGGAGAGCTCAGCTAAGCTCAGCCACAGCGTGTTTATTTTCCCAAGCCAATGAAAATAACTTTCGTGAGAAATAACGTCCGCATCATGCGGGATTTGCGGGCGGGAGCGGGACAAAATATGGCAAAATTCTGTCCCGCGCAGACCTCTAGTATAAGCGACCAACTAAAGCGTAACTAAGCGTAAATTTAACTAAGTAGTGTACACATGAATTGCCGATAAACGTGGCTTTTCGTTAAAAACATAAGGAACATAAATAAAAATTAAAGCTGCAAGCAGCGTTGAACGGGCCCTCGCACTCCCACGCAACTCGACGGCTGGCACGTCGGAAGGCACCAGTCGGAAGACGCGCGAACCGCTTTCAAAGCATTTCGCTCAATCGAACACACACATTAGCCATAATCGGGACAAGGTCAAATCTGACGGAGCGCCACGCCCACATTCTTTCATCAAAATTCATCATTTTGATAACTTTTACTCAGGAAGTCTATATGAACGTAACTACCAAGTTTGAAGTCAATTGGACAAAATCCCCAGGAGGAGTTCGTTCAAATAGGACCACTTGTCAACCAGAGCAATGCACTAAAAATGGTGATTTTCATTGTTAAATATCTCGCTTCCTGTTAATTTTAGTCCATTGCTCCAAGAGACTTTTTTGTAGGTCTTGCCATGTTCTACAATTTGGCTGAGTTTCATAATTCTATGTCCAAAATTGTGGCGGGGCTGCCTGAAAGAAAAATTCAAGGGGGCGCTATGGAGCTATTTCGCCCCGCCCCCTACTTACATATGCAGCCGATCTTTGCATCTTTTGGTCTTAATAACCACGAGAAGTTTCAGACAGCTCTGACAAAACATATGAAAACACCACAGCTTGTGCTTAAAAAACAGCCAAAAAGTCAAAGGAGTTCGAATGTTAGATCAAAGGGTCAAATTTGATGGAGCGCCACGCCCACACTGTTTTCATCAAAATTCACGATTTTGATAACTTTTAGTCAGGAAGTCTATATGAACAGAAATACCAAGTTTGAAGTCAATTGGATAAAATCCCTAGGAGGAGTTCGTTCAAATATGACCCCTTCTCAACTGCCCAAAAAAGCAAAAATGGTGATTTTCATGGCTAAATATCTCGCTTCCTGTTCATTTTAGCCCATTTCTCCAAGAGACTTTTTTGTAGGTCATGTCTTCATCTGCAATTCGGCTAAGGGTTCATAATTCTATGTATAAAACTGTGGCGGGGCTGCATCAAAGAAAATTCAAGGGGGCGCTATAGAGTGGTTTTGCCACGCCCCCTAATTAATTATGCAGCCGAATTTTGCATAATATTGCTCTTAATTACCACAAGAAGTTTCAGACAGCTCTGACAAAGTATCTGAAAGCCCAACACTTTTGCCTGAAAGACAGCCAAAAAGTCAATGGAGTTCCATTTTTCGTCGAAAAAATCGGCACGTTTGACTTTGACACGCCGTCACGGATACGCCCTTTGATCTAACGTTGAAATTATTTCTCAGATGTCAACTCCAAGCCTTGACAACATCCACACCAAGTTTGAGGTGGATATGGTCAATATTTTCCGAGCTGGACGTCATCTTCGTAAAAGTGGTCTTTTCTGTCGCCACTAGGAGGCGCTGTGAAAATCTCCAAATATTTTTATGGAAATGTATTCTAGGCCAGACTGTGATTATATATCAGAAGTTTGATGAAGGTTGGAGTATTTTTGGCAAAGTTATAGCACGTCGAAATTTCACGCCAAAACGCCAAATTTCGTGGCCCCGCCCCTCTGACGCAGTAAATCTGAACCTCACGATTTTGATAACTTTTCATGGTCGAGGCCTTCAAGAACACACACGCCAAGTTTCAAACAGATAGGATGAAAGCTGTAGGAGGAGTTCGTTCAAATACGACCCCTGAAAATGACCCCAAAAACACGAAAATGCCAACTTTGAAACAAAATGGCCGCTGTACGCTTCGTGATAGCCCGGGTCACCAAGAGACTTTTTTGTGCGGCCTGGGATGTTACATACTCCCGCTAAATTTCGTACACGTGGATCAAACCGTGTCCAGGGGCTCCTCTGAAAACGAAAACGTAGGTGGCGCCATAGAGCCATTTTTGTTTGTCCATGTGCGAGACCTCCAAAATACGTAATTTTACGCCCGACTTTGGGGGGGTAGGCAAATTTTCGCAACTTTTTGAGTACATATAGACAGTCGAAAATGCGATTTATTAGGGGGAAGAAAAAAGAAAGAAAATAAAAAAAAAAATAATAAACATTTGAAAAACAATAGGGCCTCGCACACAGTGCGTGCTCGGGCCCTAATTAAAGCTGCAAGCAGCGTTGAACGGGCCCTCGCACTCCCACGCAACTCGACGGCTGGCACGTCGGAAGGCACCAGTCGGAAAAACGCGCGAACCGCTTTCAAAGCATTTCGCTCAATCGAACACACACATTAGCCATAATCGGGACAAGGTCAAATCTGACGGAGCGCCACGCCCACATTCTTTCATCAAAATTCATAATTTTGATAACTTTTACTCAGGAAGTCTATATGAACGTAACTACCAAGTTTGAAGTCAATTGGATGAAATCCCTAGGAGGAGTTTGTTCAAATAGGACCACTTGTCAACCAGAGCGATGCACTAAAAATGGTGATTTTCATCCTTAAATATCTCGCTTCCTGTTAATTTTAGCCCATTGCTCCAAGAGACTTTTTTGTAGGTCTTGCCATGTTCTACAATTTGGCTGAGTTTCATAATTCTATGTCCAAAATTGTGGCGGGGCTGCCTAAAAGAAAAATTCAAGGGGGCGCTATGGAGCTATTTCGCCCCGCCCCCTAATTACATATGCAGCCGATCTTTGCATCTTTTTGGTCTTAATTACCACAAGAAGTTTCAGACAGCTCTGACAAAATATATGAAAGCACCACAGCTTGTGATTAAAAAACAGCCAAAAAGTAAAAGGAATTCGAATGTTGGAGCAAATTTGATGGTGCGCCACGCCCACATTCTTTCATCAAAATTCATGATTTTGATAACTTTTACTCAGGAAGTCGATATGAACGTAACTACCAAGTTTGAAGTCAATTGGATGAAATCCCTAGGAGGAGTTCGTTCAAATAGGACCACATGTCAACCAGAACGATGCACTAAATATGGTGATTTTCATTCTTAAATATCTTACTTCCTGTTCATTTTAGCCCATTGCTCCAAGAGACTTTTTTGTAGGGCTTGCCAGATTCTACAATTCGGCTGAGGTATCATAATTCTGTGTATAAAACTGTGGCGGGGCTGCGTCAAAGAAAAATTCAAGGGGGCGCTATAGAGCAATTTCGCTCCGCCCCCTAATTACATATGCAGCCGACTTTTGTAACTTTTGGTTCTTAACAACCTCAAGAAGTTTCAGACAGCTCTGACAAAATATATGAAAGCACCACAGCTTGTGATTAAAAAACAGCCAAAAAGTCAAAGGAGTTCGAAGGTTGAATCAAAGGGTGAAATTTAATGGATCGCCACGCCCACATTCTTTCATCAAAATTCATGATTTTGATAACTTTTAGTCAGGAAGTCTATATGAACACATCTACCAAGTTTGAAGTCAATTGGATAAAATCCCTAGGAGGAGTTCGTTCAAATATGACCCCTTCTCAACCGCCCAAAACAGCAAAAATGGTGATTTTCATGCCTAAATATCTCGCTTCCTGTTAATTTTAGCCCATTTCTCCAAGAGACTTTTTTGTAGGTCATGCCTTCATCTGCAATTCGGCTAAGGTTTCATAATTCTGTGTCCAAAGCTGTGGTGGGGCTGCGTCAAAGAAATTTTCAAGGGGGCGCTATAGAGCGATTTTGCCCCGCTTTCTAATTAATTATGCAGCCGAATTTTGCATAATGTTGCTCTTAATTACCACAAGACGTTTCAGACAGCTCTGACAAAGTATTTAAAAGCCCAACACTTTTGCCTGAAACACAGCCAAAAAGTCAATGGAGTTCCATTTTTCGCTGAAAAAATCGTCACGCTTGACTTTAAAGCGCCGTCACGGCCACGCCCTCTGATGTCAAGTCGAAATTCTTTCTCAGATGTCAACACCAAGGCCTTGACAACATCTCCACCTAATTTGAGGTGGATATGGTCAATATTTTCCGAGCTGGACGTCATTTCGTAAAAGTTGTCTTTTCTGTCGCCACTAGGAGGCGCTGTGAAATTCTCCAAATATTTTTATGGAAATGTATTCTAGGCCAGACTGTGATTATATATCAGAAGTTTGATGAAGGTTGGAGTATTTTTGGCAAAGTTATAGCACATCGAAATTTCACGCCAAAACGCCAAATTTCGTGCCCCAGCCCCTCTGACGCAGTAAATCTGAACCTCACAATTTTGATAACTTTTCATGGTCGAGGCCTTAAGAACACACACGCCAAGTTTCAAACAGATAGGATGAAAGCTGTAGGAGGAGTTTGTTCAAATACGACCCCTGAAAATGACCCCAAAAACACAAAAACGCCAACTTTGAAACAAAGTGCCCGCCGTACGCTTCGCCGTAGCCCGGGTCACCAAGAGACTTTTTTGTGCGGCCTGGGATGTTACATACTCCCGCTAAATTTCGTACACGTGGATGAAACCGTGTCGAGGGGCTCCTCCGACAACCGAAACGTAGGTGGCGCCGTAGAGCCATTTTTGTCCGTCCATGTGCGAGACCCCCAAAATACGTAATTTTACGCCCCACTTTGGGGGGGTAGGCAAATTTTCATAACTTTTCGAGTACATATAGGCCGTCAAAAAGGCGATTTACTTTGAGCAAGAAAAAGAAAAAAAATAAAAACGAAAAAAAATAATTAAAGCTGCAAGCAGCGTTGAACGGGCCCTCGCACTCCCACGCAACTCGACGGCTGGCACGTCGGAAGGCACCAGTCGGAAGACGCGCGAACCGCTTTCAAAGCATTTCGCTCAATCGAACACACACATTAGCCATCTTTTCTTTGGCCACTGGGAGGCGCTGTGAAAAGCAGCAAATATTTTTATGGAAACGTATTCTAGGCCAGACTGCCGTTATACATCAGAGGTTTGGGGGAGATTGTAGTGTTTTTCGCAAAGTTATAGCACGTGGAAATTTCATGGTAAAACCCCAAAATTCGTGGCCCCGCCCCTCTGACGCAGTAAATCCGGAACTCGCGCTTTTGATAACTTTTCATGGTCGAGGCCTTAAGAACACACACACCAAGTTTCAAACAGATAGGATGAAAGCTCTAGGAGGAGTTCGTTCAAATACGACCCCCGAAAATGAGCCCAAAACCACGAAAACGCCAACTTTGAAACAAAGTGCACGCCGTACGCTTGCCGATAGCCCAGGTCACCAAGAGGCTTTTTTGTGCGTCTCAGTACTTTACATACTCCCGCTAAATTTCGTACACGCGGATCAAAGCGTGTCGAGGGGCTCCTCCGACAACCGAAACGTAGGTGGCGCCGTAGAGCCATTTTTATACGTCCACGTGCGAGACCCCCAAAATACGTAATTTTACGCCCGACTTTGGGGGGGTAGGCAAATTTTCGCAACTTTTCGAGTACATATAGGCCGTCGAAAATGCGATTCATTTAGGAGAAGAAAACGTCCAAACGAAAAACAATGGTTTTTTGCTCGGGCCCAAATAATGGTGATTTTCATCCTCAAATATCTCGCTTCCTGTTCATTTTAGGCCATTGCTCCAAGAGACTTTTTTGTACGTCTTGCCATGCTCTACAATTCAGATGAGGTTTCATCACTCTGTGTCTAAAACTGTGGCGGGGCTGCCTGAAAGAAAAGTTCAAGGGGGCGCTGTGGGAAAAAGTTCCCACCCGCCCCTAGGTTTTTTATGCAGCCGAAAGATGCATAATATCGGTCTTAACAACCACAAGAAGTTTCAGACAGGTCTGACGAAATATATGAAAGCAACACCGCCTTTGCCGTATAAAACAGCCAAAAAGCAAATGGAGTTTGGAGGTCGTATCAAAGGGTCAAATTTGACAGAGTGCCACGGCCACGCCGTTTCATCGAAACTCATGATTTTGATAACTTTTAGTCAGGAAGTCTATATGAACGTAACTACCAAGTTTGAAGTCAATTGGACAAAATCCCTAGGAGGAGTTCGTTCAAATATGACCCCTTCTCAACCGGCCAAAACAGCAAAAATGGTGATTTTCATGCCTAAATATCTCGCTTCCTGATAATTTTAGCCCATTTCTCCAAGAGGACTTTTTTGTAGGTCATGCCTTCATCTGCAATTCGGCTAAGGTTTCATGATTCTGTGTCCAAAGCTGTGGTGGGGCTGCGTCAAAGAAATTTTCAAGGGGGCGCTATAGAGCGATTTTGCCCCGCCCCCTAATTAATTATGCAGCCGAATTTTGCATAATGTTGCTCTTATTTACCACAAGAAGTTTCAGACAGCTCTGACAAAGTATTTAAAAGCCCAACACTTTTGCCTGAAACACAGCCAAAAAGTCAATGGAGTTCCATTTTTCGTCGAAAAAATCGGCACGCTTGACTTTGACGCGCCGTCACGGCCACGCCCTCTGATGAAACGTTGAAATTCTTTCTCAGATGTCAAGACCAAGGCCTTGACAACATCTACACCTAGTTTGAGGTGGATATGGTCAATATTTTTTGAGCTGGGCGTCATTTCGTAAAAGTGGTCTTTTCTGTCGCCACTAGGAGGCGCTGTGAAATTCTCCAAATATTTTTATGGAAATGTATTTTAGGCCACACTGTGATTATATATCAGAAGTTTGATGAAGGTTGGAGTATTTTTGGCAAAGTTTATAGCACGTCGAAATTTCACGCCAAAAACGCCAAATTTCGTGGCCCCGCCCCTCTGACGCAGTAAATCTGAACCTCACGATTTTGATAACTTTCATGGTCGAGGCCTTAAGAACACACACGCCAAGTTTCAAACAGATAGGATGAAAGCTGTAGGAGGAGTTTGTTCAAATACGACCCCTGAAAATGACCCCAAAAACACGAAAACGCCAACTTTGAAACAAAGTGCCCGCCGTACGCTTCGCCGTAGCCCAGGTAACCAAGAGACTTTTTTGTGCGGCCTGGGATGTTACATACTCCCGCTAAATTTCGTACACGTGGATGAAACCGTGTCGAGGGGCTCCTCCGACAACCGAAACGTAGGTGGCGCCGTAGAGCCATTTTTGTTCGTCCATGTGTGAGACCCCCAAAATACGTAATTTTACGCCCGACTTTGGGGGGGTAGGCAAATTTTCGCAACTTTTCGAGTACATATAGGCAGTCTAAAATGCGATTTACTTTTAGGAAGAAAAAGAAGAATAATAAAAAAATTAAAGCTGCAAGCAGCGTTGAACGGGCCCTCGCACTCCCACGCAACTCGACGGCTGGCATGCGGAAGGCACCAGTCGGAAGACGCGCGAACCGCTTTCAAAGCATTTCGCTCAATCGAACACACACATTAGCCAGAATCGGGACAAGGTCAAATGTGACGTAGCGCTACGCCCACATTCTTTCATCAAAATTCACAATTTTGATAACTTTTACCCAGGAAGTCTATATGAACCTAACTACCAAGTTTGAAGTCAATTGGATAAAATCCCTAGGAGGAGTTCGTTCAAATAGGACCACTTGTCAACCAGAGCGATGCACTAAAAATGGTGATTTTCATTATTAAATATCTCGCTTCCTTTTAATTTTAGTCCATTGCTCCAAGAGACTTTTTTGTAGGTCTTGCCATGTTCTACAATTTGGCTGAGTTTCATAATTCTATGTCCAAAATTGTGGCGGGGCTGCCTCAAAGAAAAATTCAAGGGGGCGCTATAGAGCGATTTCGCTCCGCCCCCTAATTACATATGCAGCCGACTTTTGTAACTTTTTTTTCTTAACACCCTCAAGAAGTTTCAGACAGCTCTGACAAAATATATGAAAGCACCACAGCATGTGATTAAAAAACAGCCAAAAAGTCAAAGGAGTTCGAATGTTGAATCAAAGGGTGAAATTTAATGGAGTGCCACGCCCACATTCTTTCATCAAAATTCATGATTTTGATAACTTTTAGTCAGGAAGTCTATATGAACACATCTACCAAGTTTGAAGTCAATTGGATAAAATCCCTAGGAGGAGTTCGTTCAAATGTGACCCCTTCTCAACCGGCCAAAACAGCAAAAATGGTGATTTTCATGCCTAAATATCTCACTTCCTGTTAATTTTAGCCCATTTCTCCAAGAGACTTTTTTGTAGGTCATGCCTTCATCTGCAATTCGGCTAAGGTTTCATAATTCTGTGTCCAAAACTGTGGTGGGGCTGCGTCAAAGAAATTTTCAAGGGGGCGCTATAGAGCGGTTTCGCCCCGCCCCCTAATTAATTATGCAGCCGATCTTTGCATCTTTTTGTTCTTAATAACCACAAGAAGTTTCAGACAGCTCTGACAAAACATATGAAAACACCACAGCTTGTGCCTAAAAAACAGCCAAAAAGTAAAAGGAATTCGAATGTTGGAGCAAATTTGATGGTGCGCCACGCCCACATTCTTTCATCAAAATTCATGATTTTGATAACTTTTACTCAGGAAGTCTATATGAACGTAACTACCAAGTTTGAAGTCAATTGGACAAAATCCCTAGGAGGAGTTCGTTCAAATAGGACCCCTTGTCAACCAGAACGATGCACTAAAAATTGTGATTTTCATTCTTAAATATCTTACTTCCTGTTCATTTTAGCCCATTGCTCCAAGAGACTTTTTTGTAGGTCTTGCCAGGTTCTACAATTGCGGCTGAGGTGTCATAATTCTGTGTATAAAACTGTGGCGGGGCTGCGTCAAAGAAAAATTCAAGGGGGCGCTATAGAGCGTTTCGCTCCGCCCCCTAATTACATATGCAGCCGACTTTTGTAACTTTTTTTCTTAACACCCTCAAGAAGTTTCAGACAGCTCTGACAAATATATGAAAGCACCACAGCATGTGATTAAAAAACAGCCAAAAAGTCAAAGGAGTTCGAATGTTGAATCAAAGGGTGAAATTTAATGGAGTGCCACGCCCACATTCTTTCATCAAAATTCATGATTTTGATAACTTTTAGTCAGGAAGTCTATATGAACACATCTACCAAGTTTGAAGTCAATTGGATAAAATCCCTAGGAGGAGTTCGTTCAAATGTGACCCCTTCTCAACCGGCCAAAACAGCAAAAATGGTGATTTTCATGCCTAAATATCTCACTTCCTGTTAATTTTAGCCCATTTCTCCAAGAGACTTTTTTGTAGGTCATGCCTTCATCTGCAATTCGGCTAAGGTTTCATAATTCTGTGTCCAAAACTGTGGTGGGGCTGCGTCAAAGAAATTTTCAAGGGGGCGCTATAGAGCGGTTTCGCCCCGCCCCCTAATTAATTATGCAGCCGAATTTTGCATAATGTTGCTCTTATTTACCACAAGAAGTTTCAGACAGCTCTGACAAAGTATCTGAAAGCCCAACACTTTTGCCTGAAACACAGCCAAAAAGTCAATGGAGTTCCATTTTTCGTCGAAAAAATCGGCACGTTTGACTTTGACGCGCCGTCACGGCCACTCCCTCTGATGAAACGTTGAAATTCTTTCTCAGATGTCAACTCCAAGGCCTTTACAACATCTACACCTAATTTGAGGTGGATATGGTCAATATTTTGCGAGCTGGACGTCATTTCGTAAAAGTGGTCTTTTCTGTCGCCACTAGGAGGCGCTGTGAAAATCTCCAAACATTTTTATGGAAATGTATTCTAGGCCAGACGTGATTATATATCAGAAGTTTGATGAAGGTTGGAGTATTTTTGGCAAAGTTATAGCACGTCGAAATTTCACGCCAAAACGCCAAATTTCGTAGCCCCGCCCCTCTGACGCAGTAAATCTGAACCTCACGATTTTGATAACTTTTCATGGTCGAGGCCTTAAGAACACACACGCCAAGTTTCAAACAGATAGGATGAAAGCTGTAGGAGGAGTTCGTTCAAATACGACCCCTGAAAATGACCCCAAAAACACGAAAACGCCACCTTTGAAACAAAATGGTCGCCGTACGCTTCGCCGTAGCCCGGATCACCAAGAGACTTTTTTTGTGCGGCCTGGGATGTTACATAATCCCGCTAAATTTCGTACACGTGGATGAAACCGTGTCCGGGGGCTACTCCGAAAACCGAAACCTAGGTGGCGCCGTAGAGCCATTTTTGGTCATCCATGTGCGAGACCCCCAAAATACGTAATTTTACACCCGACTTTGGGGGGGTAGGCAAATTTTCGCAACTTTTCGAGTACATATAGACAGTCGAAAATGCGATTTTACTTTAGGAAGAATAAGAAAAAGGAGAAGAATAAAAAAAAAAATAATAAACATTTGAAATACAATAGGGCCTCGCACACAGTGCGTGCTCGGGCCCTAAAAAAAAATAATAAACATTTGAAAAACAATAGGGCCTCGCACACAGTGCGTGCTCGGGCCCTAATAAACATTTGAAAAACAATAGGGCCTCGCACACAGTGCGTGCTCGGGCCCTAATAAAATCAAATACACAACGTAACTCACTTACCAGAGCCACGACGTTCAGCGATATGGCAGGAACACGCCCACTCTTGGTGCATCGTATTTCATTGGTCATCAAGGTCAAAGGTCATATGATGGTAAAGTTAGCTAAAAGTAGGGGTTTTCATATCCTGTCTTCAAAACAAAAGCATTGTCACTGTCTCTAAGCTTTTATTTTGTAAACAGCGGAAATGAGTTTACGTACTGTCGCTAGCTTGAGAGTTGTATAGCAACGTCGGAAGCAAATTTTAAAATAGGCTATATTTGGACAAATTGACCACAAATTTGGGATCTACGTTGTTACTTTCTCGCCTGAAATGTTTTTAAAACTTAATAAAGTGACATATTAACGGTCGTAAAACGAAAAGTGTAGTCAGCCTTTTAGGAAGCTAAGACCGGAGGCGTGGATTGTGGGGGCTGCAGTTGCCGCTAGAGGTCGCTGCGGCGGCTAAACGTAACACTGGGTCGTAATTCGGGTGCACGCAAAACGACAACTGTGGTCGTTTGGCGGAGGAGGACAGTCTGTTGGGAGTTGATGTAAAATTAACGTTACACCCAAAATTGCCTCGCCGTCGTCCAAGAATGAGTCGAGGGGGGGAATCGCAGCGATTCAGCAGCGCTCGTGACTCGTTTCCAGCTGTGACGGTGGAAAGCGAGAGATGAGGTGTGACAAAAATGCCTGCTGGCTCGAGACGGAAACTGGGCTCAGCTTCGGAAATGTTTCATAACCTCGCAGAAATCAAAGAAATCACGATTAGATTATTATTTAAACACGTCCGTTGATGCTTTTGCTGAGATTAGGAGCGGGACATTCAGTAAAAATATCTTTAACAAGCACAAATTAAAACGTCACTTTGAATTCCAGCTGGAGGATTCAGGTTTCAGGCCCTGTGCGGACAAGCAGACGCTCAACTTTGACCTCCCTTCACACTCTGGTAGGTTTGGACAGATTACTTCAGATTAAAAAGCTCCAGAGTGTGAGAGCGTGAGATTTAGGAGGCTTTGACATGAAGGAGGGTCAGCAAGCAGCAGCTACTCCGCTGGTTGCCACCGAATCGCACACACTCCTCTAAACCGCCAACCGTAGCGTCACCGTCATCTCATACTTTAATTCATGTCAAGTCAGCACAAATGATTTAATGATTTGATGAAAGTTTATTTTTTCATATTAAAGATAAAACAAGTCCTTAAATTATAAACAGCACACATGATCATGTGATGAGTGTCGACGTCACAGCTTCACCTCCTGCTGGCTATCCTCTTGGACCTCCTCGGCCCGGCGTGCTGCGCCTCCTCTCCGGCGCCGTCTGCAGCTCTCTGCCCGCCGCGTGAGGGCGCCTCTCCGGTTTTCACTTTACTCTGATTCTTCGCTTGTGAGGCTGCGGCCTGCGTGCTTCCAGGAGGCTTTCTGCGGCCTTTCACAGCTCCTTCAGACTCTTGCAGATTTGAGTCCGTCTCCTCGGTTTTCCTCCTCTGCGGCTCTCCGGCTGCTCTAACTGATTTGGTCTGCTTCTCCAGCGCAGCTCCAGACTTCTGTTTCGTCTTCAGAGGTTCGCTCGTGTTCTTACTTCCACGATCGTCTCCCACTCTGCTCCGACTGTCCGTCTTTGATTTATTCTGCTTCTTTGCGTCTTGCAGCTTCTCAGCAGGTTTAACGTCCTGTTTTCTTTCCTTCCCTCGACGTCTCGCTTGGCCTTTAGCCGCCGGTAGCTTTTCCACTTTGTCTGCTTCCACTCTGATTTCAGGAGCTTCAGACGCTTCCTGTGAAACCACATTCTGTCTTTAGAGACAAGGATTATAAAAAATGCGTTTAACACGAGAGCTGATCAGATTCTCACCTCTCGTGCGAGTTCAGACTTCAGGTCGGTTAACTGGCTCATCAGTCCTGGGATCTTCAGCTGAGAGAGCAGATAAAAACAGTCAAAACAAAAATAAAACGATAAAATGTCGCACAAGTTGGAGCCTCTCTTACCTGTTCAACGGTAATTTGTTTTTCAAGCTGCTCCCGTTCTTTAGCTTCTTTCTTCCTCCTGTTTTTTTTTAAACATTTTTGAGGAATCCGTGTTAGTTCAGGACAACGGTACTACGATCGCATCCTGAAGCTTCAGCCATCGAGAACGCAAAATAAGTGACTCCACACGCATCTATTCGAGGCGACGATGAATACGTTTGATTATTCAGATGAGAAACTGACAGATTCAGGGCCGTGCCTTTCTATATACGTGGACTGTGTGTGTGTGGTGGAGGGGGACAAAACGGGGGCCCCCAAACAGCTCGAAGCGGCCCTGGACAGATTACTCAGGCCGCGGCCGCACAGCTTACTTGTTTGCCAGCGTCTTCTCCATCCGCCTGACCTCCAGCCTCTTCTCGTCCGTCACTCTTTGGACGCTTTCTTTCGTCACCATGGCCAGGAGAGACTTGGCGTCCATGTCCGTCAAGTCCACTGACGGAGACGTCGCCCCGAGGACGACCTTCACCCACTCGGTGAGCTCTTCACAGGACGAGAACTAACAGAGCACACACACACACACACACACGAGTTTACGGTTAGTGAAGACGTTGGTGTGTTTTCAGCGCCGTTCTGCAGGTCTGTGTTTGAAGGATCAATCATCTTTTACTTCACATTTTTACCATCGCTGACCTTGAAAGGAGGTGCGGAGACATTTTTTGGAAAATAATGCTATTTCAGGGGTAATATAAATCGCCAGTAAAAATGCCTGTAACAGACAAAGCCTTGGACACTGAGAGAGTTATTGTGATGGTAAAAAAAAAAGATCAGACGTTCCTGATATGATGGAGGAAAGTCTTTACTTTCAGAGAGAGACTCACCTTTTTGAGCTCGGCCTGTGCTTTCTCCCTCGAAGCCCTCGCCAGCTCCGCAGCCATCGCCTCCTTCTTTAACAGACTCTGCACCTCCTCCAGGTCTCTCTGAAGGACAGGCGGGACATCGTGACGCACGTTTAAAGACTACACAACAGCCACAGAAGCAGCAGTGAGACAGGAGTCACCTGCAGACTTTTAATAATCTTCTCCTCCTCCATCTTTTTGATGAACTCCAGGTCGCTCGGTATCAGCTGGTAGCCCTTCATCCCTTTCAGCATGGAGTTCAGGTCGTCCGGTTCTGAGCACATTCACACAACAACAAGGAGCTGTAACAAAACCAAGCGGAAACTAAGCTAGATACAGCCGGTTCCTCAAAGACAGACTGAGAACCTTCACAGACTTTCACAAATCCAAATTTAGGTTTCCATGAACGTCTTTCTACCTGGTTTTGTTCCAGGAGTGTTGAAATCAAACGTGCTGTTGAGCCTGTTGTAATCTTCGGCCTGACGCTGTGAGAAAACAAGCAGATTTAACACAGTTGGATAAAGACAGGCGGTGAATTAACACACACACATCTCGCACCTCCACATTGTGCTGCTGCTGCTGCTCCAAATCCAGACTGGAATCATCCAGGTGTCTCTTCACATCCGGCAGAGGAGGAGTCCTGTGAAGCTGTCGACCTGACGGGATGTAATTCCCTTTGTGGGCGCTTTCTCTCAGGAAGTACTTGTCAGACATGTCTGAGGGCTCCTTCACTGCAGATCCTGCTGCGTCTCCCCTGCACACTCCCTCGCTCACTCTTAAGTGCAAACAGGTGGAAAAATCACGGCATCATTGTGTTCACCTGTGGCACAGAGACGGACGATTGCTGCTCTCCACCTGCAGATGGCGACAGATTCTTTCAGTTCTGAGGTTGAAGGCAGCGTTTAGATAACACACACTCACACACACACTCGTATATTTTGGACACACACATAAAAAACTTACAGGCGTGCCAATGAGAGATGGGAGGAGTCACCTCGCACCTTGACCACCCACCACCGTCACAACAGTAATATGCTGAGTAAATTTGGTTTATTCTAACCTCCACTGGTTCCAGAAGTGAGTCACTCTCCATAAGTCCCCATGTTCAAATGTCACCACACAGACCTAGTGTTGCTTCCAAGCCAATCATTGGCTGCATGGTTCGGGTTTGTGGGCTTACAGTTTACGTAACTAAAGCCTGAAGGAATCGCACTTAACTCGGTTCTCTTGGAAAACATTCAGTCCTGCTTTTAACTGCACAGATAGACAGGCAGGTGTGTGCAGACAGACAGATGGACCCTGATACAAAATAGCCAGATAGCCAACCTGTCTATCTTTAAACTGAGCCGGTGGTGTCACAGTGCCAGTCCCACATGTTCGTGGAGCTCCAGGAACTCTAGAGGAGAGCGCTGAGTCGTAAATACCTCTGTTTTTAAACGGCCCGCTCCCATAACGCCGAGCGGCAGCGGGAGGAAGGAGGAAGAGGTCAGAGAGTGTCTGTGTGTGATAAATCGGTGCTTTATGACGCCGGGCTGGCATAGCCCAGTGGAAAACATTTGCATGGTTTTACATTGCAGCTTACAAATCATTCCTCAATAAAAATCAAATTCAAAATGACTTTTCTCGTCTTCCTCATGCCGACAATTCCTGCCCGGTGTAAGTGTCTCTTTCTGCCATGTATCTGTTTTTACACCGCGAGGAAATGTTAAGCAGATGGTCCGTCTGCAGAGGACGGAGACCAAGAAATGTGTGTGTATATGATAAAGAAAGAAGAAAAGACTACAGCTCCCAGAATGCAACTGATCCGCTTCAATCTTCAAGTTAAAGATGTCAAAAACATGAAAACATTTGAGTGCACAAGAGCTTACATTCATTTAAAGAAACATTATTCCACAGGCTCGGACAATAAAACCCCCAGACGACCCCTAAATCACCTTTACAGTACAAACACAATCAAATCCCACTGACGTGCCTCCGTCCACGCATGGACACAAATCCACAGCGCTCATCATGTCCTGTAAAAGCCGAGCGGTGCTGAGAGACGCGCCCCAAGAAGGCCGTTTACATCTGCTCCGACGTGGAGCGTATTGATCAGGCCAGGCCGATAAAACAACTCCCTGTGGATGGAGACAGGTGCTCGGACTGAGTCGAGTGTCATTACTGAGAGGGAGATAACGAGTTTTTAGGCTTTTAACCCCAAGAAACAGAAGAAAGTTCAGAATGGAGAGCTGGCATGTGACTGTTGACACGCTGAGGCCCCTTAAAACAAAGCAAAGCTTCACTTTGAGGAGCTAAATTCATCTTGTATCGATCTAAAAACAGACAAACGTGAGAGGAAAGTCTCCTGCGGACCCCTCTGTGGGGTCCCTGCGGGTCGTGTTTTTAATCATTGGAGAAATAAAGTCAAGGTTCGGTCTGGAGAAACTCATCTGTGCTTTTATTTCCTCCCACCTCGACGACTGCGACTCTAACTATATACCTGTCGCAGTCAGAAATCAATCCACCGCCTACGCTCTGTCCAAAATGCTGCAGCTTGGCAAAAATGGGACTGCATCACCTCGAGGATTTTTTTTTAAGGATTGATTTTTGATTTTCTGTTTTACTTTTGTGGCCTGATGAGCCAGGATGCAGACGGAGACGCTGCTGCAGCTCACTGAGAATCTCCTCACGCTGCTTTCTTCCTCTTAAAGTTCCTCTGTCTGCAAAATGATTACTAACACAAATACTGCTGTGGTTTATATTTCTACAGTCACGGGTGTGTTCAGGGAGAGAGTTCCAGAGGGAGGAGGGCAGATACAGAGACCGTCGCCCCAGGTTCGGTGCTCGGTTCCTGGGTGGTGGTGGTGGTCAACGCTGAGCTGATTGTTCCTCTTGTGCAACACGTTCCAGTGTTCACCTGCACAGGACAAACAAACACCAAAGAGTTTGATTCAACACCACAGATATCAACGTCATGATGAACTTTGACACTCTGTGGACTCTGTAAACAAACGTTTGGTTATCTAACATAACCTCAGTTCTTCTTCATAATATTCACTCGGTGTCTCGCTATGGGATGCAGCCTCCTGCAGCCCTGATAGAAGCATTTATCTCAATCCGCCAATCCTGATTGGCCGGTGAAGGTGTTCATCCGCGCCGCACCCAGTAGTCCCACCTACTATATATAGTGCGCGCAGATAACACTCCCTCAATTCAATAAGCAAACCTCTTCTCACCGCCCAGCAAGAAGGGTTGTCTGGCGAGACACCTCGCTCATATTATTCTAAGAACTGAGGTTATGTTAGATAACCAAACGTTCTTCTTCATAATATTCACTCGGTGTCTCGCTATGGGATATGGTAGCTCCCGTATTGCCAGACAGCTTATCGAACGAAGTACCGGCCAGTGGGGAGGGTCCCTGGGTTCTAGTTATGACGCCAGGACCGCGCTTGCCACGCACGGCCCTGACACGTCAAGCATGTAGAACCGAACAAAAGTCAGAGGCGAGGACCAACTCGCTGCTGAGCAAATGTCCCGAACAGACACTCCCCTAAACAAAGCCCAGGATGCGGCCATCCCGCGTGTAGAGTGTGCACGCACACCCGCCGGTGGCTGCAGTCCCCTGCTCGCATACGCCAAAGCAATAGCCTCCACCACCCAGTGGGCGAGGCGCTGCTTCGTGACCGGCTGCCCCTTCCGGGGTTCAGCCCAGGAGACAAACAGCTGATCGCTCCTCCTGATGCTCTGTGTTCTGTCCATATAAGAGCGCACCGCTCGAACCGGACACAGCATATACGCTCGCTGCTCACCAGGAGAAACGGTGAACGCTGCGAGCTCAATGGGAGAACATGAACCCACCACCTTAGGTACAAAGACCGGGTTGGGCTTCAGAACCATACGCGTGTTCCCCGGGGCGAACTGAGCGCACGCAGGGCTCACAGAGAGCGCATGGATATCACTCACTCGCTTTGCAGAGGCGAGAGCCAGTAACAGCACTGTCTTAAGGGACAGGTGTTTGAGGCTGGCTCCCAGCAATGGCTCAAATGGGGGCCCTTTAAGCCCCTCCAGAACCACCGCTAAATCCCACGGAGGTATAAGCGGTCTGGAGACAGGGAGAAGCCTGCGCGCGCCCCTCATAAACCGGCGCACCAAAGGGTGCTGGCCCGCTGTTTTGTCCCCAAATCCTATATGGCAAGCCGTTATAGCTGCCAGATAAACCTTAACCGTGGAAAAGGCTTTTCCTTTATCGATCAGGTCCTGTAGAAACGACAGTATCGCTGGCACAGAACACTGAAAAGGGATGTGGTCCCCGTTCGAGACACCACCGCTCAAACACTCCCCACTTGGAGCCGTACAGAGACCTAGTGGATGGAGCTCTGGCGTTTTGTATAGTGTTAACCACGCTCTGAGGGAGCCCGGCCGTGGTCAAATTGAGCCACTCACGGGCCAGGCCCACAGTTGCAGTCGCTCCGGGTGCGGGTGGAACACCGTCCCCCGCCCCTGCGAGAGCAAGTCTCTGCGCACCGGCAGCTGCCAAGGCTGGGCGCACAGCATCTGATATATCTCCGCTAGCCAGTGCAGCGCTGGCCAGTGTGGAGCTATCAGGATCAGCTTGTGGTTGTGCCCCCTCACCCTGGCTAGAGTGGGGGGTATCAGGGCCAGCGGGGGGGAATGCGTAAAGCAGCTCGTGCGGCCAAGCGTGCGCTAGCGCGTCTACGCCCAGGGGAGCGTCCAGAGAGCGCAGAGAGAAGAACAGTTCGCACTGTGCGTTTTCTCTGGACGCGAACAGATCTACCCTGGCGCGGCTGTAGCGCGCCCATATCTGCTCCATGACCCGCGGGTGTAGCATCCACTCCCCGTACATCGGCGTGCCCCTGGACAGTAGGTCGGCACCCGTGTTCAGGGTCCCCGGGACGTGAGTAGCCCTCAGGGAGAGAAAGCGCACACTGCTCCAGAGGATCAGTCTGCGTGCCAGAGTGTGCAACACACGAGAGCGCAAATCTCCTTGGCGGTTTATATACGCTACTGTCGTTGTGTTGTCAGTCCTCACCAGGACGTGGCGGCCCGAGAGGAACGGGAGAAAGTGTTCAGGGACAGAAACAGCAGCCGAGAGCTCGAGGAAAGTTTATGTGAAGACGCTGGAGAGCCTGGCTCCAGCGTCCTCTCACATACCTGCCCTCGTAAATGCCGCCCCAGCCGGATAGGCTGGCATCCGTGGTGACCACCTCCCTGGACGAGACCGTGCCCATGGACACCCCCGAGTCAGGAAAGACGGAGCCCGCCAGGGGCGCAGAGCCGTCACGCAGTCCGCCGTGACCGCTATCCACCGTGCGCCATGACGCACGGGATCCAGCCTGAGTGAAGCGACCCAGCGCTGAAATTCCCGCATGTGAAGGCGACCGAGACGTGTCACGAGGATGGCTGAAGCCATCAAGCCCAGCAGCCGAAGACACAGTCTGAACCGGACAGACCCGTGTAGACGGAAGTGTGCGAGGCAAGCTCTGAAAGTTTTCACTCTCTCCTCCGAGAGGCGAGCAGTGAACGGCACAGAGCGCAGGGATAATCCCAGAAAAGATATCTCCTGCGTCGGAGAGAGTCGGCTCTTCTCCATATTTATCACAAAACCCAAATCTATTAGGTGTTCTGTGACAATGTGCACGTGAACCCTGGCCTCCTGTTCTGACTGCGAGGAGCCTATCCACGGACGAAAACCAATCGTTCGGTCTTACTAGACGCAGCAGTGCCGCATGTGTCAGCATCCTGAATTTTGTATTTATTAATTTGTATAGTAAAAACCTGACAGACTCCGTTCGGGAGATACGTCAGAAATAGCTCTTTTTTCTAACAGAGAGAGGATTTCCTCCTGTAAGATTCAAGCTAATTCTCCCTCCGCTCGTGACTGTATTACGCCGGAGAAACGGGGAGGGACAGCGGCGAATTGGAGCCTGTATCCCCGAGAAATCGTGCGTAACACCCACGGTGAAGCTGCGGTTGCTTTCCAATTCTCCCACTTGAGAGAGAGAGGAGAAGCGTATTGCAGCCCCTGCTCTATGGCAGGAGGACCCAACAGCGGTGCTGCGGCGCCTCCTTGTGGTAGAGCGGGGAAACAACCCTCGGGCACCGCCGCCGGAGCAGCGGGGCCTGTCGCTCTGCTCGCCGGGAATGGTGACACCCATCCCGCGGGCAGAGCTGCAGAGGGCTCGGTGGCCACACTGCTTATAGACAGGGTATTTTGGTTCATTCTGGCTTTTTTCGCTATCTGCACCCTCGGCTCGTGGCCTGGCTGTGACAGATTTCGTTTTATTTTCACACGTTTGGGGACATGTGTGTAAGTGTGTGCTCGTGGACATTTCGCTCGGGGCGCAACAGCGCGAACCTCCGAGGCGATGTCTCTCCTCCCGCCGATCGGCTCTGGAGTGGGCGTCGACAGCGTGGGGCGCACACGAAAAAGCCAGAACGGTGGGCCTGCGGAACGGGGAACGGCAGGATGCTCCACCCGGAGAGAGGAAGGCTGTCAGGCCGCTCTCTTCTTCTTTCTCGCCTGGGGGACCGAGGCCGCGGCGGCCGGGGGCGGCGGCGGGACTGCGGTCGCGGAGGGAGATTTTCTCTGCCAGCCAGCTCCGGGCTCCCTCCTCGGCGGAAGGGGGAGGGCCGGGCTGTTGCGGCCGCTTTGGCATCTTGAAATGCGGCGGCTGGGAGGCAGCATGAGCAAACGATTTGCGCTGCACTGGGGGCGAAGGCGTGGGAGCCTTTCGGGGGAGGCAAAGTTTCAGAGCTTCGTTGTCCTTCTTCTTTGCCTCACATCTCTGCTGCATCGTGGCTAATGCTGAGCCAAAGATGCCCCCTGGGACGATTGGCATATCCAGTATGTCGTCCCGCTCCCTGTCAGTCAAGTTAGCGAGGCTGAGCCATCTCGCTCGCTCCTGAATGACGAGGGTCGCCATCACTTTGCCCGTGGCCTGGACTGAGACGCGCTGGATGCGGAGGGACAAATCAGCGATGACCGCCATTTCCTCCCACGCGTCGGGGTCCTGCTCGTCAGCGGATGCTCCAAACAGCTCTGCCTGGTAGGCAGTGAGGATGGAGAGAGCGCTGAGAGCCCTGGCCGAGAGGGCGGCTGCTTTGTACGCCCGCTCGGCCAGTGCAGACTGGAACCGCTCGGGCTTGGTTGGCAGCGTCGGACGCCTGGAGGAGGCCGCCGATAGCTGGCTCGTGCTGCCTGGGCAGAGATGCGCAGCTACGGGGGCTTCCACCGGAGGCATCGAGAGGAGACCCTGGGCTTCCATCGCCTCGCAGTCGAGGGATGCTGCGCCAGGGATGGGACTCCTGTTGCTGTACGGGCAGCTACTCCAAGTTTTGGACAGCTCGGCCAGCAACTCGGGGAAGACAGGAAGAAGCTGTTTCACCGCACTACGGGCCAGGGGGAGCCGCTTGCCTTCGTAGCGGGACCGGGTGGGCTCCGCTACTGCAACCGGCCAGGGGACCTCCAGTTTCTCCGCAGCACGTTTGCACATGTTGAGCAGGTCCACATGGAGGGGGGGAGCTGGAGAGCTCGCCCCGCCGTCCTCCCTGTTGGTAGACTCGGGCAGCTTCGTCTTTTCAGCCAGGGCTGGGGCCACGAAGATGTCGTCTTCCTCCTCGTCCTCTGATAGGAGGAACGAGGCGTCATCGTCATCCTCTGTGGGACCAATTTCCAGCACGTCTTCCTCCGAAAACGGGGGAGCTTGGAGCTGCTCGCACTGGGCGGCCCAGTCGTAGTCAGTCTCCGAGACTTCCCCGGCCATGTCCTCGTCTTCCTCCGCGGCTGCGCCTAGGTCAGCGGTGGGGAGAAACGGGTCACGGTCCGCGAGGCTAACTTGGCGGGCTAGCCTGCGTCTGAGGCTCTTGACTGTGAACACTTTGCAGTGTCCACAGGACCCGGGAATTTCGACGGCTAACCTGGCGTGGTCAGCCCCCAGACAGGTACTGCACACCGGGTGGGTGTCCTTCCCTGAAATTTTATTCCCGCAGCGACAGAGCCTAGAGTCTCCTCTGGTGTGAGGGTTTTGGGTGGTGGCCATTTCGCCAACAAGCTGGAGTGCTAGTGGGGAAAAGGGTTGTAGTTCATTCCGTCACGTTTGAGATCAGTGAGCGGCGTAGAGTTACCGCGCGCCTCGAAAACGTCTGGAGCTGACGAAAACGAGCGCCGTTTGTCTGATCTCAGGTTGTTTTGCTCCGTCGTAGTGCCGACACTTCATGAAAGATCATTTCTGCAGCTCAGGTTCGTTAACGTGCTTTCAGGTTTTAGATTTTAAATGTCAGCACACATGCATGTAGTTTCATTACATACATACAGAACATACAGTACCTACTTTTAATAGCCTTTAAGAGCCGTGCATAACTTTCTGGAACCAGCCTCAAGTGGACGTTTGAGGAACTGCAGCTATTGACAATATTGGCTTTGGGAGTGTATTTATCAAGCCATAAACGTCCACAGCAACGCCCGTGATTTACAGAAAGATGAAACGCTCTACGTACTCGTCCCCTAATTGCTGTTTTGTCTGCTCGCGAGGCGATAAGAGGAAAATCAATGAATCTCGGCTGTGAGATACAGTTACTGTTTGACTGAGTGGGAAATAAAAAGAAATCACGGCTCTGCTGAGGTTAACATGAACCATAAATACCATCCGCTCTCTGTGTGATCTGTAACACTTCACATCCTCGTTATTAAAGAACATTTCCTCTTTTTTCCCGCCTCCTGCAGCCATTTTCTCGTCTGATAAAGAAACTCTTTGACTCCATAAACGTCCTCCCCCACATGTGCCGCAGTTTGTCATCCGCTAAGAGTGAAAATACTGCTTCTTATCAAATCCAGCATTCAGCGAGGTTATAATCACAGCAGAATGACAACATATAGAGCAGGGATTGACAAGTATGCACCACTGAGTGCCAGGAGTGAAGGTGCGGCATACTGCTGGCCCTCTGTGGCATATTATTATCTCTGCCTGGTGTATAGTTACACACACGTACACTATACAGCGGTTTTATATACTGCAGCAGCACACTGCAAACCCTCGTACGGGCTTTAAAATGTCTCTTTTCTCCATTTGAGCTCAGTGGCAGTCACGTCCAATACGTCTTTGTAACACTGAGGCAAACTTTCTGCGTAGGTGTTCGGCCCGTTTTTATTAAAGCTGCAGTCAGAAAAGCTGAGTCACTTCCCTCATTCAGCTGTAGAAATGTTTTTTAAGGAGCGTATCACCTCGTTTTCTCCTCGCTGAATCATTTCAAGGCTTTAACATAAACTGTTGTACGCCCTTCAAAATAAAAGTTCCAGTCAGAGCCGAGGGTTTCCTCTTCATGGTGATGCCACACGGGACGTTTACATCTACAGACACCATCAGAGTCTGCCACGGTACTACAGGAGCCCAGAACAGACAAACTAAACATCATTTTGGGACCACTGTAGTTTCCTCTTCACCCTGAGGTGGTCGTAGCCTACAAATCCTGCACACTTGCACCATTTTTTCACAGCAGAGCCACAACAATTAGTCTATTAATTATTTTTGTTTATTTTCTTCGCTCAAACCTTTGCTGGCTTCAGCTCCTCGGATGTGAGGCTTTGATACTTTGTTGTATTTGGCAGGAGTTGTTGGACTGTCGGAAAAAAATAAGACATTTCAAGATGCCTCCACGAGCTACAGGAAATTATAGCACTGACAGTTTATATACAGAATGATTAATTAAGAACAAAATCAGCAGTTGAAGGAAGGAAAATTAGGACAAGTTTAGAGTTCACTGCAGAAATAACTGCAGGTTCAACTCCTTTAATGTGCCGGGAAAGAAGCAAACACAAAAAACTGATTTATAGTGTGTAGAAAAGCAGGACACACACACACACACACACACACACACCTGGGTGAATGAAGGTGAAAGGAAGCAGGAGATTAATGGCAGTGTGTCAAGGAGAGGAAGCCCTGACAGCTGGAGGACTCAGCCTGAGTCTTGATGTAATTCAGGTCACGCACAGCCACATAAAGAAACGCACATTCACATGACTGCCGGTCAATCCCGATTCGGTTTCTCAGCTCTGATATTTCTCTAGTCGCACACAGACTTTGAATAGAAAGACTAATTCATTTAAAAGCTGTTTTTTTTAGCTCCATCTGAAGCCGAACAATGCTCATAATTCTATTACAGCTCGGACGTCTGCTGAGAGAAAGACTGTCAGCCTGACTGTGACTCAACCGTCTGTGACCCTCCGGCCTCAGACTGCATCAAAAACTAACCCAGTTTTTTTTATTTTTTTTTATAAACGGAGCAGCGGACGGCACTTAAAGTGTCAGCCACTTATTTTTGGTGCAACCGCACCCCGCTCCAAGGTGAAAAAAAAAAACACTTGAAGGGGCTTTGTTAAAGGGGAACTGCACTGATTCAACACATCCACTGTTTACAGGTCTGAGGGGGGCGTTACACGAGAGCTGCACGTAACGGTGTTTCTAAACGACTAACGACGGCCGTTACAGTCGTTAGAGCACCGGCAGTGGAGAGCAGAGTGCTGTTACGCTCTATATCGGCACTCATGGTCAACGACTCCCGAACTAACCGTGGTATACTGTGCTATAATCCTGTTTTTTATTTTATTTTAACTCTTCTGAGCTCAAACTGTTATATAGACAAACATAATATGAGCATCATAGCATTTTATACAGCCTCACATGTTAAAATTAGCACCGCTGCTACATATTTTGACGGTAAGTTATGAAAAAAAGTAATTGAAAAAGAGAACAAAAATCTCTTTTCCAGTCCCCAGACATTAGCCGCTACTAGCCAAGCACACTCAGATCTTGTGTTGCATTGTGGGTAATGTAGGCGGCAAATTTTGAAGAAAAATGCGGCGAATAAAAAAAAGAAGACGATATCTCTGGTTCTGCTCGAGCGACAACCTCCGTGACTGTGAAGTGTCAATAACTGCAGTTCCTCAAACGTCCACTTGAGGCTGGTTTCAGAAGTGAGTAACTCTCCATAAGCCCCCATACTAACATGTCCAACTTGGGGATATTTCAGTGGTTCTTTGACTCTAAAGACATCATAACTACTACTAATAATAACAGTTATTTATATAGCCCCTTTTTATACATGAAGTGCTTCACCGTATGTCATTAAAACAAGACAAAAATACACAGATGAGATTAGAAAACATGTATAAATAAAAACGCACAAACGTAGATGTGCCGTCTAATATAGCTACGAAGAGCGTAGTAGCTAAAAGCGGATTAGCTGCTTGTTTTGTGGGCTACTTTAGGAACGGAACCAGAAAAAGAGGACGCAAAAAGAAACGTATGAAGATGATTTGTATGCGAGTAAAAGAGTCTTCGTTAAAGGTCTGGATACATTTCAGGTTTCGCACATGACGTGACTGCGTGCAAACACTCTGCAGGGTGCACATGAAGCAGTTTTTCTGTCAGCGACTGAAAAAAAAAATCTAAATTCCTCTCTAAATATTGCTCCTGCCACCTCCCACCCCCGTCACTCTCTCCCTCCTCAGGGACAGCCACAGACTCCCAAGGGCTCAGTCTTCTGTCAAGGGCCATATGGTACCGTCAGAGCTCTTACGTCCATGTGTGTGTGTGTGTGTGTGTGTGTGTGTGTGTGTGTTGCTTGGAGAGGGAGGGCAGCCGTGGCTCAAGGTGTCAGAAGGGAGGGTGGTTTAAATTTAACCGCAACAGGGCTGATATCTGCATGGCAGGTCGTGTCTCTCTCCCCCTCTGCTCTCTCTTTCTCACACATACAGTCTGTCTTCAGCCACAGACATCACCGCCACCATCATCATCACCATCATCATCATCACCACACTCACACACAGCAGCCCTCTCAGTCAGTCAGGACACGCTCCTCTTCCCGTCGTCTCCCACCTATCAGACCACCTGGATTGTAGGAGAGGCCAGCTGAGGACGCGACAGAGGAGAGAAAAGGGACGCAGCAGAGCTAAGCAAACATTCACACTGAGGATAACGCTTCACTCTGAGCCGGCAGGCTGAAGGCACACAGCCAGTGGCACTGCAGAGGCACAACAGCACAGCCGACTAAAGCTTCGCCGCAAGAGGTAAGAGGCTGTGTGTGTGTGTGTGTGTGTGTTTAAAGCCATTTTATCTTTATCTTTGATTCTGGAGACATAAAAAGATGTTACATCTGCCTGTGTGTGTGTGTGTGTGTGTGTGTGTGTGTGTGTGGTGGGGTTCATCAGTATTCACGTCACCTGTTTGGTCGAGGTAATCATCAGAAAATAGCGAGATCCTCGGGATGAAAAGGAATCAGTGCTGCTCAGCCTGAAATGCTGCACATGCCGCTCGTTAATTATGCATTTTATCACAAAACTTTTCAGGGTTTTATTCGTGTGTCTTTCTGCAGAGATGCAAACAAACTGTGCGGTTTGCTGAGAGCGCAGACGCACTGAAACGTGGATTTAAGCAGCTTTTCTGCAAGATTGTTCCCAATTAGACAGACACAGAGATTACAATCCAGAAAACAGAGAGACCGCCGGAGGGCCTGGGGAGTCGCAGTTAATCATAACTGGGTTTATGCTTTGTGTGTTTCGTCTGAGAAAAAAGAGCTCAAAGTCACAGCAAAGCACGCTTTTCAATTAAACTTGCTGACCAGGGCTGAACCTGATATCGCCCTGGCGGCAGTTAGCGCACACCCCGTGGTCAATTTGCCCACCACATCAAAGCTGTTGGTGATAATTCATCCGCTCCTGTGCAGTGATACCGTCTCGAGTGGACGCATGGTGTTTTTTGCACGACGGTGGTCGGTATTGGTTGCAGCCAAGGGAATTTCCAAAGGGCAGCGTGTCCATGAGAACCTCGCAGCGGTGTCAAACAGTATCTAAAGTGCAGGGACGGCGGGTGAGGGTCAAGTTACGAGGGGGCGTGCACTCGTGTCTCAGTTTGGAAACGTACTAAAAGGGGGCGGCGGGAGAGACAACAGCAAAATGTCAGGCCGGTGAAGCTTTTTCGCTTAATTGTGAAAGTCTGTATTCTGCTGCTATTATCACATGCTCAGACGGGATTGTCCTGCACTGGCATCCATAGTTGATGATGTGTTGGTATGTAGTGGTCGACATAGCTCTTAAAGAAAGCTGCATTCACAGTTACATAAAGGCTGGATGATGTTTTACCGCCTTATATTTAGATTTTTGGCCATTTGTTGGCGGCCACCCGGCCCCCCCTCGTTTTGTCCTGACATTTAATAGACTACAATAACCATAAAACGAATCAACAGGTGCTGAAGCATTCCTCCCACAAACTTCCCTCCTGTGAGTAAATATTTGGCCTGACAGAAGGACAGCACGCTCCAGATGCAGCTTTAAAAGGCTTTGGGTCTTGGCATGTGACGAGAAGTGACAGGTTAATCTGTTTAAGTACGGACGATAGCGGAGGATGGAGACGGCCGAGCCTTCTGGTGTTGCTAATCTGCCGTAAGCCGACGAGAAGGCGGCCGACCAACAGATTGATCAGCGGGTTTAGGTTGGACGGTGTCTGATGGCACCTTTAGCTGACTTCCATCGTGGAGGTTCGGGATTGATCGCATTGATTTCCATAAAACCTGGTCCAGACATTCACATCCTTCCCGAGGTGGAACTGAATGGCGCCTGGTTTCTCAAACAAGCCGCCCACCTGTCAATCAAAGCGTCCACGCTCTTAATCCTGCATAACTTTAAGCCTTAATATAACCTGAACAGGTGAGTTGTATATAAATTCACCCTCAGTACAGTTGTCATGAACGGGGAAATTAGCTACTAGAGACCAAAACTGTTTTTTGTACCAGGCTGTAAACATGTTTATTTCTGCTGTCTAACATGGGGACTTATGGAGACTGACTCACTTCTGGAGCCAGCCTCTAGTGGACGTTTGAGGAACTGCAGTTTTTTGGCATTAGCACAGCTCATGTTCTAGACTCTTGGCCTTGTGGTCTCAGATCTTAACTATCAATATAACTTGTTGTCGTTGACATATTAAAGTTGTACGTCACCTCAATCTCAGACGAGAATGTATGACTCGATACGGCAGGTATGGTAGCGCATTTAGCTGAGCTTAAATTGGGTTTAGCAGCACGCTACACTTCCAGGCACAGCTGCATCTTTTTTGGTCCGTAGAGCTTCCAACATGTCCGGTCATGTCGCAGGATAAATCGGAGAGGTTACAGGGTGATGGATACTTAATGATTAAGAGAAACAGCGTTCAGTATTTCCGCTACAACATGTATTCTTGGGCGGTTTCACCTCTCTGGGCCTGTAAATGTAACTCTGCATCGCAGCTTCTTGACAATATCGCGGAGGACCCCGCTGCGAACTCCTCTTCTCTCAGGGTGATTGACAGTTTGAGGGTAGTGGGGCAGAGATCATTAAACAGGCATTAAGACAAACCTCCTGGCACCTTGAGCTTCACCAGCTGAAGGTCGGATTAGCCAGCCCGGCTTTGAGGCTTTGTTGAGGGTGTTTGATTCATCAATGGGGAGAGTTTGGTGGTGTGAACGAATCAAAGCAAATCTCTTCTTCATTAGCTCTTTAAACAGATCAAACATGCTCAAAGTTTGGCCTTCATCCTCCTGGAGGTTTCAGGTTTTCTAGTAAGTAAATGACTGGAAAGATCTTCGTACTTTTTCAGCACCAACACGGCTGATTTTTGCTGTATTGTTCTCATATTCCCATCGAGCACCGAGCCACACACTCCACAAAACAGATAACGGTGACAGCGATACGAGGAGTAGGTTGGGTCGTAACTGTCATCCCGTCTCGTTGACACAAGGCGTGTCCTCGAGCTGGAGCTCTGTGCTTGGTGGGACGCTCAGACAGAAAAGAGTGTTTTGCTGCAGGAACCAGTGTCACATTATACTTCTGGATCACGGTGTAACGTAAACGTAATCAGTATTCCTGAGATCGGTTGTTGAGGTCGACCATGAGTATAAAGTGGTTCACATTTGAAATATTTGGTACTTTCAATTCAGCTGATGTTATTTTATGATCTGAAGTTGCTGGACTGGACGACAGAATTTCAAGGACATCTCGCAGAGCCTGGAACGACTAATAATGTAGACGGCAGTGGCTTGATTTAGTTCAGATTTTGAGGTGCTGAGTTTGATGCTGAGTTTTATCCTTTAGGTATTGTTGTTAACCGCCTCAGAGACTTGAGTCTGAGCTGTGTTGTGCATAATTTATGAAGGAATTAAAGCTTTCCAAGTTTTCTTGCATTTGGTGGTACAACTGGGTGAATCCTGACGGCCTGAAACTGCATTTTCTTCCTCATGAAACATTCATTGTAAAACATTTTAAACGGCTCTTCTCCTTACATTCTCTCTTATTCACAGATTGATGTTGGTACATTGCTGTGCTTAAAGTTATGATGCTTTGATTGACAGGTGTTGTTTGCATCTACAACCCTCTACACCTTCTCTTTGACTGCAGGAACACACAAACCTGCAGACATCGATAATCAAACTGAACACAACATCACAACAACTTGTCCATTCCGAGAATACCTAAGGCTACTGCTTTAACAATAAGCTGCAGGTGGATGGAAATGATGCATAGTTATAGTTCGATTATGTGGTTGAAGTTCACTCATGACAGGCGGTGACAGTTTCCATCGATGACTTCCTGCCCAACAAACCAGGCTAACAAAATCGCGGCTCTCGCAGGACATGAGCGGCTGAAGCGGGGTCGACCGGTACACGCAGAGCATGGACTGAGCCACGAGTTTGGACGCAGGGAACAGTAGACTTGTTTCAGTCCCGCGGATCCAGTTTCTCTCACAGAATACCAACCGCTCAGAGCTCTGGGAAAAGAAGCCCTATATATATCATGAGAGAAACGCCAATGTTGTCCAACATTAGTCTCACAGTTTGACCCGCAGCCTTTCTGCTGTCAAGCAAAGTCAAAATAAGTCGGCCGGGATCAGTTTGTACGGCGGAGTGCGCATTGAAAGATCAGCTGGAAGGTGCTTTCGCAGAAGACGTTCCTGTGAGAGCGAGTGAAGACAAGCATGAGAAGCTCAGGGACAGATGACTATATAAAGGGAAGAAGGGCCGCTAGCATGTGACTCGTTTTATTTTGAAGGGTAAACAGGGATGCTACTTCCTGAATACCTGTGAGAAGTTCTTGAATATTAAAGCAGCCGTCAAACCAAAACTTCAGCGTCAGCTCGGGACGTTCATCGTTTCATAAAACACGGCTGCAGAGAGCCGCTCCATTATCCTAACATTGCATTTTACTGCTGACACCTTCCCTCAGGTCGACTCCGGGCGCATAAATAATTCACATACGTATCTTCAAGCTTGTGCTGGGCTGAGCGTGATTTGCTGCAGCCGCCGCTCATGTCTGTGGAAGTGTAGAAATGAGTAACGCTTGTAACGCCATGCATGGAGCATTAGTGATGGATGAATGCCTTTGCTGCATTGAAAACTATCAGCAGGGGAGGATAGCTGGAGGCTCCAGTGCAGCATGGTGAAATCCAAAAGTTGTTCTTTGAACTGGCTTTGAAGTTTTACAATTTTCCTCCATGTCTGCGTCGTGTTTCTGCAGAGTCTCACAGGCGGACTGCTGTTACAAAACAAAAACAAGAGGAGGGAGAGCTCCAGCGAGGGGAGAAACAGAACAAATAAATAAATTTAAAAAAAGGGTTGTGCCGCCTCTCGTGAGACGGTTCTGCATCACAACTAGAGAGGAGATGGCAGAACAAACAAGCCGAGAGCAGAACAGGCTCATATAGAAATGGCTCTCAGGGGCGAAATGAAATGGAGCAAACACTCCAATAAAGGAAGACTGCGCTGCGATCATAAATAAAATAAACTGTATGAAGACGTTAAATCATGCTGCTCGAGTCAACCAAAGGACTCTGCTTGAAAATATGAATCAAGGATCCAGTTAGCTCACAAACCACAGAAATACGCCCGTGGTACTGGACTCTGTGATACACAATGAAATTCAGCGTTCACCTGAAGTGATTCTTAACCCCAGCTGTCTTCTCATTTCCTGACTATTAATGTCAGTCCTCCACATCACGCTCGGATCTGCCGGTGCGTCATCACCTTTACTTTATTTAGTGCCTGTGTTCTATGTTAAATATACAACAGGAGCCCAGTGAACTCAGATTCCTCCACAAGCTTTCCATGATGCAGCAGAAACGGTCCACAGGGCCGAGCGCTCAGAGTCCACAGCCCACTCGCTGTCTGCATGTCAGACAGATTACCGCCGGAGAAGTCCTGTCTACTTAAAAATGAATTCTTTGAGGGAAAGATGTGCCTTACTTATTTATTCTGTTTACTAAAGCGCGGGCCGCGGGTAACATAACCGCCCATCATGTAAGGATACGCAGTTAGAGTGCTGGTCTGAGGTCAGAGGTCACAGTTTTGTAGTCGTAGAAGCAGCTGATTACTGTTAGCTTAGCTTAGCACAAAGCTGGAAACTGCTAGCCAAAGGCAACAAACTGGAGGATATGTGCTGGATTAACTTCCTGAAAGGGCCGACCATCAAACCACAGCTGACTGTATTAACACCATGTTTGTCTTCAATTAAACAAATGAGATATAACATATGTAAAAAAAACTTGGCTAGCTGTTTCCCCCCGGTTCCAGTCTTTATGCTAGCTACGCTAATCACCTCCCGCCAGAAAAATGTGAAAGTAGTGTCAATTTCTTAAAGTGCCGAACAACTTAACAAGAAACGTCAACAAATTTGCCCCTTTGCAAAAAGTAGCTTCTTCTCCAAGGCTATAGCTTAGCTTAGCTTAGCACAACGACTGGAAACAAGGGGAAACTGCTAGCCAAAGGTAACCACACGTCATCATTTACGTGCTGGATTAACTTCCTGAAATTGTCACGATGAAACGCGATCTGACATATGAGAGCGTGTCTGAGCGTAAAGCGTGTCTGAAAAGACCCTGGCTAGCTGTTTCCCTCCATTTCCAGCCTTTATGCTAAGCTACGCTAATTACCTCCCGCCAGAGAAATGTGAAAGTAGTGTCAATTTCTTAAAATGTTGAACAACTTTAACAAGAAACGTCAACAAATTTGCAAAAAGTCGCTTCTTCTCCGAGGCTATAGCTTAGCTTAGCTTAGCTTGTGTTGCAGCCAGTACATTATGTAAGCGCACACCTTTGAGCTCTGTATCATGCCAACCATCAACGTGAACCAGCTCACATCTCGCTGCTATTTCTGCATTGTGTGCATCCCACCGGGGAGTCGGCTTTAGTTGTGAAATTCTTGGCATATGTAACATGATTGGATAAAGCGACACAGGTGGCGGCCCGATGCTAAATATGCACCGCACCGAGGAGCCCCGCTGCGAGCGCTCCACTTTGAGCTGAAGCCTCCATTGTTGCCCCTCTCTGTGTTTGCTGTCGCTATAGAAATGAACTCAGCTGAGATGAGCAGGCTTAGCGTGGCTCTGTAGCTCTGCGCGGCTCTCGCATACACCACATGACAGGGTCAATTATCGGGCTATTTTCTGATGACCCACTAACATTTTCCCCGCTGCCTCTTATTTAAGAGAAGTGAGGCATGTTGAGAGCGAGCAGGAACAGAGGAGGAGAGGATAGAAGTGTTACGGCGGTGAGAAATGTCAGCGTCGCAGCCTGTGACAGTTAATTTACTCACTTTGGCGCTGGACAACACCGGACAGGTTTTTGGGAAATGTCTTAAATGGGAGTGATTTGTACAAAGTGGGATTATGTTTGGCAGAAGCGGCGCTGAGGATGAGGCCCAGGGCTCCACAGCACCGTGTCGCTGAGGGTGAAGGAGGCTGAATTACACCCATCTGCCAAGATGACTCATAGGCGGTGCAGGTCGGGGCGGGGACAATACTGCTTTAAAGTTTGGTGTCTAAGTTGTGAAGGATGAACTGGGCAGCTCCTCCTCAAAGTTGTCTCAAAGCGACCTTGCGTCAGGTCTGCAGAGACCTTCAGGTCACAGATCTGGATACGAAACTCTGCCGCCGCCCGCCGTGCATAGAAACGATCATGAATACATAAATTCTGAATGAGCTGACTCGAAGGAAATCTGCCTTTTCACCTGACGTACACTCACTGCACCGATGACTCATTCTGTAACTCGGCACAAGACAATGCGCCGAAGCTCGGCCAAAAGACAGACGCTCGGCAGCAGCACTGCTTGTTCGACAGAAGTACACTGATTTCTTTGAAAAAGAAAAACATGAGTCAGCTCGCTGAGAAATGTTTTTCGCTGCTTGGAAGCAGAACAGCCTCTGAATATTAACAAAGAGCCAGAGAACTGCGTTATTATCCTCCATTTCCTCTTATTGGGGTTACTCTGGGACAAACGCTGTCTCTTATGGTCAGTACATGTTTACAGTGGTCTTGTAGTTGGACAGTTTGTGTTTTTGTGTTCTAAAATCACACACCTACATGCAGATTTGTCACCAAACTGCTGTTTGCTTCCTCCTGGAAACCTACTGAGTGGCCAAAACCAGAGGTGGTCACTGTGATGGGGATGCAGTAGCTCATCGAGGTGGTTTTGCTGAGTCAGTTCAGTTAGCAGTCCGTAAATCACCTCGGCGGTGTAACGTTATTCCCTGTTAGTCTCCGAAGCCGTGCTCGAACGCTGAGGTGAGCAGACCGGAGCATTTAGCAGCTACAAAGCCAAATACGTCCACGAGATGATAAAACCAGAGCTTAAAGGAGATAAAATCAACTGGGTGATAATGTCAGCTTGTTTCTGCTGCCCCCAGGTGGCCAAAAAATTATTGTCACGTCAGATTTCGGTGCACACACACACAGATCAGGTGGAGCTGATCGGCCTGTTCGTCTGTGAATCAGACGCACCGCTGCCGAACTGATTTGCTGATTTGCATTGTGCGGTTGTCATGAAGCTGTCGAAGCTCTAATCACAGCTCAGACGTTTGACTTGTAGACAGCTCAAGGTGTGACTCATCATACAGGTTATTGAGGAGGTTGCCGAGCAACTGGGCTGCAGAGGGTTATTCCCTGGATTAAGACATTTAAAGGGATATTAAGCAATCCACAGCCGTGTCATCTTCAAGTTTGACTAAATGAAGTATAACGAGGACAGACAGGTTTGATTTCTGTGTGCTGCTGATGTATTCAATACTCTGTTTAGTCGACCTTGCACGTATCGCATCATTTCCTGTTAGTAAACCAGTGTCGATCACTTGTTGTAGGATGGACGTGGTGCACACACACACACACACACACACTCTCAGACCTTGTCTTGTCAGGTGACTCAGCTGTCGTCGTGACTCTGAACTCTCTGAGTTTGTTTAAACACTTCATTTTGAAACACGGGACAAGTCCGCAGCATCTTATTTACAACCTACTGTACTCTGTGGTTTCTGCTGATAGGTGGAAAGTACCTTCACCACTTGATAACTGTTGGCCGCTGAAGGATAAATGCAGCAGACTAGAGTACATTTCCTCAGCGGGACGAGCTCCAACACAGCGAGGCAGCGTCTCAGCCGGGGGCGGGGGGAATTGGATGACCCCTAATTTTAGCTCGGTGTTTGTCGGCCATGGGACGGATTGGATTACAGGCAGAGAGGAGGGGACGCAACGGTCTTTAATAGTTGAGGAGGTAATGAGGAATATTAGAATGGTTCTGCTTTATTTCATGATTTAAGGCGACGAATGATATTTCTGTCATAACCGCAGATGACAGCCTGTCGGTGGCATCAGAGAAGTCTTAAAAAGGTTTCCCAGGCTGAGTCGGCTTCATCAATATGTGAAAACAATCCATCGAGACAGAGCGATGTGCTGCTCGTGTGATATTCCTGATTTCACATCATCGAGTGCCTGAATCGAGGATAACTGTGTGTGTGTGTGCAGACATCCGGCTGATGGATGCTGTGACCCTGTAATCCTCCACGTCAATCCTCTGTCACTGCACTCAGACGGACGGACAGACCAGGAATGAATGAGCGCACGGCTGTGTTTTTCTTTTGAGTGTTTGCTCGTACGGTAGCTTCACCGTTGAAGGTCAAGAGGTGAGCTGAGAAGACTTACGCTGCGAGGCGAGACAGACGAGCACATTTCCATGACTTCGAGGATCATATAGAGTAAATGCAAACTCCTGGAGACAGAGTGACCAGCTGACCCCCGTCTGACTGTCCAACCTGCTGTCAGCCCTCAATCAGAGGACTGACGTACCAAATCTTGAGTGAGACAAGAAAGGTTTTTAATCCTCGAGCTGCTCCAAGATGAAAGCTACAGTCTGCTACAAAATCTGTAGAAACAACAAAGAAGCTGAGCCGAGCTGTCTGCAGGCCGCTGATACAAACGATCAGACTGGAGACTAAAACAACTAAATCAGCCTCCGATTCTGCTGCTTTCTTGTGTGAAACGTGTTTTGTGTCTCTACTTTTCTCCTTCGAACCGGTTTTTGCAGATGCAGGCGTCACATCTGTAATTCAGCCTTTATTAAACTTCATCATCAAGCAACGAATCCAGCCCTAAATGTTTGTGTGAACACACGACGCATCAGAAAGAAGCACACGGATGTTCAATGCAGCATCAGTCCAAGAGGCCACTCCCAAAACTGACAAAGTGCTGCCCTCTGCTGGCTGAATGCAGCAGAGGGCAGATTCATGGCATGAAATGAAGCTGGACACTGACATGACTGTACATTCAACGGAAACATGCCAAACACGATGATATTATACTCTTAAATACTCTTGCTTGTAGGATTACGTTTGCTCTTTGTGATTTGCGGCAGCCTACATGACGATAAACACGTTTTCGTGTCTGTCTCAGCCTCTGTGACTTGCACTGCATGTAACAACCCTCCTGGCATCAAGCAGCTCGACAGTGTGCGCTGCTGGCCGGCCTGAGCCTCGTGTTCAGGTGTTTATCTGCGCGTATACGTCAAACGGCGCGGAGGATCGCGGTGTCGGGATGTCGAGGGGGCTCGTAGGTGATTCGTCTTCTCCCCTGGTGGGTGGGCCTTGTGGTGACAGGTCATTTCAGCTATTCGCACCTTCTTACTATCGGATCTGTCTGGAGCTGCTCCGTCATGCTGGGCACACTGGGCCCCCTTTAGAGGGGAGAGGAGGGGGCTGAAAGAGATCTGGATGTTTTTCTACTGTTGCCTCGTCAGGGGAATTCAGAGAGATGCAAAAACCAGAAAACAAACATAAATCAAAGCGCTCGAGGGAGCAGCGTTGGCATGCCGCTGATGTTTCGCTTCATTTTAGGTAATTGCAGAGCTGTTCCTGTAGCCCTGTAGACGGTGCTGAATATTTCTAGAACAACATAACAGCACGGTGTTAAAGTGCCTAAAACACAGATACTGTTATTACTCAGAGGAATGCTGCGGCGATGAAAGGAACCTCACAGTGCGGATGAAGTCCCTTAATCTGAAAATGTCGTGGTTGGTGGATGATTATGTAAATCACGGCGGTTTTAATGACATCTCTGCAGAAAAGTGCTGCAATCTGGGAGGTGACTCAGATTCTGTAGATTCTGTAGCGTTCGCCGCCGGGTTCAACGATCTCTGCAGTCAAAGCTCAGTCTTGTCAGTCCGGACTTGTCTCCTCGTCGGTTAGCGCCTCCGATCGACTCAGCCTATGTCGGAAATCGCTCAACAACTTAGAAAGAAAGCCTCGGTTTTGAAGTTCCACATCACATATCGTCAAGTAAACATATAAATATTGATCGCTTATGCAACGCTGCAAAGTCATGCCACCCACCGCCGGAGACGCAGCAGGCAGTCAGCCTCTCCATGAACTGGGTGACCCTTCACGGATGGTGTTATACGGATGACATTACGGCCTCCCGGCCAACTCAAACCCCGTCAGTCCTCAAGCTTCTCCTTCTCATAATCACCTGCTCCAAAAGCGACAAGGTTACAGTCTGATGACACCGAGCGTGGAGCACCTGCCAACGGCTGAAAGTGGAGCCGGGATATTAAATATGTCGGGGCGTGTTCAGAACATGTACGGAGGCTGACACGGGAGTCCAGCGGGGCTATACATAGAGCCGAGTTTTGTGAGCGTAAAGGGCAACAGCGACAGAGCGAGGTTCACTTCGTGTGCGTCATGTCGTGCTGAATCAAAACAGAATTACTGCCCCCATTAAAAAGTCATTGGGGCCGAGTTCTGGTGGAGAGGTCGCTGAAGCTCTGCACCGCTGTCTGTTTTTGTTTTCACCAGCTTGACCTTGTTAAACGCCGAGACCTTGGCACGAGTTAAATCGCTAATATACAATGCAGTGAAGACCTACACAAGTACACACACACTGTAAAACGCAACACTTGGAGCCAGCCATGAGATCATGAGAAAGACATTCGCCGTTGCTAAAAAGCAGACAAACAAGCAGTGTGTGTGCTCTTACACAGTCGGTACAGAGGAAGACTAAGTGCATGTATGCTTGGCCACGTTTCATGCTTTAACATCAGACTTGGCGCTCCTCCCAGACTGAAAGCTCCTCCGAATGTAAACCTGGCACGAGTTCCCGTCCGTGCTCTGTCTTTCCTCTGAGGACTAATCGCCTCCACTGTCCGCGGTAGCTTCATGCCGTGTTACCTGGGTGAGCTAAGAGATCATAAACAGATTCAGTTTGTTTTGGCCTGAATCTGTAACCCAAAAAAAAAAAAAAAGATTTATCTCTCTCCGGTCAAGTCAGGCTCACAGAGGACGTTTAACTATTCAATGAATCTGTCACTTTCTTCCTCGATGGGTCCATAAAATGTTAGAAAATAGCCTCGAGGTGACATCTTCAAACAGCTTCTTCCGTCTAACCGGCAGTCCAGACCTCGAAGATCTCATTTAAATTCTTATTTTGGCCTTTTTGCTCGAGAAAAGTCTGCTGAACGATCAAAAACAGAAATCTTGAATCTGTTTCCTTCACTTCTGGCCGGACCCGGGACTGAACACGACTTCTACAGAGGAGTCACTTCAGTTAGCTGCACGGCTGATTGTCACAGGGACTAAAAATCTGATCCGGTTTCACCAAAATCTCTGAATAAAGTTCTATAACGTTTGCTTTTGTGCAGTGATCAGTGAGGCACTGAGTGTTTGATTCATCAGGAGATGACAAACTCTAAAACCTCAGTCCGACTTCACTTGCAGACTCTGGACGTTAACTTTTGGGATCACAGTTGATACGAGCCTTCAAACTTTGATGGCAGAATGGCGCCCCCTGCTGCCCGTGATGCAGCCATGGACTGTAAGTAGAGAACAGTATCTGAGCTCGCGTGTGAGGATGATATTTACGATTCGCTCCGTTTTCCAGCTGGAAAAAAGCGTCTCCTGGTATTAAAAGTTTATTCCATATATTCAGATTTAGAGATGCTCTGTTACTGATCCCGTCGTCTCTGACACCGTTGGGCTTCCTGGCCCGTCCAAAGATTTCCAAGGATTGCATCATCTGGCAGACAGGAGAGGCCTTTGAGTCGACAGGCGTTTTTTTAAGCCCCTGTAGCTGTGAGTCGCTGTCATGCATCCTCCTCCAGCTTTAAATAACAGCGTCCGAGCTCAAACATCTCTGTTTGCGTCCTGATCCGACGACGACGACCCAAACTGCTTCCTCCTCCAGCGCGAGGTTAAAACGTGCAGGAAACACCTCCGGACGCTTTTCACGGCACCTCGTCTAACCCCGAGGCCTCCATACCTGTTGCCGTGGCAACCCCTGCACTGTTTGTAAACGTCTTACGGATTGAACGGAGCTGCTTCCTGCACAGCGTGCTGCTCCCCTGACGGCCATTGGTTGGGTGCTGTTAGCATTGCTGATGCGTTTCACACGGTTTAATGACACTTTATGTGGAGCGGCGCGAGGAGAAACACTCGAGCTGTGTTTGTGCTTTACAGTGGAAAAACTACTAACATGATTACTAGCACGTAATGGTCCGTCTGCATCTGTGCATCATTCAGGTGTCGTTACTGTCTCATCTAAATGAACTTCAAGATGTTTTCTCCGTGACGCAGAATAAATCTGAAGCTTCAGCTTGTGATTCTGGATCTCCTCCGGCTCTGCGAGTTTGTAGTTTAATCGTCGCTGGCGTTTAATTAGACTTCCTTTTATTCCTGCAAACACACAAACATGATTGTGAATAATGACGGATGATTTTATTCAGCAGGAATGCGTGGCGAGTCACTGATTTCATGTGAGCCTGTTACTGCTACAAAGGACGGCACAGTGCGCGGTGCAGGACCGTCTCAGGGTCGGGTCACTGTGTAGACCCTCCAGCAGGTTCTGGGTCGGCCCTCGGGTCTCTCCAAAGGAAGGTGATCAACCCGCGATCTCATTGTTTGGGCCATCAGTGCATGCAAACTGAGTCTGGATGCTGCCACTGACACGACATCACACAGGTCGTGACCTCGCATTCATCACACCTGACCAGGACTGAAACAACGAGCATCATCTGATCCGATTTCACGTGGATCAGTCTCAGCTGATGTTTGACTTTACCGTGCTGCTTCGAGTCGACGCATGCTGGGATGAAAACAACCTTCCTCTCTCTCTCTCTCTCTCTCTCTCTCTCTCTCTCTCTCTCTCTCTCTCTCTCTCTCTCTCTCTCTCTCTCTCTCTCTCTCTCTCTCTCTCTCTCTCTCTCTCTCTCTCTCTCTCTCTCTCTCTCTCTCTTACGGATGCCAGCTTCTTCTCCACAAGATCAGTTTTCCACAGTCTTGAATCTGATGCTGCGCTAACCGGCTCCATCAAGGAACAGAACAGTCACACATACGCCAACTATTTCCCGACGTAACTGTAGCTGCTGTTAGCTCAGTTTGTTAGCCGGGGCTGTGAGCTCAGAGCAGTGTTAGTGTTCGTACTGCAGACCACCGGGAAGAAGAAGAAGAGGTTATAGAGCAACCTCTGTGGACATAATGACAGAGGAGAAGAGATGAAGAGGACGTTCACGCAGATTTCTAACAGTGTTGCTTTGATTCGAGGGACAAACATGACAAAACCAACCGCGTGACGCACGCACCAGGACTCCAACGATCATCCATCAGCCGTCTTTCTGATATTTATGCACAGATCAGGCAAAGACACCAAAGAGCAGGCCCGTGATTTAGTGCACGCTTTGTGTACAGTGAGCTGCAGACTACGAGCAGAGGATCTATGCTGCTGCTGCTCCTCCATCTTCCCCTCCCCTCTCTTCCCTTTCTCCGCTCTCTTTTGATCTGCGCCTCTCCTCCCCTCAATCATATTGACAGCAGCGTGATGTCAGGCTGCAGGAATTTACTCTGTAATTTGCGCGTGTGGGTGTGTACACGCATGCATATGCTCCGCTCGCACACCGTGCTGCTGTTTGCATGTGTGTGTGTGTGTGTGTGAATGTGTGAATGTGGGAGAGGTTTTGTAGCACACCTGCTTCCTCACCTTTCACCTTCGTGACTTTAACAGCCCGCCCTCCCTCTGCTTCACTTCCAGCTCACATGAAGAGTGAAGTCATCAGTAAAAAAGCTCTCAGAGGCACTAACATCACTGAAAGCTGTGTTGATAAAGTTTGGGGGGGAAAAAACACTCATTACTTCACACTGAGTGTGTGTGTGGTGCCGGTTTAGATTGTGAGTCCCAACAGTCGCAGAAAAAGATCCAAAAAATCATAAAGCCTGAAAATAATAAAAGCTTAATCGCTTTCTGAAGTGTTCAGACGTGATAAAATTACGCGATGGCCATTACAGACAGACTTTATGAGGTTCATGAGTTAGTGACTGGCTGGCTGGCTTGGTGAGTTCATTGCGTAAAAAGCCTTTGAATGAATGAGCCTTTTGACCTGGTAGCTAGTCAGAGAAAACCTTGGTGGTCCTCGGCTAGACAAGCCCCAAACTGCCAACTGTTTCCAGTAACAGCTTTGCTTTTGGCTCTCGGACATTGTCCTCTCTGCTTAATGAGAGCACGAGGTAATGGAAGAGCCAAGAAAGAACTTATGAATGAATAAGCGAGCTGTTTTTTCTTAATATTGCTAAATTCGAGTCATGCTAGCAGTTGTTGGTCCGACGGTCCAAACGTTTTAACGTCCACTTGATGGATCGCCGTGAAAGTTTTGTGCCGACGTTCACGAAACTGGTGACTCTTAATCCTGCGTAACTTTAAAATATAATGTGAACAGGTGAGTTGTATCTAAATTCACCCTCAGTACAGTTGTCATGAACGGGGAAATTAGCTACAGAGACCAAAACTGTTTTTTGTACCAGGCTGTAAACATGTTTATTTCTGCTGTCTAACATGGGGACTTATGGAGACTGACTCACAGTCCGACACTCTGCTCGTGAATGCGTGGCTGCAGCCTCGACTGAAAAACAAACGTTTCTTGTGTCCGTGTGTGTGTGCGTCCAGCGTTCCTCGCTGAAAGCTACTGTGTGCACGTTATATAAACACATGCATACCTGAGTCGAGCAGTCACAGACTATTAAACCAGTTCATTAATCCTCCCTCGTCGTGTTATCGTGCTTCGGCTTCAGCGATTCTTTTCAGCGCGTCGCCTTTATTGCCTTAAAAAAGCGAGCCGAGCTGCCGAGCCCCTTGCATAAGATCTGAGCACCTGTTAATCATAATATCACCTTCTGGCACTCATCCCTGCTCACAGAATGAAAAATGACTGGAGCTCATTCAAAAAAAGATGCCTGACACCGGGCTGGATGGGATTAGTACGAGGACAAAGCACGGTTAAGTCATCTCTGGGCAGTTTCACACATGTCACACACCCGTTCATTCATGCACTTATTGTCAATGAGCACTTCAGAAGATGGAAATCATGATGTATCAGCGTTACGTTAGAGGCGCAGGTACAAACATGATAATACTTGGGTAATGTCGTGACTTCATGATTGTGCATCGGGGTGAAGTCACCTCGGTGAGAGCGTCTGACGGGGTCATCCGAGGTGTCGTGAAGCCACAGATGGCGGCTGATTAACAGCGTGTGTGTTCACACCTTTCGCAGACAACACAACATCGCGGTCATGGAGAAAATATGTGAGCACACGAGCAGTTAAAGAGAAGGAAGGCCCAGAGGAAGTTTCCGAACTGAGCGCTGCTGCCTGCGTTTTCTTACATTTGGACCGTCTTACAGCTCGACATGATTTCGAAGCGTAATAGCACAGTTTAATCACAGTTATTGTAAGTCGCCTTGATCAAAATCTCACATTTAAAGGGTTTATTTTGGATGTATATATCTGCGATCGCTCGATATTAAAGGCTCATTATTTTAATCCTGTAATTTTAATACGCCCATAAGTGTAATTTAGGCTTCAAAAGAGCAAATCCTTTAAGAGCGGACTTATTTTTATAATGAAAGAAAGGTGTAACTACAGTTCAACAAATTACTCTCACATCAGGCCACAAAGAACACAAAGCAGAGCAGTTTTGGCGAGCTCAACCCGTCCCAGCGTTTCCAATTCAGACTCTTCGCTCCAAGTTTCCAACAAGCGAGAACACAGTTCACAAAAACCAGGAACATCTCTCGCCAGAGATACAACGCCGATTCTCAAAACTCATTTCTTTTGACTCCCACCACGACAGCACGGGGCTGACTTAGAAGATCCGTCAGATCTAGCGCTGAAGCCGTTTTCCCGTCCGCTCTGTGAACCTTTTTATGAACTATGTGATGTATTTCTGATCCATCTTGGAGATTTTGCAGATATGTGATACTTGCACATGTAGGAATCCCAGCGGGGCCGCGTTACACGTCTCTGACCTTTGGATCTGTTGCACAACCGCGGCTCCAATCTGCATCCTGCAGCTTTTTATGTGTTTGTCGCAAAGTTTCAACAGGCTGCAGTCGGTTTAGGGTTAAATACTGTTCCAGTGATGCTCAGGATGACATTACTGTACAGGAGAGCTATGAACGTACATTACCTAAATCTGCACAGACGCTTTGAGAGTCTATCGCCTGTAGCCCAGATCTCTGAGTAAGTCGATGTGGAGTCTGTCTTCGACTGCAGGGAATTACCTCAGCTCTGAATCATGTGGCGCCTTGCCTAGAGTGTGCACAATGCAATCACCCAGCCATCTTTCTTACTCATAAACTGTCAGAGGGCCTCACACAGAGGCTGGACGCACACTGCAGGAGTCTCAAACACATTGTTTCTAAAAGGTCCAATTAGGCGAGATCTGTCGGGGGGGTGAGAGGTCGGCACCCGCGGACCGAAGGCTGAAAATCGCTCAGTTGAAGTTTGGTGACTGCCAATGTGAGCTCTACCCAAAGAGGAACTCTGATTGGATGTGTCGTTTTGTTGGAGGTTTGCTCGCCCAACATCAACCGCAACTCCGATAGGGAAGGAGATCTGTGACGTGGGTCAGTGTTTCAGCTGATCATTAAGTAGACTGTACACTGCTGGGTTGATTATTTAGGTTATTTGATTTTATTGCAGCCATAAAATCAAATAAAAACACAATATTTAACCTGGGCAAGTAGAGTTGAGTGGAAATACTCTAATGAAGTACATCAGTGAAGTATTTCTAAATAAGTCGTAACGTAGTTGGTTAATCAGGAATCTACCGAGCGCCGCTCCATCTTCTTAATTCATCCATTAATCGTCTGTTTCAGTTATTCTGAACTGTTTTACAGCGTCTCTGATTCATTGACTGTCTCGGTCTGAGTGCAGTCCACCAGCAGACGTCGTCATCTATTATCACAAGTTAGACTTCTAATTTACTTTGTGTTGCAGCTCGTTGTTGTGAAATACAGCAAAGTTTGAGCTCACTTAGTTGGAAATCTTTTGATGCGAGTTGAGCCGGATGGATGATGATGTAATGCCTTCAGGCAGATTATTCCCTCGCACATCAAACGCACCCCGAAATGAGTCTCAGCATGTTTTCGTTTCAGTTCTGCTTTGTCTTTTGGATGTATTTACTTTAGCCGAGCATAATGCAGAAAAAAGTAATAAATTACTCTGCGTTGGAGCTCATGGTTCCCCTGCCTGCAAGTACTGCAGCTTACAGCATTCATCTATTTATCATAGTTCGATTTATCATAGTCAGCGAGTCACTGAATGGCCCATTCATAAACCAGATGTCACAAAGACGCACTGTGTACGCCAAACAGACCTTTTGGTTGGTAGCCACGATGTTTTTTATTCATAGCACACTAAGTCATCGACTCGCATGTTACCCCTTTTTCCGATCAGACCACCTATCATCAGCTGTAAACCAGACAAAGTAGGTACACACGACCACAGTCCCTAAATCCTCTGGCAAAAAAAATTCACGTTACGGGAAATTCAACAGCCGTGAATGTCAGCCGGCGGCTTTGGGTAATTTGTTGCGACAGGACTGAAGGTCCGGTGTCCAAAAAAAGTTCTGGCACTGTCTGAGAATTTGCGGCCCAGCGGAACGTCGCGGTGATGATGACTCTATATACCGCTGAGTGACTAATAATAACATGTCAGGCGATGACGACATGCTGCTGTGCCGTACAGATAACGTGGAACTCTAGTTTACGGCCTAGTTGCAGCACGATGACAAGACAGGTGACGAAATCCGGACACGCAATAAACATGCAGAGACTTGCACAGATTTTGTCTGCTCTTGGTCATCTTGAGGTTTTCTGCTCATGAAGGTCTGAGTGATTTGCACTTTCAACCCCTTCGATAATGCAAAAGATCTCATCCTTCCGTCTTCGTTCACTCCACAGGTCGAGGAACATGCGATCCCGCAGCAACAGTCTGGAGGACGTATCCAAGGTCAAGCCGGGGCAGCAGCAGCAGCAGGCGGACGCACGCAAGAGGTCTGCAGAGCGAGAGGAGCCCTCGGGAAGGGCTGAGCGCCGCAGCCGGCACAGAGAGCCGCCGGACGACACCGGCACCATTCAGAGGAATCACAACGTGGCCAAGAACAGCACCTGTGCTGGTGGGAGTGGGAACGGGAGCACCAGCACCAGCACCAGCACCAGCGGCGCTGCAAAGGCGGGTCGGAGGGAGAAAGGCAGGGACCTTTCCAGAGATGACCTCGTCTTTCTGCTGAGCCTGCTCGAGGGAGAGCTGCAGGTAATCCAGCCCTGGGAACAGTTAGCAGCAGTAACAGTAGCAGACAGGCCTGCAGACGTGGCAGCGGCCCCAGTCGGACATCTAGTCAGACACGGTGGCTCAGCGAGCAGTGGGCACTCGAGATGGACTAAAAGCTTGTGTTAACGGACAGCCAACAGCTGAGGCTACTTCCTGTCATTCCAGTGCTGGATCCAGGAAGCTGCTGGCACGGTTACGTGACAGGAAGAAGACAGAAGTCTTAATGTCGAGGTTAAAGAAGCTAGGAGACACATGCTAATCCATCCAATCATATTAATACCACTTGGAGTAGCAGTAGCTGGGGCATTTTCTGATAGTCTGATCTATTAGATTGGATTTTTGCATGCACCTCCTAGGTTGCTGCACCTTCTGCACCTCCTTGGGTACACATACCAGTTAATAACCTAACCAAATCCACCTTCTGCCCTCACTACAGGCCAGAGATGAAGTGATCACAGTGCTGAAGGCAGAAAAACTTGATGTGGCCCTGCTGGAGGCCAAATATGGTTTCGTCACACCAGCAGAAAGTCCTGCAGGCTCTGCAGAGAGACGCCATCCAGGGCAAGGCCGAGGCCTTACAGGAGGACATCTACGAAAAGCCCATGGAAGAGGTAACAGCAAGCCTTAATTAAAGAAAATGACCTCGATGACTGTCTAACACAGAGAAGTCCAGACGTGACAGATGTTTTCTATGTGCTTCCACCACAGCTGGACAAGTTAGTGGAGAAGCAGAGGGAGACGCACCGGCGGATGCTGGAGCAGCTGTTGATGGTGGAGCAGTCGCACAAACAGGCCCTGTACAAGCTGGAGGACGAGAAGAGGAACCACGGCGAGTTCATGAAGAAGAGCGACGAGTTCACCAACCTGCTGGAGCAGGAGCGCGAGAGGTGAGTGCACGAGGGTCGAGCACGAGAGCTCGCCGACCGCCGATTCAACCCTGCAGCGACTTAACGCGTTTTTGTTGGCGTCCTCGGGGGAGATTTGGTGACATACGATCCCAAAGCAATTACAGAAAATCTCATTTCGGTGTCACAGTCACTTTCTAAACTCTGATATATGATTTAAATGCTAATTTTTGGATGCCCTTCAACTACATTAGAGCAAATTGCCTGTGCTGGCCTCCTGTTGCTTGGAAGACGGTCCACGAGTTTTAGAAAATAGCGTGTCAAGGATGATTAGGCTTCTCGTTCAGGTTATTTTAGAGCCTTATCTGAGCCTTGAACCCAGAATCAAGTGTTTTTATTTGATATTACATGAGAAATATGCATTTATACCTGCCTCAGAGAAGCCAGTGTTGCTATTGTACCATATTTTCTACATGCGGAACACCTCGGTTTAGATTAGGTAGACCAAAAATCTCAGATTTGACCCGTCAGACCAAAGTACAGATTTCCACTGGCCTTGATTCACACAGCTGAACGCTGCGTGGTTGGTAACTGTGATGAACTCTTTCAGTTTCATCAAAATGTCTGGCACGTGCTGACTGACCTTCATGTCTTAAAGTAAATTACGGACCGCTGTGTGTCCAAACTTTTGACTTGCACAATTCTACATCACGGAAGAACTAAAGATCCTCGTGTACGAGGTGCTACAAATGAAAGGTAACCCCGCAAACCAACCCACTGCACGTTCCATCAAGATCCAACAAGCAGAGCAGAGAAAAGCGCTCGACTATGACGACTGACAACACCACACGGCACGCATGAATTCAGCCTCTAAGTGCAGCACGAAACCGAAGCCAAAATTACAACTGATGCAGCTTTCTTATTTTAGCAATATCTGTCATCTGTAATTGCCTCACTGTCCCCACAGTGTCTTTATGAGTCAATGTCAGCATGTTCTTCGGAGTTAGAGGGCCTCTTGAGTTATTTCAACTGACAAATGTTTTGTCTTTTCCCATGACCTTGCGTCAGATGATCTCGGGAGTCGAATGCCTTGCTCAAAAGCAGTTTCTCAGCCGGTAGAAGGGTTGTTCAAATCCTCTAGCCGCTGCCAAAGTATAAATGTCTTAATAATCCTGTGTAATGTTAGCATTAAATCAAAGTGTTCCTCAGGATTACGGGGGGAAAAACCAGCCTGAAGAGCTCCATTATTGTGTTTCCCATGACCTGAAGTCGGTCCTTCACTTTTATTATCACCTTTTATTGAACGACTGCACAAACCTGGAGTTTTTACTGGAGATGATCCAGCGGCTGAGAGAGTTTGTCGACAGATAATTTAGGTCCGAGCTTAAACACACAAATAAGCTTTACGTTTACGGCCCTGCTTTATGGTAGCGCTGCGGATATTTGTGACGGGGAGTGAAAAAGCATATCCCCGGATAACTTTCCTACAGCTGAGCGAGCGCCAGAGAAACTCAGAGGCAGATCAGAACGAGGGACACTCGGAGATCAGTTTGTTTATGCTGCGGTTTCGTGACGTGCTATGATGTGGTGACGCTCTGAACTGTCCAAGATCATAGCAGTATATCAAAATCGCTTGCATTTGGACCTTTGCTTGCATTCTCCTGTAAACTGACCACAAACAGACTTTCAGGCCAGACTGAAACGGGATGAATTGCCATGAAACTCTGAGGAGCGTGGATGATTCGGGTTCCTCTTGCGCCACAAACAAAGTTTTCATTGTCCTGTCAGATATCTCGACATCGATGGACGTCCACGTCTTCTGAGTCTTGTTTTAGAGTCGTGCCGGCGGTGGAGAAGCCACTATCGTTCTCGGGGAAAAACTCTGCCCTTGCACCGTCGTATCGGCGAGGTGGCAGTAAACATACCTGCTCAAATTCAGCCTGGTAGCGTTGTAGCATGTTCGACTTTTGGACTCCTGGTAACACTTATCCTTCCACGTGCAGCAGAAACAGAAACAAGCCTCATCTGTGTGATGTTTGCAGGCTTTGTGCTGAACTTGTGTTGAACATCCAACCTTTACTGCTGGATTACAAGACATTACAGCGCTTTCAGACCGCTGCACAGACATGTTGCAGAGCTCTTAACGCCTCTGATGGTGAAACCGTGATCCATAAAATGGTGTAACGTGAGATAAGTCTGGGATGAATTATTTGAAATTGCTGTTTAACGTTGCCAGCGAAGACAGAAACGGCTGGAGGCCGAAGGTGGAAACATGTCTGACTGATTTCTTGTGTAAATGACACATTACTGGGCGGTGCTCTGTTTACCGCTTCCTCAGCACACACACATGCAGCCTCAGCAATTAATTTCACAAAAGGAAACACAGCTGGACGCCGGCCCGTGACCTATTTGGGACAATCAGCATCATTACACTTTAGCCGTAGCAGAATGTTTGAGTTGGACTCGGAGGACGGTGTGACGACGACGCTCTGCGCTTTGTCACCGGGCATGTCAGGAAGGACGGGCTGCCATGAAAAATAGGCCCCCGTCCAGCGTCGAGCTAATTACCGCGTGAGAAAAGGGCGAAAGATTTATACGACCGAGAGGAGGACGAGAAAAAAAAGAAAAGAAAGTAACCTAATGGCTCGGAAGAGCATCAATCACACCGCGTGTTCAACAAGATGCCAGATCACCATGGAAATAGTTGATGAGTGTGTGTTTTTGAGGTCTGGGTTTGCCAGCAGACTTCAGCATCAGTGTGTGTGTGTGTGTGTGTGCGGGGGGGGTCTTCATCATCTGCAGCATTTGTCTTCAGCGGTTGGACACAGCTTTGTTTGTGTAGCTGAGGACTCGGTTACGGTCGTAGATACAGACGCGTGCATGCGTGTGTGTGTGTGTGTGTGTGATGTAAAGTTATTAGGACGTATCCTCCGACTGCGCCTCCTCAGGCTCCTCGCTGCCGTCACACAGATAATTATGAGTTATTCTATGCAGCACGGCTGTAAGCGTACGCGCATGAGTCAGCGCACACGGGGGTTGTAAATATCGCAGATTTCCCTGCACAGTTTGTCGGATATTTATCATAACTTGAGTTTTATTTTTGCAGCTTTGGCCTTCGTTTCTATTGGATGTGATAAAACCAGCGTCAGATTTTTAAATAAACCTGAAGTGAAATGTTTGTTGAAAACATCCATTACTGTCGGAGCGGTTCACCTCTGACCCGCTGTGTCTATAATTCAGGTTTCATTTTGGCCGCGCTCACTTTTCGTTGGGATAATCTGGACAAACTGTCGAGCCGAAGCACAAACTTTCAGTATCGGGCCAGCTGATTGGCTTCAAAGTGCATTATCCTCAAAGATGTCAGCCGCAGGAGGTTGTTGCGTCTTACAGGGGGACTGTCATAGCTTCGGCCGTTCACAGCTTGTTTCAGACGGGTGCTGCGACGAGCCGCTTCGATCAGCACAGAGCAGACTGAGCTGGCCTGAAGTCAGACACAGAAACGGCACAGACAATCCAAGATATTTTTGGGGGGGTTTGAACACAAGCACAGGTCGGATTTGAACCCTGGGCCTCTGTGCACGCGTCACATCCTCTGCAAACTTCTGATCTTAAAAACAGGCATGAGGGAAACTATCTGGTGGGTTTCTGAAACGCTCTTGGTGGCACTGACGGACACATGACCCCCAGAAACTTTGTGACCTTCAGTCAGAGCCAGGTTAGCTTTTTTCCGCTGGTAACACAGACCAGGATTATGTCAAACGTGTTCTCATAAACGTCTCTGCAAGAAGGAAAATCAGAAACTATTTTGTTTCATTTCGGCTCCCCGGACGACGTCCAGCCTGACAAACTCAGTTGAAATCAACCAGAATTATCGTTCAGACTTTCAAACTGCCGTTAAATCTTTCAAAGAAACGTTTAACGAGAAGATATATGTCTGTCGTATAACAGTCCATTGGTGCTGTGAAGATGTGGAGGTAGACGTGTCATGCAGGAAGCAGCAGAGAATCCCCGAGGAGCTTGAGTAAACGGCGTTTCAGCCACTCGCCCGAGCACAAAACCCAGAGTTTGTTCAGCGGCTTCTGTTCTGCTCTGCACTGCTTCCAAAACATTATTACAGAACGAAAGAAAAACTGAACACCCCCCAAAACAGCTTCGACTTCTGCGAGGAAAAGCCACTCATCACTTTGTCCTGTGAGGAGAGCCGAAACAGAAACTCTGCCGCGGCCTCGACGTGTAACGCCACCGCGTCACGGCGGGCTTTAATTTCACTCTCGTTAATCATGTTGTTGCGTGATGCATTTTAGCTGGATGTAATCATTTCCTCTGGCTGGGCCCTGGGCAGCAGTAAGAAGTACGGCGATGCCTCTGACTGACCTCTCTAGAAGCCCTAAAAAGCATGTTAATCCGGGCAGGGGGTCGGGGACGAACCGCCTGCTCCGATCTGACGAGCGGTGACCTCATCGAGCGCCGGGCACTGCAGGAGCAGCAGGGGTGTGAGAGAGAGCGGCATCCTAACCATCAACAGATGTGACTTTAAACATGACTTCAGCGCGCAGATACACACAGCTACGCCGCGGCAGGCAGGCAGGCAGGCCGGCAGGCGCTTTGTTCTCGAGCAGAGAAGACGAAGAAGGGCAGGGAGTGAACTTTACGACCATCTGTATCCTGATTTCACGCATGCCGCTTGGAACAAACTGGCTGATGTCGGTGTGAGGAGTTCAGCGAACGCTGTCATGTGATGCAGGAAACGCGAGCATCCGGCTCTCTCTGCCATTTAAAGCTTCACATGTTGACGTCTGGAAACGTGAGCTCCTGTGATGTAACGTCAGGAAAACGCACACGGCACCTCTCAGGTCCACAGAGCCGAGCTGCTCTGGGATCAGTTCGTCCAGCTTTTTAATATTTCAACACTCGTGTTTCTTTTTGTGGGCGATCAAGCAGCGCACGCTGTTTCACTTGGCAACGACGCCAACGCTGCCACAAGATGGCGAGCGGAGAATCGGCCTTATTAAAGGTGAAAAGTGGTTGGAATTAAAAACTTAACAACCACCAACTAAAACACGCTCGTACGCCGCTCACGTGTGCGCAGCAGAGGAGGTTTCGCTCGCCGCCGCTGTTCCCGCCGTGCACACTGGTGCACCGCGCCGCCTCAAACTGCAACTTACAACCAAACAACTCTCCAGGATCTCATGATTCACGCTGGATGAACATGAAGAAGTGCGTGCTTTCCCATAAACATCTTGAATTTGTCATTTTCTGTGTTTTATTAGTCAGACCGGCTTGCACAACACGTCGAGGCCTTCGTGGGGAAGTCCGTTAAGTCGGAAACGAAGCCTTATGACGGGAAAACGGCCCCGCTGACGGTGACACCGGCGCGAGGTTCTAATCGCTGCAGCTTGCAGAAGCACGGTAGCTGCAAACGTGACACCGCATGACCTCCCTCCTCCTCCTCCTCCTCCTCCTCCTCCTCCTCCTCCTCCTCTTAATGATTTGCAGGGCACACAATATGTCTTCATGCCATCTGGTTGACTTTACTGCACATGAGATGACATCACTCATGTGGATCAGATCGAGAACATTCCTCAGCGATGGCCTCATCATCGCTGAGATGCTTATTATCCAGACCTGCCGTGCTCGCTCTTTGAAACACAACACAGCCTTCTTTTTTTTTTTTTTATGATCTGGGATTTTTTTACTTATCGCCGTGTTCCTGCAGGTTCACCTCAGAGGCAGGTTGTGAACTCTGTGTACGAATGACAGCATGTTGTAGGAAGTTGTCGAGCAGCTGTTGAGCCGCATGCCTGAGCGGGATCCGTCCTCACCTACGCGTCGTTAAACTGACGGAAATCTGCCTGGTTCATCAGCACGTGACGTGTGACCGCTGAGCTCCTAACGGAACGCGTCCACGCACCTCTCAGGAGGAGCACACCTGTAATCCGTACACATTCCCGATACGACACACGAGAGGACGCGATACGTCAGATGAGATGCAGGGAAAATGTGTTGTTTATTAAACGCTGCTGCGGGGAAAGTACAGCTTTGTGTCAAACGCTTCCTTTTATGGGAAGGAAACTCTCTACTGTACATGACGTTACTCAGATATGTGCAGCTGAAGGCCCGCACCGGCGTGCCCCCGTGCTGAGGTCAGGAATCGCACGAGTACGACACATTTAGCGACACGCGGCCACACATTCTGCCCCGTCCACACGTGCGTCAGCGCCTGGTTTCCTCCAGCTCTTCTGCACTTTGCTCGGTTACGTTGACACTAAACGCTGAATTTATGGATGAATTACATCCAGAAAGAGAAGAGCAAAACAAAGAGTGAAAGGATATTACAGCGCCGTGATTAATGTGATCGCTGTTGATGTCCCGGCGGCTCGGCTGCCAGAAATGAGGCGATGTTCTGGCCTTCATGGCTTCAGAAAACACACGAAGTTTGCACAGCTCAGGCGTCCAAGAATGAAGGCGTCAGAAGACGAGCTTCATTTAAATACTCGACTTTATGCTACTTTTTACTTCAACTTGCCAGAAGCAAATCTACTTGTCCACTTAAATTTTGAGCTAAAAGGTTGTAATCTCAAGAGTAGTCACAGTAACTCGAGGCCAAAAGCTGCAGTTCCTCAAACGTCCACTAGAGGCTGGTTGCAGAAGTGAGTCAGTCTCCATAAGTCCCCATGTTAGACAGCAGAAATAAACATGTTTACAGCCTGGTACAAAAAACAGTTTTGGTCTCTGTAGCTAATTTCCCCGTTCATGACAACTGTACTGAGGGTGAATTTATATACAACTCACCTGTTCACATTATATTAAGGCTTAAAGTTATGTTTTAATACAATATGGCTCTTTGGATGCTTGGAGATGACCAGAGGTCAGCAGATGACGAGACGACAGCGCCGTCAGAATGAAATGAAAGATGTGAGTTCTGTTCTTGTTATTTGTTCTGCATCACCTTTGTTTGTGTCTCTGCACGCTCGTCACTTCATCACTCCCACATCGTAGGAAAAACTGAGCGGCCACTGACCTAATCCGGGCCGCCGGCCAACTCTCTCTCCCTTTTTGTGCTTCGGCCAGATAACGAGCAGATTGCTCCACGGCGTCCTCAACCTCGGCCTCATTTATCTGAACCTGCTGCAGCGAGGCTGACGGGATTAAAGGAAGGAAACTTTACTTTCACTTCACTAAAAGCTGCACAACTTTATCTCTATTATTTGAATAACGATGTTTCACGTCGGGCTAAGATCGATTTTAAGAGTGAGGGATGACACAGCGATACTCGGCCTGCCGGACGTTCACAGCGAAGTAAGAGAGACTTCATTAATCTGGAGGAAATCGACGAAGCTTTCTCAGCACAGAAAATATAACCTTAATAAACTCTCCTTTGCATGATCAGAAATTGTGAAAATAAACACAGGCCTGCACCCAGAGGAGCGGCAGGCGTGCATTAGCGTGCACCTTCAGTGTTTCCTTTTGATAAATCAGGATAAACTCGCTGTCAGCTGGTTTATTTTGCTGCCTCGTGGTTTAACAATCCGTCATTGTTTGTTTTTGCTGAACTTATCTCATCCACAAAATATGATCTTCACTCGGAGCCGCTCTGCGCCGCAGATGTTTAGGTGCTGCTGCATTAATAGACGTTAGAAGAGTAACACAGAACAGACAACCGGCTGACGTGAACGTGTGCACTCTTACGTTCAAGTGTGTGTGTGAGGAAACTGTCAAAATATTACTCCATTACATCCACAAACTAGGTGGTAATTAAGCCCGGAGAGTCGTCATCGCATGGCGTAATGTGATTACATCTCCCCTGACAGAATGCAGCGATTAGACCTCGACCACAACGACGCGAGACTCTCAAGCTTGTACTTTTCCAACCTTTTTTAGACTTGTTATAAAACTCCAGCCTAAAATAGAACTTAGATGTTGATGAACTGGAGCGTGCAGCTTTTTCTAGAGCTGCTCGACCGACTGACGGGAGAGAAACAGCTTCGTTTCAAAGTGCAGGCTCATTTTCTGCTTCAAGATCATCAGAAAGTTGATTTTCTAAACAGTATTCATGAGATTGTTTCAGCTCTGTCCTTCCTCTGGGTGAACAGACATCCAGAGCAGCGGTAAGGTAGCACCTGTGTCGTCACAGCGTTATTAGAACGTTTTTAAAAGAGCAGAATCAACTCATGAGAGCCTGACGAATGGTTACGGTGCCTGGGAATCTGCAGGAGTGATGTATGAGCTAATCTTCTGTTTGTGAAAGGAAATAGCACGGAGGGTGGAGGGTGGAGGGTGGAGGAGCCGCGGGGTCATGGAGGGGAAAAAACTGCAGCTAATGTAGAGTTAGCATGACATTTCTACGCTTGCCGTGAACCGTGCGTGGCCTCTGCCAGCGCCGGAGACAGAGAGTGATGGCGAGACTCAAACTCGAGGAGGACGTGTAGACTTGACACTGTGGCGGATACGTTTACACGCCAACGCGAGGGCTAATCTCTCCGATTTACCATTTTCTCACATTTGTTCCAGCAGACGCGTTCTTGAGTTACAGTCTGGCAAAACACGGCGAAGGGGAAGCCATTTCTCCCCCCCGCCCTGTCGAGGCTGGAAGGAAGCGACAGCGAGAGGCTGTGCACATTACGTCCTCGCCACTGGCAGCTGCAGTGTCTGAACAATGAGTCTGCGCCCGGCGCTGCCGGCCCGAGTCAAGAGTCGAGATAGTGAGTGAAATATGGAGGGAGGGAAGAGTCTGCATGGATGTGCCAGATCAAACGGGCGAGAGCGTGCAGACGGGGAGAGTCCATCAGCGCGTCAACAAAGACGGGATGAGCGCGGCGCCTTCGCTGCCCGCTGACCTGATGACATGTCGGACGCTCACGCTGCACTCAAACCTTCTTGTCTAGCGTGTAAAAGCTCGTCGTTTCAATGCGTCACGCAGCTGAAAGCAACTGCAAAGATGTGACGGTGCAGCTGAAGGTAGACGGGAAACGGAGAGCGAAGGTTGGAGATGCAGCTCGACCACGAGAGCGGTTATTTGGGCTCTAAACGGGTCACTGCATGAAGACACGACATGACCAGAAGTCTGTAAACCGAGATGTTAAAGTTATGTCGAAATACTTTATAAAAAATGAGCTTGAATAATTGGCAAGAGCGCGGCAGATGAGTCTACTGAGAATGTTCATGTCAGCACAACTCATGACCTCATATCCTGTTTGAACCGCTGGGAGGAAGAGTCAGTTTAGCCAGGCAACAACACCCCACCTATGGGACTGTGTGTGTGTGTGTGTGTGTGTGATCAGCTTCAGCTTCTCAGCGTGTCGCAGTGAGGAAACATTTTGTCTCTTCATGCATCCCACCACACGTCGCTCATCCTGATGAAGGACGCCTCGCCGTGTAAACAAAGCAGCGCCCTGTCAGGCAGGTGATTCATGCCGCTGTGACAAAATCACATCAGCATCATCTGAGAGTCTGAGAGCAGAGGAAGAAGCGGTGTGTGCACACGGGATGGAGACAGAAAGGAGAAGATGGAAGCTTTAACAGACAGAGACGATCTTCCGACACGGCGGGCGTTAAAACGTTTTAATCTACAACATGTAGAGGCTGAGTTGAGTCCTTTCTCAAGAAGAAAACACAATGAGGTGTGTTTAAAAGTCTGACCTGACGCTGTGCGATACACACTCTGTCACTGTTTGTGCAGCCAGTGTTGAGGTTTTATGGGATTTGTGTTAAAATTGAAAATAGCTCTCGGGGTGTTAGGAAGCGACTGATTTGGAGGTGGTGAGACTTAATTATGGAGGTTTACAGGGAGCAGAGCTTCATTTACTTTTCCCTGACGAAGTTTGTCCGACGGAGGCCGATAAAAACAACAGCCAGCGCTCCGTTGTGGATCCGGCTCTGTTTGTCGGACGCTCTTCAACATTCATCCTCTCTGATTGGAAATCTGTGTTTGACATAAGAAAGTGAGCCTGCAGGTACTGCGGGACTGGAAATAGACCCGTCCAGGCTGAGGTGGTCGGGGTGTCAAGGTCCGATATGGAAAGCAATATTTTAAACTCTCTGGTGGGGAACAATAGCGAGCTGTCACGAGGGGACCACCCCGTCGCGGTGCATCCTGGGTTTCCACCAACCAGGAAACAAGAGCCACGGCTGGGTTTTAAATTCCCCCCCTCCCTGACCCGATGCAAGGTGCCGGAGATGATTGATGAGAGTGTTTTCCTGTGAGGTTACGAGGCTGCAGAATATTGGCGCTGGTCCGTTTCAGGGTTGAGATACGAGGGTAAACATTATCTTTTCAGACACACCTTTTCCCTCCATAGTAATTCTTGGTTTCTTATAAATATTTCAAGCAAATTATATAAAGTTAATCATCGTGTATCCGTGAGTAATATCCTGAGAAAAAGAATGTGGAAGCGCTGTTTAACAGTTTAATCTTTTACAAGCCCACCAAGCCTCTGCGAAAACACTGCAGAAATGTAATTTAACTCTCAATAATATGCATGACTTAACAGAAACCCAAATTCTGTCTTTTTACGGCAGGAGACGAGCGCGGTGCCAGGCTCATTAACGAGCCCGATGGCTCCGATGGTTGCTGATTTACATCCACGACCCCCAGAATGACTTTTTTTTGTTGAGCTGCAGCCGTGTCATAACAGCAAAACAAACAACATCCACCTTCCTCCACCCTGAACGCTGAACCGCACTCTTCCTAGAAGTCATTTCCAGAGCAAAACGGTCTTTTTGATCCGAGCCCAAAACCTCAATTACACTGTATTTTTCCAGGATTAAATTATGCAGTCAACTTAGTTTTACTCCAAAATCTCCTATCCTGATGTTGCGTTGACCTCGCCGAGCCATAAACAGCTGGCACTCGGTTCGATACCCTTGTAGCACCGAGGGATGAAGACGTCGGGGTAGATGATATTTTGATGGGGGGGTTTCAGGAGGATTTAAGGTTGCCTTGTGCGTTCGGCCGTAAAAGATTAGAGCGATGAAATCAGACTTTTGTCAAAGTCCAGCGGGCTGATATCTCAGGACAAATGTTTTTGGGCTTTAAACCGAGCAAATCCTCCTGGCAGTGACGGAGGTGGGTGGGTGGGGAGTATGACTAAAGGGTGGAAAAACGGTTTAAGGGGTCTATCCAGTTTCAGGAGCCTCTCATGGTTTAGTGAAGTGGAAGAAAGGGGAAGTATCCATGTCAGCAAGGAGACAAGTAAGGTTGGTACTAAACTCTTACGAGGCTCCTCGCAAAGAGCCAAGCGAGGCATTTCACGCTTTATTTGCTCCGAATCTGACGCTTTCCTCCAGAAACACACTCCCGTTTTGTTCTTGCAGAGAGTCTCAGTGAACCGTCTCCCCCTCGTATCACCTATAATCTGAAGAAAAGCATCCAGCAATCTCAGAAGGGTTCATGCAATGTTTAAGCGTGCCAAGGAGGAGGTACGGTATCTGCGGTTTGGACAAAGAGCAAACACAAGAGAGAGAGAGAATAAATGCTATGCCTGGATCTCTCTAATTTAATGTAAGTATAGCATGAGCTCATTCCAAAGGCGCTTTTTTTTCAAACAAAGAAAATTATGAGCTCACATTTCGAGAAGCCGTATATTACAGCCAGTTTTATGCTCGACCCAAAACGACATAAAAATCTGATTTAGCAGCTATTCTTCTGCTCTGTGAGGCCTTGGCGTCCGCGGAGCGACGGCACCGCGTCCAGATTTGAATATTACATTTTAAATGGAAGCCTGTCTCTCTCTCTCTCGCTCTCTCTCGCCTCTCTCTCTCTCTGGGAGCGGGTCAAATTAGATGCACAGCGTTGTCTTTTATTCATCAGGCTCGCTTTGACTCGGGGGGAGAGCACATGTTTGCGATGGGAGGTTACTGGCTCAAAAAGTGCTGTTAAGGTTCCTCTGGGCAACTTTTTGGGAGCTTAAGCCCCAGTTAAGCCCTGACTACTCAAGTGAAGCTGCTGAGTGGCCAACAGTACAAAACTGCTGTTGCATTAGCAATCTCCAGGGTGTGTAAGTACAGTAAAGTGTTGCAGGAAAGGAAAGTGTTGCAGCTGTAATCCCACCTGGTTTCAAACAGTTCTTATAAAACAGCTGCGTAATGAATCTGATTTAGCGTCTGCAGAATGAAAGAAAGATGTCGATAATATGTTTTAAATGTTCGCTCTGAATCCAGTGCGAGCTGTTTGGGTTTGCTTTTATAAATATGTAAACATCACGAGCAAAGAAATTTGCTCTGGCAGCCGTGAAAGTTCCTGTTAATGTTGCAAAAACAAGAGGACAGAAGTGGATGTAAAGATCCGCGCCGCCGTGCCAGCAGATGTTCTTACATTTTTGAAATATCTTGTAAAAACCTCTCAGGACTCGGCGCTCTGCCAGAGCTAATTGCACCAACACAAAAAATAAAATCACCATCAATCCTCATCAACGCTGGAAGTCGGCGGACAAAGCTAAACCTCGTAACCCCTCCGTGCTAAAATGCCTCTCTGGAATCCGTCCAGATGTGAGCCATCTGTTGTGTTCAGTCACTGAGGTGAGACTAGTCGTGTCTATCCAGACGGTGACATCACCCAGAATAGAGACGGGCTAAAATCCAACATTGAGGCCTTTCATTAATAACGCTGCAGATCCGAGCCTCTCAGGCAGCTCCCCCCACCCTCCACATGCACTAAGGTATCCCACCGGTGCACTTCATCAACATTTTAAGTGTTTTCTGCCACGGGGATCCTGATGCAGCCAAGAGACCTCCGAAAAACTCCAGGGCTGCACTGTATCACAGAACACACGCCTCTAACTTCTCCGCTTCCCCGAGAGGTTTCGGATTTTATGAACTGGCAAACCTGACCCGTCTAAAGGTGACCCGAAGAACAGCGAGTGCAGATATCGGTTTTCTGTGCAGCGATGAGTACTGCTAGTCGAGGAGGTCCTCCCTGAAGAGCTGGAGGTCTTCAGGAGGTTTGTGAAGGTAGAGACGGACGCCCCGAGAAGAGTCTGGATGCGATGCATATGAGGACAGTCAAGGAGGTGGATGCAGAACCGGAGACGCGGGGTAACGTGTTGAAGACCGGGCGAGCCGCCGCGTTCTGGTTTCACTGTGCAGGCTGGGAGGCCCGTCAGGAGGCGTTACCGTAATCAAGTCATGAGATGTTGGGCAGCGCGTTGAAGCGACTGATGCAGGGGAAACTGACTTCAATTAAGAAGCTGAGAACTCGGCCTCTACAACCCTGATGACTGTAACGAGCAGCGACGTCCTCGAGTGAAAAAGCATGAACCATTCGACACGTTCAAAGAAAAATTCATAGACGCAGAGCTGCCTCGTAACCGAGCCGGACCGACTCCAGCTCTTTGCATCAGTCAACATATAAATGAAATAACTCTGTGCAGTGACGAACAACCCGCAGGACACAAAGGGATGACTCACTGCCAAGCACAACATGCCTTCCTCGGGATAAAAATGTTGAGACAACAAATACAGATGTGAGGATGACATACGGCGATTCATTTCAAATTGAGGCGATGACGTGGCGACTAAGTGGTACGAGCCGCGAGTCTGCTTCTTCTCACTTTAATCCAGAATCAAAGACAATCCGAGGCCGACTGCCAAGTCATCGGGATAATGAAAGCCCGGACAGGAAGTCAGCAGACAATAGAGAGAGCGCTGTGTCCAAACCTCCACCACCCAGCCGGGGTCTCATCCCCTCTGAGCACCCCGGGAGGGGAGTGATGTCACCCTAACACACCCCACTGAGACACACACACACACAAACACACACTCGCAGTCAATCACGGCTCTGTCTCGCTTAAGTAAATTCCAGCGTCACACCCCACATCCCGAATCACTATCATTTACATTCCTCCTGAACACAAAGAGGTGAGCAGCGAGTGGGAGGACCCCGGGCGGGCCGGCAGCTGGCTGCTCGTGATGGAAAGGCTGAGAGAGCGGCAGGGAGATAAGACGGGGAGGGAGGAAGGAGAGGAGAGGAGAGAGGAGGAAGGGACAAAGGAAAGGAAGAGGGGAGGGAAGGACTCCTCTAATAAACCTTGTAAAGGAAGTCGTTGAAAGGATCATTTAGACAAGTCCATCAAAGAGAATACACCGGATTTTCAAAATAAAATACCCCATGCAAACAGACAAAAGCGAAACAAATGAGTGGCGTGTCTGGTGAAGTTTCGGTCAGCCGTTATTGAAAAGTGGACGGATTCCACAAAGCTGTGACCGAGAGAAGTGAAGAGGTCGGCCGAGTTGAAGTATTAAAGTTTGATAAATTAGCCAACGCCAAAGGTCGAGTGGCCCTGACCCTAAAAATGATGAAACTCCAGGCCTGGTTAAGATAAAAATGATTGCTGCTGGACAACTTTTCAAACCGGTCCAGTCTTTCCTCATAATATTATAAACAGCTGTGCAGTGTTTTGGCGTCTGATAACCCTTTAAAAGCCTTCGTGGATCTACTTCTAACACTCGACTTACTGGATTGTATTTCATCATCTGCCTGATACCTGAAGCAACACCAAGGCAGCAAGATGTGCTTCGTTGGGTTCGGTCTGAATGATTTCTCACGACTTTAAGTCTGTGACGCTAAAACGAAATCCCTTTTGTTGCTACTGAAGCTGCGTTTGATCCCGTCAGACAGTAGAAGGATCAGTTATTTGCTGAATGGAGCTTTAATGTTCGCACTGGAAACAAACAATCACCCGTCTTTCCATCAGCTGTAACCTGATAATGTTTCTGCAGTAAATGTAACAGATCACCTGTCGCTCCTTCCTCGTCGCTCTAATCCCCTCCCGCTCGCATGTGAGCCATTATTTCTGAAAAATGATGTGTGTCATCTGAGGTCTCGCTCTCTTCTGTAGCGGCGAGCGGAGCCAAAAGCGTTATGAGAGGGTTCAGATAAATGACGAATGAGGACATCTGGTGAGCTTTGTCAGGGGTGTGTCATCGACAGAAAAGACAGAAGACTGAAAGAAAGGAGGAAGATAGAGGGATCAGGAGGAGACAAGATACTAAGAGAGTAGTCAGTTTTAAAGTCTGCTAATGCTCATTTTAGATCCACAAATATTAAAAAGGGATTTTAATTAGACCTCGGAGGCCATTAAACACCAACACATTGTTCAGCACTGTCCACAATCGGCCCAACCCAGGTCTAAGTAGATTTAAACTGTCGTTCTAATCAACCACAAACAAAACACGTGTTCGATACCGTGAAGGTATTAACAGGAATGTGGGAAAAAGTGCTGCAGGTAGTATATGAAAAAGCAGATGCCTCCTCCGGGGACTTGCACTCATGGTTGGAGAAGAACTGGAGCATCACAGGTCGTACATGGGAAAACTTTATACTGGCCCGATGGAGCCGCTTTTTCTATTGGGTTGAATTCAGCTCTCCTACGCATCAGGTCCACGCTGAGAGCGGAGACGAAGCTCGTCCTGTTTCCACCGGAAGAAAACTGGCTCATAGAAAAACCTTAAAATCAGTTCCTGCGTCTTGTTTTTCTGGTTCCTCCACCACTCATATGTTTTTTCGTGGTCGCCCACATCCTTGTGCGTCAATGTCCTCTTCAGTTTCTTCAGAGGCTTCTGAGCCCGATTACATTACCTGGCTCCTGTTCTGGCACGACACTGGCTCTGCTCTCAGTCAGCTATCATTGCCCTGTGAGCTCACAGTCCGGGCATCTTGGCTAACAAACTGAACTCACAGCAGCTAACAAACTGAGCTAACAGCAGCTAACACACTGAGCTAACATTAGCTAAAAGCAGCTAACAAACATTAGCTAAAAGCAGCTAACAAACATTAGCTAAAAGCAGCTAACAAACATTAGCTAAAAGCAGCTAACAAACATTAGCTAAAAGCAGCTAACAAACTGAGCTAACAGCAGCTAACAAACTGAGCAAACATTAGCTAAAAGCAGCTAACAAGCATTAGCTAAAAGCAGCTAACAAACATTAGCTAAAAGCAGCTAACAAACTGAGCTAACATTAGCTAACAACCTGAGCTAACAGCAGCTACAGTTTACCTCACTGTCAGGAAACTCTGTAACTCAGTGGAGGTGAGTTGAGGACATTTAGAGGTGAAAACCAGAAAACATTTCCACCGGCTTCGTCAGAGTAACAGTTGTTGGCGTGTGCCATGAAAGCGTCACATTCTTAGCGTGGGCGCACAGACGTACGAATGACGTAGAAAAGTTGCACAACGCTGCTTCAAACTCCAAAAACAAAGATTCAGAACGCCGCCTGCAGACAATGAGACACAATAACAAACTAAATGGAGTGCTGATGTGAGAAACTAAAGTATTAAGATGACCGTCTGGTGCCAAACTCTAACTCCTCTGGGCCAGCTGAACCCCCTACACAGGCACACATTTATAGTCAGAGTGTTTTTCACACGTAAATCTTCCTCAAATAGCACAATGAGACGACCTCAATGCCAAAAGTGTGTTCTCATGTTTGTTACGTAAAAAACATTCCTTGCCCAACTTCGTTGCTTCGCAGCTCATCAAAAAAATAGCAATGTGATGACACCTCTGTCAGCGGGGACTGGACTTTTTGGACTTTTTCCATTAGCGCAGTTGTGAAAGGATGACCAGATTAGGAAACTCATTTCCTGTGTTTAAAAGATGCCGGACAGTGTTTGTAGATAAGTCAGAGGATGAGTAAATGGGACAGATATCTGAGTAGGAGTTGGATACACAGCGCCGATGCTTCTCTAATATCCAGAAGTTTGTTTGTCCTGAACTGTTATGACAATGTGTGTCGGAAAGAGTAGGCGGCTGCGCTGAAAACTGATGAGCTGTTCACTTCGAGTGCGCTGGATTCAAATGGAACAAACTTCAAGTACATTTCCTGCAAACTTGGCTGGTGGTCACATTGTAATTTTTCCGGGCTGAGCCGGCATTTAAAGATACGTGCGCTCGCTCGCTCGCCCCCTCCCTTAAACACAGCCTCAGCGGCGAGGGCTTTGAAGCGCAGTTATCTTTAACCGCGTAAATACAACCTGTGTTTGGGCGCAGGCTGAGCGGCTGATTGGGAGGAGGTGAGGTGAGGGCTGTGATGTGGATGTGCATGAGAGTACAGCCTTTTATAGCTCCAAACATCAGATTAACAGGTAAATCAACAAGCATGCAGGTGTGAAAAATGGCAGCGAGAAAGCTCGAGACACTCGCGCGCGCCTCCGTGGACCGTTTGAAATCAATGCTAATCCATCAGGAAACCATCAAAGAGTCTCTGGAGGCTGATCCACTCTGCTCACCTGACAGCTGAACAGATTAGCGCGTGTGTGTGTGTGAATTTCCTGCCAAGTTACAAGATCTTTTGTTAAGCTCTTGTCATTGTTAAAGCAGGGTGTGAGGCCCTGACGGGATCACCGCCGTGCAGTTTAATAGCAGGATTCAGGCTCTAAAAGCTCAAATTGCTTTAATAGACACTGTCAGGCAACCAAGAGGGGGACTCGAACTCCGGGTGGTACTTCTGAAATCTCACAGGGGGAGGTGACGTGGAAAGAAATGCAAAGTGTGAGTCAATAAAAGAAGAATGCAGTGCAGGTAATTTGCTGTCTTCAGCAGGTTGGAACTTTCCAGCTATGACACACCACCCAACCCGAGTCCGTCTTGTAGGGAAACCAACCCAGTGTGATGTTATTACATAACATTAATGAAGAATCCATCCATCTCCCTCTTATCTGGGGTCGAGCCGCGGTGGCAGCAGGTCCTGAGGCGCTCCCAGGCTAGATGGACGATGTAGTCCCTCCAGCAGGTTCTGGGTTCCTTCCTTCCTCGGATATACTCTGAATCTATTCTCTGCTATAGTGTTTAATAGGTGAGACTTAAGTTGCAGCTTATTTTCATTCGTTTATTCACTACTAATTTATCCCCCCTCAAATTACGCTGCGGTGACGAGAGCTCTCTGGATAAAGGTCGGTAAAGGTCGTGGTTTCGGTTAAATGTTAATAAACACGTCATGTCTCGAGTCGGTGCAGACTTTTCTCTGGATTAAACCAAGACGCCGACGTTTCCCTGAACCTGAAGTCAGATATCGTGCAGCGTGATTGGATATTTCGGTCTGCTGCTGTAGTCGATGCCACAGCGCGCATGTAACGGCTGGTGGTTGGTGCGCGGCCCCCACCCGTGGGCTCGAAATCCACCACGTCTGTGCGATGGAAACATCCTCCTTAAGTGTTTGCGATTTACATCAAAGTCCAAAGTGCTGCAGGGGTAATGATTATCAGCTGTACCAATTGAGGGCAGCAGACACACGCCTGCCCTGCCCTACACACACACACACACACACACACACACCTCTGCTTTCGCACTACAAGTGTGATCCTGTGTTAGGCAATGGCTGTTGTTAGTCTGTAAATTACAGCCTGTCTACCTGGTCCAGCCCTTCAATCTGAAGCTGCCAGATTGATTCCTGCCTATAATCTTGTATCACCGCGTGGTGGGATGACGTGTTGCACAGTTTAGGGAACGATTCGTTCCTATCGCCGGAGATGGGAAAGAACAACACGATTATTCTATTAAGAAGTCGGAAAAATCGGCTGCGCCGTGCCTCCAACCAACACCGCGAATACTTCATCTCAATTATTCGTGCCACTGAAACGACTTTACAGACACGTTCACAGGCATTTTCATATCAGGAGGATGGAAATGGGGAATCACAGACTTTACACGTTTAGATAGATTTTTCTGATCATATAAAAACATTTAAACCGTCTGCAAGGAACAAAAAAAAGCTGCAGCTATAAGAGAGAGAAGTTTGAAGCGCTCTCTGGGTTTCCTGAGGTTGCATGAGACTGTGAAATCCGAGTTATGTAACAGTGAAAGTGAGTTATGGAGACAGGTACAGACATTCAGACTCAACAGAAGAAAAAAAAAACACATGTTTGTATTTTCCTTCAGTCTGAGGCTTTTCTGAGACTCAAGTATCTTGTTAGCATCAAACTTCAATGAAGGAAAATGTAGAAAACGTCTCTTTAAGAGAGGGCGGGCGTGTTTTTAGTGCTACAGAGGGTTACAGCTGGCAGAAAGAGGGGTGAGAGGTCATCCCTCACCCTCACTATTCATTAGAAAGACAAAAACACACGCTTTGTGCCAGGTACGGACACGGACCCACAGATGAGAACGACTTAAAGGTCCAGTGTTGAGATTAATCGAGCCCAGCTCATCGGCAAGCACGATGACTGTACAGCATGTCGTCACGGCTACAAACAAAAGCTCCGAGCCAGAGAACGGCGATAAAAACACGGATCGTGTGAGGGTTTGTAGCCTGGCAATCAGAATCACAATAAAGCCACGCTGAGATCAGAGACAAGACAGAGGTGGTGGACGGAGACAAAAGAGCGGGACAGGGGATAAACAGAAAGAGGAATGTGGAGGCAAAGTTATGGGTGGATAAAACGAAGGAAAGAATTCCAGCGAGAGATAGAGAGAGAGAGAGAGAGAGAGAGGAGGGAGGGGGAGGGAGACATATGGATTTGATTACAAGCCGATGATGTCATGTATGTATGTCAGGTAATCAGCCTCTGGGCAGACAGCGCTGAGTGTGCGGGGCAAGACCGGGCCTCGTCCGTGACGGCTGCAGAGAGGCGGTTTTGTCTGATGTGCTGCAGAAACTCGCACTCGGTGGAGAAGGTGAGTGTCTCTGACTTTGTCTGGTCGGATCCTTAAATCACACGACGTATCGCTACAGGGCAAAAATGTGCAAATGTGCATCAGAGCCCAGAGTTCACAGAGAAACTTGGCAATATCTCATCTGGCTTGGACATTAATGGTTTATCAGATTCATGCGAGATATCAGGTACCAGCCGGTGCACATGCACGCAAACTCTTAACACAGGTGTCTTCTCTGAACACGCTTGTATGACAGCTGGTACGAGGATTGTGTAAGTAACAGAAATCAAGGATATCCCGTATCGTGTGTTCACTCACATAACCTGAAAAGCAGAAGCCAAGTCTTTGAGGTCTAAGCAGGCTTTCAGGCCCAACGCAGCCCCCCAGATGTACAGAGGGGAACGTGATCTCCAGAAAGCTGTCCATAGATTCACGTCCAAGCTCGATTCGCCTGATTAGTGGTGTACCACAAAGGAAACAAGAGGAAAGCTGATAAGATGCAAGTTCAAGGTCAAATAACACATATTAGTAGCGTGTCGCGTGCTGTTTTGAAGTTTCAAAGTTTGCCCAGGGCGAGAAAAGGACAGCCGAGCTTTCATATGATCCTGAATAAACCGCCGTCTGCTGATCACGCAGCCTAGATAAACTCTGTACGTCTGCCGGAGAGTTGACGTGTCATTTTTCGATCTGGAAGACGAGCTGTTAACGCCGGGGTTTCCAGCTACCGGCGGCAGAGATTTGTTGTTACCGTTACGAAGCTGCATAATTGCAAAGTCTGAGCCTGGTCCAGTCTGCATGTAGACAGGTGAATGGAAATGCTTCACCATCTCCAAAACGCCACATAGTTGATTCATTTCAGCCTCCGTCTCCATGACTGTGAGGTAAAAATACCAAGTTTGTAGTCTTGCATGTCGTCAATCGGCCAATTTATTGGGATGATGTTGTATTATGTTGCGGTAGAAGCTGATCTCGGCCCAGCTTGTTCTCTTTTTGGTGTTTTCTGACAGTTTTTTGGCACTTTGTCTTCCTTGGACGGTGACAGTGTAGATACAGACAGGAATACAGGTCCCCGGTTAGAATCAAACTGGAAACTTTGCAATTATATGGTAGACATCTTAACCACTAGGCCACAAGGACGCCCTGAGGCTGATTCTCTTTGACACAGTAATAATGCTGGTCTGAACACAGCCTTCGTAGAGCAGGTCACAGTTGGACAAGGGAGTAGTCTCCAATCACAAATCATCTCCTGCTTCATGTAGCACCATAAATCCTTTCATTCATCCATGTAACTCGTGTTTTGTCCAGGAAGTTCCAGCTCAGAAGAACATGGCAGCGTGTCGAAATGCCGGAAGACCGTGCCTCGCGATTTTAACAACCGCCTTGCCGAACCGCACACGTTGCTCACACAAACCAAATCCCAAAACCTCGACATTCTTCTGCGTATTGTCAGCGCTGCAGTCATGCCATCGAGGTTACATAACACATCTTCATCTCCCCCACTATTTGTCATTTGGCAGAGGCTTGTCACAGCAAACATGTTTGTGTGGCCTGATCTCGTGTTTGATCCCCGACATCTGTTTCATGTGTACAGTACTCGTGGGCCCCGAATATGTCCAGATCCAGAAATAGAATCTAATTTTGGATGACCGAATTGTTTGTTCCAAGAACAAACTGTTTGTTGCAAGGAAATGGGGGAGAATACAAAACTAGAATACATCATAGTTTGGAGTCTGAGCTCGACGGGTAGTTGTTGATTGTGAACATTGTGAAATAGCACGGTTGAAATTGCCTGAAATCAATCTCGTTTTACCCAAGTGTGCACTACAGATTCCCGACTCCCATGGCCCCGTGGCAAACTGCTAAAATGCTACTTTAAAGAGACGTTTCTCTCAGCAGTCTTAGTCTAAGACGCTCAAGTGGACACAGGAATTGGTTCCTTTAAGAAAGAGTCGAGAGTTCAACCTCCGCAGGGAGCTCAGCCATGTCATTCTGGTTGAGCTCCCAGCTCCTCCAGCCTCTGATCCCCTGGCCTTTAGCTGTCAACAGCAGATGTGACAATTACCATACGGCGCTTGAAGAAAAGTCTGCCCCCATCGCCGCGTTCGGTGTATTAAATAACAAGTTTAAGACTTGCAGTATTCTCCAAACAAAATCAAATTTGGTGTGTTTGCATAGGCAACACGTCTTGACCAAAAAGAAATACTATCTTTGGCTTCTATTGGCGCCGTGCGCACAAGCCTGGTCATCCAAACGTTTTCACACAGCCTCATTCATTATCCTCCAACAAAAGTCTCCTCCAATTGGTCGAGAACGGCGTGAAACGGCCACATGTTTTCAGTTTTACCTCTTTTTAGGAATTTTCGAGTCGTGTCTGCTGGCTCACGGAAAGCTGCTCCATCTGTCACTAGACGAACAGACTTTAAGTCACAGTGTGTATGCTGGCATTTGTTGTATTCGTCAGCATTTTGAGAACACCTAATTAAATTTTGCTTGGAGCACAGTGTTGGCCAGAGACTGAAGATTTCTGTTTTACATTTCTGGACTCAGAAGTTGTCCAGAAGTTGGTGAAGATGGTTAGTAGATGTTTGTGGACTTAAAGTTAAATCAATCTGAACATACCAGCCTGGCTTCCTATCATTAGTCTATCATATTCTATCATTAGTTTGATGTGTAATTACATCCTTTAAAGCTAAATTAATGACAGCACAAAGGGTACAAACCAGGGGCTTGTAATTATGCCGTGTGTTTGGCAAACACTCAGTCCAGCAGAAGGGTCATGAAGTCAGGTTGGATGACGTGCCTTGATTGATCACTATTAATCTGCGTCACTGCATTGGTCAAACGCGTACGCTGTGTTTGTATTTATATATAAAATCCAGCCTGCTGCAGCTTTAAATTAATGCCAGCAAATCTCTCCGTCCTTGAGCTCGGCTGGCAAAGCTCCGAACTTTTAGTAACTGTGACCTCAGCCATTGTGAAGCCATGACATATTTTATTTATTGGGCAGGAGACAGGAAGAGTCTTGCCCTTGTCATTCGCTCGCACGGCTGGAATCAGTTAGACCTGCCTTAAAGCGCGCAGTGACAGAACACACTTTGTGTTTTCACAGACTGATACGTACATGTGAGTAATTTGCTGTCTTATTGCGTTTCATGCCCGGTCGCCTTGAGGTCCTGTTGTTCGAGCGCCGTGTTCGTCTGGAAGTTTGTTACCACTTGAGTTTCCCTGAATGTTTCTGCACCATGCAGCCTCATTGTTTGCAACAATACAGACACTGACAGCTAAGCAATAACCTCCCGCTAGAAATCTCTCTCAATAGATGACGCACACTGTAGAGACTTTCGAAAGATGGATTTAGTCAGCGTATAGCCTGAGAAATGTATGAGTTAAGTAAGAGTTATCTGATAATGAAAGTTAAGACTGAGGTATTGTGAAGTGAACAATACGCCACTGATAAAGAGCGATGTGTGCCGGCCTACGCTGTGATTACACCGCTGCATGAAAATCCTTTTTGTTTGTGGAGCCATTAGCTTAAAGCCTCTTTTACACCCACAGGTAAGATGTTTAACTACCCAACCCTCGCTTCAGATATTCTCACAGCGTTGGCTCCGAGTTGTGCCGTATACAACACAACAACACAAGTGCTGCGATTCTGAGTAATTTGTACCAGTTTTTCCACTAAAGTAACTTATTTCTTTAAAGTTTGAGATTTAATTCAAACAAACGTGATCATATCAGATTGGGTTTGTTAAATTTGATCCTTTACAACAAAAAAGGAGCCGCTCGCTGTTAAAGTATGGTTAATGGGGAAAGTTAGATGAAAACGTCAATAGCACCCATAAATGTTGAATATACACACTGACAGATTGAAGCCTTTAACTTTAAGCCTTAATATAATGTGAACAGGTGAGTTGTATATAAATTCACCCTCAGTACAGTTGTCATGAACGGGGAAATTAGCTATAGAGACCAAAACTGTTTTTTGTACCAGGCTGTAAACATGTTTATTTCTGCTGTCTAACATGGGGACTTATGGAGACTGACTCACTTCTGCCGCCAGCCTCAAGTGGACGTTTGAGGAACTGCAGCCACGGATGTTGCTTCTTGGATATAATGTGTTAATTAGTCAGAGTCAGGCTAGCTGTTTCCAGTCTTTATGCTAAGCTAAGCTAAAAAAGTGTGGATTTTGACCTGTAGCTTAGCATAACATAAAGACTAGCTATAGAGACCAAAACTGTTTTTGTACCAGGCTGTAAACATCTTTATTGGCACTACAGCCACGGAGGTTGCCGATTGGTTACATGTGAAGGTGGAGCTAGGAGAACAACAACCTAGCGTGCTAGCAAGTGTTAGCATTTCCCAGTGAGACTAAGAGGGCGGTGCTAGCAGCCAGCTAGCAGCATGATTTCGATCAGGAATGTTGCTGCTAACAAACTGTTTGAGTGAAACTGTCCAAGTGTCAGAGGATCTCCTCCGTGCGGGCTGTGAATGTCAGATACGTGTTACACGTCTTGTCTTGTTCTTCAGCATCCGTCTCGATTACAAATCCTCATCCAAGAGTCTCTTATTAACCCTGCGAGCCGATTCCCTTCTCCTCCCTCCTCGGACGAATAAATGACAAACGTTGAGGAGAGCCGGGAGGAAACGCTGTAACTCGAACTCCTCGTCTCTCCTCACCTACTGCCCTGCCTCCGGAGCGGTGACAGACCCGGCAGATATTTCACACATTACATACGTCAAGGAGAAACCTTTCCCTCCTCGCTGCCACATCCTTTAGTTAAACAGTTACTCCACTCAAACACTCAGACATGCGCACACGCACATGTACACACCGCTCGGTTACACACACGAGCAAGCACACCCCCTTCTTGCGAGCCTCTGCAATGCAAAGCTCCATATAAGGACATGTTGATGATGTAATGGTCCATAGGCAGGGAGCACATCCCTTATTGTTTGGTCTGACTGCAGGAATGCCCACAGTACAGCTACTCAGAGAGTGAGACACACACACAGAGAGGAAGAGCCGATGGTCGGGTGTTGTACGGGAAGATAATGAGCTTATGGCAGTGAAGCCGGGGAAGCCTTTGGCACAGGTAGGCACGCTGAACATTCCTACTTCAAACTTTAAAAACTTTTAAAGAGAGCTGTCGGGCTTGATTGGCTCGGAGACGTGCAGATGTTCAGGGCAGCATCATTTCAGGATGGTGCTCTTTGTGAGAGTTTGAGGCTTCAGGAGATTTCAGGAGATTTGTTTAACAAAACTGAAAGTTCAAACCTTAAATGTATTAAATGATATCTAAACTCTGGTGGGAAATCAGTTTATAATAAACTCTTGTAAGGATGTTTTAATTCACTACTCAGAGAGTGACTCTTCTAACATGCCGAGGAGTCAGACTGCGATCTTCCGTTAAATATTTGAACCATGTCAGGCGGTGATGAGGCTCGGTCTTTGTCGGGGGAAGCTGTGCCGGGCACGTCACATGATTCACTGACAAGATAACATAATTGTGGAAATGCTGATAACTTAGTTTTGCGTGCACGAGATGCCGAGAATGAAGAGCATACTTTGAGAGAGCAGAGCAGAGAGACTCACACACTGCTAACATGAGCTCAGGAATTTACATAATGTGTAATAAAGTCTGTTAAACTTATCACCACCACGAGGAAGCTAATAAATATCAGAGCTACATATTTTACACGTGCTGATTGCTCTCCGGGGGCATGTCACCTCGCCTGCGTGGACTTTAATGACAGTCCATGCACCGCATCAGTCAGCGTCCTGCCTTCAGACTCAGGCCCACCGTCCACGAGGTGAAGCGGAGGTGGCGGTGGCGAGATATATGTCGTTCTGTACACACATGACCTAATCGCTTGCGGTGGAGGAAGTGGCACAGCGACATATGGAACGTGTAACACGGCTTTAAGCAGCGGCTGAGCCACAGTTTCCACGTAAAGAGGGGGAAGCCCTCTGTGAAGCCGGAAAGCTGCGGCGGTGCTTAAACTAAATTTGTAACAAAGCAGCAAGTTCGCACTCTTTAGCTCCCCGACTCATCGAATGACCCGCGGTGGTGGTCGTGCATCCGTCATGTTCAGGGGAGAGAGGCTGCACAGGCTGCACAGTGGGTGGTAAGGTGTCTTGTAATGTTGACAGCCGTGAAACTGTTATGTCATCAGCTTTATGTGCAGCGCTTTGCAATTTATCCCCCTGAAATAATGTTCTTTCAAGCTGTGCGGATGTCTGCGTGAAAGGGGGGCTGCTCTGACGACGGCAGAGATAAAACACGGCGGCGGTGGGAATGCAGACAAATGGTATACACATCAGCGATATTTATGCCTTCCCTCAGCGCGCATGGCTTCCCGAGAGCTGGTCAGCCGAGCTACTGCTACTTGTTGAAGTGCGGTCGGCCTCCAGCGCTGGTGAAGTGTCACTGAAGGTCACTTCATCTTCATCTACAGCTAAATTGCCGTCTAACAACAAGAATGCTCTCAGATGTGGCTCTGCCGGTCTGTGTGTGTTCGGGAACATCTGATGTGGAGCAACGTTTGTTTCCTCGTGCACCGCGGAGTGCGTTGGGAATACAGTCCCATAAAGGGCTACAAGTGATTTCACTGGTGTGTGAGGCAAGCTGTGTATTTTGGGGATGGGAGCCGTGCAGTTTCCTCTCAGAGGATTTGCCTTTATTAGTGCCCTTGCGTGCAGGATTAATAACCAGTTCAGGGCTTGGAAATATTTTAAAACGCAGCGATAGGCAGAGTTTCCAGTCCTACTTGGGAACAAAGTTCATTTCTCTTTCTATTTCGGCCGATGACATCACAAGGAAAACAGCGAGGGACTCAGATAAGCGGTTGAATAAACAGCGATTAGCGGCGTTCTCAGCAGAGACGTCTGCTTGTTTTACAGTTTCACTCTGCGAACTTCGTGTTTGATGCAATTTTTCAACACACGCGAGTTTTCTTGATAACTCTCGGGCACGACACTCTTTATCCAGAGTCCTTGAAAAAAAGAAACGAGACGATGATTAACATTTTATCAACACGGTCAGCCTGCCAGAATATAACAAGGGCAAACTTAAAGTCAGCAAAGCGAGACACAAAAACAAACTTAAAATAAAAAGCAGAGATTAGAGTCTGGAGAAGCAGAAATAAAAGCTGCTTATTAAGCAGATTTAGCAGCTTTATAAACTGCCGGTTAGCCGCGTTCATAATAATAACAATCATCATATTAATAGCAGGATGTGTCATTTTGTCACAAACTCCTCTGATTACAGCCTCGATGAGAGCTCAGCAGTTCACACATGAAGCCTCACTATATAACTCGTGTGTGTGTGTGTGTGTGTGTGTGTGTGTGTGTGTCTCGACCCGACCCGTTACGCAGCTACTGAAAGAAAGAAATGACATTACACTCACACTGCTGAGAAGTGACCCGCCCTACCACACTTACATCATGGCCCACAACCCGAGTGTACATGTGGAATTAGTGATCCCTGAGTGTGTGTGTGTGTGTGTGTGTGTGTGTGAGGGGGTTTCTGTATAAACTCTGTGGGACTGTAATTGCCTCTGGAAGAAGGGGAATTCCTTTAAATGTATACGAACGAAAAAAAAAAGGGAGGGTAGGTGGTGGTGGTGGTTTTGGTGAAGGAGGGGCTGGTAGTCGAGGAACCCCTTAATTAACGGATTGTTCCATGCCAGTGGGCCATCTGTGTGGAAATGCCTGGCAGCTGCACACACAGCAGTCATAACATACCTTCCCCCCGGGGCTGGAGGCACTTTGGCCCGGTGATGTATGCATGTGCCAGACGCACTGACCTCGGCGACGCACTGCGCTCAGAGGCGCACACGTGCAGCGTACCTGACAGCGTTTGAGGCGCTCATCTGCAGAAATACGAGCCAGGATAAATCTGTAATTTGATTTTTATGGTAATAAATGATTTTAAAAATTTAGTATTTCATGTCCTTCCCTCTCTTATATTTGAGTTTTAATCCAGCGTCCGATGAGCTCATTCTGCAGTTTGTCTTGATGAAGCTGCGCCGACATCCTGGACAGAAAACAGCCTTTTAACGGCATCGCTCATCTTATCTGATGAGCTCATCCTCGGACGTCAACATCAACATTTGGCCGCCCGTCAAGTCTTTCCCGTTACTTCCCACAGGACTTAACGGGCCATATGGTGCGCTCTCAAACTCGATGGAAACTTTGTGAAATTCACCGATTGTTAAACTCAAGGTCCGATATTTACAGCAGTAACTCAGGTTTCCAAACCATGGGAGGATTAGCTGGCAACAAGGGAACAACAAAAAAAAAAGATTTAACCAACCTGAGAGAGTCAAAGTAATGTTTTTTATGATGTGTTAAATTTTCCATGACATTAAAACTTTAGTCCGCCTCAGAAATGCAGGGAAAATAACAGTGTTTATGACGTGTCAGCGGGCCCAGCGGGGGGGTCGACTTTCTTTAGCACCTTTCATATAATAATGAACATTTCCATGTTTCTTCTGATGTCAAAGTTCATGTTTGTTTTGCTTTTTTTTACAGGTTGAAGCTGCTAATTGATCAAGAAAAGGCCTACCAAGAAAGAAAGGACGAAGAGAACAGCAAAAAAGTCACAAGCCTGAAGGAGGAGCTGACGAAACTCAAGTCGTTTGCGTTGATGGTCGTGGATGAACAGCAGCGTCTCACCGAGCAGCTGAAACAACAAACAGCCAAGATCCAAGAACTGAGTGCCAGCGCTTCACAAGCCCAGGAGGAGCTGAGCTCAGCTAATGCCCGTCTGCAGGAAGAGGAGCAAAAGGTCTTTCGCTTGGAGGCTGAGCTGCGTGACCAAACCGGTCGATACCATCAGGAACAAGACGCCATGACTGCCAAATTGACCAGCGAGGATGCCCAAAACAGGCAGCTGCGCCAGAAGCTGTCAGCTCTCAGCAGACAGCTCGATGAGCTGGAGGAGACCAACAAGACCCTGCGGAGAGCCGAGGAGGAACTGCAGGAGCTGAGAGACAAAATTAGCCGCGGTGAGTGTGGAAACTCTAGCCTCATGTCTGAGCTCGAAGAGTTACGGAAAAGGGTTCTTGAAATGGAGGGAAAGGACGAAGAGTTGATCAGGATGGAGGACCACTGCAGGGACCTCAATAAGAAACTGGAGAAAGAGGCCAATCAGAGCCGCAGCCTGAAGGCTGAAGTCGACAAACTGAACCACAGAATTATGGATTTGGAGAAATTAGAGGATGCGTTCAGCAAGAGCAAACAAGAATGTGGCTCGCTCAAGAGTAACCTGGAGAAGGAGAGGACGGTGTCAAAGGTTCTGACCAGTGAGCTGGAGGTCCTTGAAGGTCAGGGTCAAAGAACTGGAGGCTGCTGAGAGCCAACTGGGGAAGACAGAGCTGACACTGAAGGAAGATCTCACCAAGTTAAAGACTCTGACAGTCATGCTGGTGGATGAGAGGAAAGCAATGGCGGAGAAGCTAAAGCAAATGGAGAACAAGGTCCAGAACAGCACCGGCAAACTTCAGGCTGAGCAGGACAAAGTCACATCGGTCACAGAGAAGCTAATTGAGGAGAGCAAGAAAGCACTGAGGTCAAAGGCTGAGCTGGAGGAGAAAATGTGCAATGCTAAAAAGGAAAGGGACGACCTGAAGGCCAAGCTGAGGGATGAGGAGGAACGGAGCAATGATTTGGAGTCCAAAATCAACATGATGAAGAAAAGGCTGCAATCTCTAGAGACCATAGAGAGAGAACACCTGAGGAACAAGGCGAAAGAGGAGCACATTAAAGCACCCATCGCTAACCGCTTCCAACAAGAGGACAACAAAGTCAAGGATCTGACGCAGGAGGTGGAACGCCTCAGGCGCAAATTAAAGGACATGAAGGTGGTGGAAGGTGAGCCCCTGAAAACAGAGGAGTTTGAATCACTGGAGAAAAGATTCAACAATGAACAGGAGAAAGCTAAAGCCTTGATGGAGGAGCTGGAAATATCCAGAAAGGAACTTTCCAAGTACCAGCTGGCTGAAAAGAAGGAGTGCAACCAAGAGCACGTTCTTTATAAACGCCTGAAGGAGGAGGAGGCAAAGTCTAGTCATCTGACCAGAGAGGTCGCAGCTCTGAAAGAGAAGATCCATGAATACATGGGAACAGAGGAGTCCATTTGCCGTGTGAAAACTGACCACTCTACACTGCAGAGAAAACTGACCCAGCAGGAGGTCCGAAACAAAGAGCTGGCCCGAGAAATGGAGACACTCACGAGAGAGCTCGAGAGATACAGACGCTTTAGCAAAAGTCTTCGCCCTGGCATGAACGGACGGCGCTTTTCAGACCTCCATGTTTCCACCAAGGAGGTCCAGACAGAGCCGCTTGACCTCATGCCTCCAAACTGTAAGACAATAGCACCGCTGGAACGTGCCGTGGTGAACGGGAAGCTGTACGACGAGAGCGAGCCTGAAGACAACGCAAACTACAGCAACGAGCTTCAGCTCACCAAATGCAGCCCGTCGCTCATCAACAATGTAAATAATCTAAACAACATGAGGAGAGCGCGAGTCCCGCTCCTTAAAAACAAAGACGCGCCTCATCAGGTGAACGGTAAAGTGCAGCCGCGGCAGAACGGCAACCACGTCCAGCCCGGAGACGTTGTGCTGACCCACAGTCCGGGCCAGCCTCTGCATATTAAAGTGACTCCTGACCACGGACATAACACAGCAACGCTAGAGATCACCAGCCCGACCACAGAAAACACCCAGTCATTCACAAGCACTGCCGTCATACCCACAAGCGGGGGTCCACCCAAACAGAGAATTACCATCATCCAGAATGCTTCAATATCCCCGACTGCAAAATCCATTTCCCCAACAACAAAATCCAAAGGTTCCCCAATATCTGATGAACCGTGTTCACCGGACAGAGCCCTGTCGCCTTTCACTATGGCGACATACTCGAGAGCAATGACTCCTGACTCCTGTGGCTCTGTAACACCGGACAGAGCCATGTCCCCTATACAAATTGTGTCAGTCACAACAGGGACCCCGGACCGCTCCCTCTCCACGGAGCCGGTGGAGATCGTCGGAGGGCACGCCGTGTTCCGCGTGACCCCGGAAAGGCAAACCAACTGGCAGGTCCAGAGGTCCAACAGCTCTGGGCCCAACGTCATCACCACGGAGGACAACAAAATCCACATTCACTTAGGGAGCCCCTTCATTCAGAGCATCAGCACCCCGACGCAAACGCTGAGTCCGTGCCACACGCCTGGACTCCAGGAGCAAAGGACTCAGGTGCTTGCAAACTGCAGCACTCCTGCTGCCAAAGGCAACAGCAAAATCACAAGTAGCATCATGATTAAGCCCACCTCCACCCCAATCCAAAGGCCATCACAGATTACAGTAAGTAATGCCTACGACTGACCCGATAACCCCAAAAACCCTCCATCCCATCCTTCGTTACTGAACCCCGCCCATGAGATCCAGTCCAACCATAGACCCTTACACCCCAACTCTACACCCTGATGCATTTACATGTCTGTTTTACTTGATTTATGAGTTTAAACCGGGGTTTGAATGTTTTCCTTTATAATTTTGGTTTGCTTGGTTTTGTGTGATTAAGTTGAAACAATTGTTTGCCTGCATGAGAAAACAATGCCGATTTGAAAAGCACTAGAACTTTTGATTTAATCTGACATAACACCGGGTTTTGTTTTTTTAACTTATGTGCACTTACTGTATTGTACTCAGTGGCTCAGTTTGCCATGTAGTCGAGACTATTCACACTGATGTATCATACCAGTTTTTATACTTCATATTACACATACTGCATTATGATTTAAGCTGTTTGGTTTTCTGAGAATTAAAGTGTGCAGAAAGAAGTGTTATGTTTTATAGTTTGTCATCCATGCTTGCCAATTTCATTTATTCACTAAATCCAGCATGTTTTGAATGTGTAAAAAATGTAAAAATAATCTGAGGAAAATGTGATTAGGTTGGAATCAGTCGTTTGATTTTTTTGGTGCATGCACAGTAACTTTTTAACACGTGTTTGTCACACGGTGTGTACGACAGGATAATTCACTTTCTCAGATTTGAACATGAAGACTGTCAACGCTTTTGTTAGACCGAATTAAATAATACTAAAAAAAAAAAGTGGAAGAGTCTGAAAAACCTTTGTGCTCATACAAAAAACTGTTCTGGGATTCTCACATGTGTTTTGCTCGCTTGGGTTAAAATCATAGGCTGATGTCATAGTTTCTTCTTACATCCAGAGCACGGCAGTGGCCGAGGATGAAAACCAGCGTGATGTGAACTGGGTTCTCTAAAATGATACAACGGAAACTGCTAGAAACCTTTAAACCTCAGAGCGGTGCGCCATGGAAGCTGCTGGTGGAGGTGAATCTATTTTAGAAAGTGCAAGACGGAGAATTACAGTCCTCCAGCGGACGTTCACATGTTACTCAAAGGTGGTCAGGACAGCGGAGAAGACTTTCAATTATCAGACAGTTTAAAGGGAGAATACACTATTTCAGACAAATTGATCTTAATGATCAGCAGATGAAGACAGTGGCTGCACTTCCAGCTCCACATGACATTAAATCTCTGACTTTGTTGGTCCATCTTGGGTCGACTGCCCTTTGTTGCCATCACCAAAGATTGCACGCCAGGAAAACATTAAAAAGGCCCTTCAGAAAACCTGATACAACGCCTGGGTCCCAGAAACACTAATGTATTTGTTGATAGTTTGAACCTCAGTGGTATTCTAGCAGAAAGCCTCACGTCGCTTGCCATTCATTGGGTAGTAACCCAAAACGTCTGTTTTATTTTGCTTTCTCCCATGAATCATGCCCTTTTTTATAATGAGTCATCAGCGCAACTTACGAATGTTCCTCCGTGTATACGCATTCCTCCGCGTGTGGTTTCGCGTGCCCGCAGTGGAAACGTTATGTGCGATTCGTTTAAATCGAAAAACTGCGCCGAAGGTCAGGACGAGATGATGAGCGGACGGAGACTGACAGGCAGGAATGAACGGGATGTGGGAGAGGAAGAGAGAGAGGATGCAGTGGGGAGGATGTGGGATCATTTTATCTGGTGTGGTACTCATTAACGTCACGTCTCAACACAAAGCTGAGAGTTTTGTTGCAGTCGTTTTTTTGTATATCTGAGGTGAATAAGAACATAAATCACGAGAGGAAGTATATAAAGACGTAACGGATATACATAACTGTGCTCCATCTTCGTATTTCAGATAGATGAGCTGGTTTGAAAGTGAACTTTATGTAATTTACAAAGAGAAAAACAGTTTCTAGTGAAGAGGCTGGTCAAATTTGAGGACTGTCACTTAAAAGACAGATTTAAGATGCAGAATTCCTCCACGCCGTCTTTGTGGTGTAAATTCACACACGGCAGGACCTCGGTGTCATCCAGACGGGGCGAGATAACCGTCGACCAACCCAAACACAACGCGAGCAAACACACAAACCGGCGTGACAACGAGGAGATGATTAAATCGAGCATTAAATTGAGGGAATGTGAAGGAGCGCAGCTGGAGAAACCGGATCCGGAGCAGTCTGGGTCGGGCGCTGATATGATGCAAGGGGCTAAACAAGATGCTATTCATTAGAGCACTACTTGAGGAAGCATCCAGCAGCTGGGATGGCTGTCTGCGACCTCAATTACCCCCTGACTCACTTTAGAATTACTCGACTCATAAACTGTGCTCATCTGGTTCAGCCAAGAGAGACAGATATCCGACTGCTGTCCCTGCCAGACAGATAAAATGAGTGTCAAGTGACACGCTGGAAGCCAGAGGGCATTTCATCGAAAAACTCCTCCGCTTCTGTTGGCTGACGACGGCGCCGTTATCACGCCTGACTCACAAATCAGCAGCTTTCTTTTTGTTTTGGTTTTTGGGGGGGGGTGAATTAAAGCATCAAAAACAATCAGCTACCGACGTGTGCTGCCAACAGAGCCTGATTACCGCGCGGCCTTGCCAGAAACGCAAGGCGTGTATCACACCGATAGCGATCGCGGTGGAATCCGCTCACCTGGAAGGCACAGCGAAGAAGAAGAAGAAGTGTACGAAAACAAAAGGCTTCACACTGCGTGTGAGTGTGAGAGGGCAGACGCTTGTGAAAGCAGCCTCTCTCTCTCACACACCAAAACAAACCTTGTGTTTGGTTGCCGTGGACACAGCCCGCCGTCGGTTATTACAGAGCGCGAAGGCAGAGGAAGTACTTAGCTGAACTCCTGCTGCACTGCTGATATACGAGAGAACAAAGCCGCACATTAAGGTCCTTTTCCATGTAAAATCAACAGCGCTCCCATGACATGGAGCCCGTGCAGATTTTCTGGCCCATTAGCTCCGTCGAAGCATAAGCCCTACTTATTCTGAAATTTATACCCCTGTATGAATATTTAAGGACGTAGTTCACTGCAGATTTTTGTTAATTCTCAAAACCTCAAGCCGCACACGAACACATCCAAGAGCTTTCTCCTCCTCTGGACTTGTTCGCAGTGTGTGCTGCTTTCAGGAATGAAGTCGAGCGGGGTGTGATGAAACTCATGGAAAGACTGGAAAAAAAATGAAAGTTTCAGATTCACACAAATTTCTGGCTCTGATTAAAACTCGTGTCCAACATTTAAAGAAGAAGAAGTCTGCAGTGATATTCATCCAGAGTTATTAGAAGAGTCAAGAAAATAACTCGCTCAGAGATTCTTAAATGTGTGAACACACAGATGCAACATAAAGAAATATGAATGAAGCTGTGCAGAAATCACTGCGAGCGTTCAGGTCATGCACACACACCACACACACACACACGTGTGACATCCGGATCCTGGCACGGCGCGGCGTTAACCTAAACACGCTGATTGAGAAGTGTAAGCGGAGCAGTGAGTTGTTTAGGTGTCGGAGAGACGTGATGTTTCCCGTGACACTTCCTCTTTTTTGTGTAGTTGTTTGCAGACTGGACGGTGCTGCTGTGAAAGCCAAACACTGGTCGCTAAGCAACAAGCTCACACTGTTTTTATTAATGCGGTAAACTGGGGGAATATTGGGGGACGAGGTTTTTCCATCAGCAAGACAGCAACTGTTGTAATTAGAGTGAAAAAGGCTGCGATGGATGATTGTTTTCATCGTGGAGTGACGGTAAAACTTCTCAGATAACTGCTGAATCACTTCAGAAAACATCCAGATAGTTTTGTTTTGATCAGCTGACCTTCACTCAGGTTTGACCTGCGGGCGCCACGGAGGGACGCGTTAAATTACTGCAACAGCGAGCGGTCTCCTGTGCAGTGGAGGACAGAGTGCTGCAGTCAGACGTTGGCACTGCCCATAAAATATGATTTGATATCATCTAGTGGTCGTCATCAGTATTGCGTCAGCTCTGGGCCGAGCTGAAGTCATCACACAAACCTTCCTCCACATGTTCCTCACTGGAAGTCTGACAGTCTGAACGCTGTTTGTCTGTTTGCCCTCACAGATCCCTCTAGAAGCATTCCGGCGACCAGGACCGACGAGGATCCCCAAACCGAAAGGCTACAGCTCCCAGAAGGGGACGAGCAGCACGGCGGCGGCGAGCGTGGGGCTGCAGAACAAGTCGAGTCACCAGGCCGCGGGGAAAGACCAGCAGCCCAACAACAACAACAACAACAACCCACATCTCGTGAACCGCAGACTGTGATGGCTCGTCTCTTCAGATGTTTCATGTATTTCTATCAGCTCGTCGTGCTTCATCACGGCTGCTTCAGATATTAAATGTCACATCAGTAAAGTTCAGTCTCGTCTGTGGTGCACACACTGTCTGTAAATAACACTTAGAAAAGAGTTCCAATGTTCATGTCATGTGATCGTCACAGAGAAGAGGAAGAAGATTAAATATGACAGAAAGTTTTGATCTTTATTGTTTTTTAAAAAGTGGCAATAATGTACATAAGTGTAAAAGTGACGTGTTGTAATGAAGCTCAGTGAGACAGTGATGATCTTTAAAATGTGACGTTTGTGTTATTTTTGGTTATCAATAAAGACTTTTTATACCTGGAACAGCAGAAACGTGCCGTCTGATGATGAAAGAATAAACAGCGTTTGAACGTGAAGCTTTATTGACACTGAAAATGTGGAAATACATTCAAGTTAAAGTCCTGAAGATCTGATAATCTGGACTCTGATATCTTTGAACACAGGAGGGCTGATGTTCAAGTTTTGGACTGAGTGGTTTGAAAGTGAAGAAGACGTAAAAGCAGAGAAGCCGTCCCTCGACAGAGGAGACGTCGACCTGCTTTCATCCCGCGGCCTCACGCAACTCGCTAATGCAGCTCGCTTTAACTGCACACTGTTCAGCACACAGCCACTTTACAGCAAACACAAAGACACGACACAGACCGCTTTCTAATATCCACTGCGTTTGACACGTCAACATATTGGACATAAAAACAGCCGTAAAAACTTTATAAAAGCTGTAACCAAACCGCCACAGCAGGGTTTTTTAACTTGCAGCAGATGTGCAGTGACAGAGTGCAGATGTGACAGGCGTTGTCGACAGCGTCTGAGTGACTGATGCGTGAAGCGCCAGGTGGTGTGAGATGTTTTTACGTTGAGTGAGACTGTTTCTGTCTAAGCAGTGTTCAAACCTCCTCGTGTCTTGCCGGCGTGCGTCACGGCGCCGTCACTCGTGTCCTCTCAGAGCTGAGCTTATCGCAGAGCGCAGCACAGACAGGAAGTGCTCTCTCTCCTCGCCTCTCTCCGTGGCACAAACCCACGAACGGCACGGACCCTCCAGGACGAACGCGTGACTCACGTCTGCGGAGACAAAGACATCCCGGTGAGTGTCAGCGCTGATATTCAGCACGTAACGCCTTACGTCTTACTTCGCGTGTTAGAAACTCACAGCGTGAGTGTGTGATCTCTCTCACGGTCAGGCTGGCGAGAGCCACGGAGGCCACGAAGGTGTGTGTGCTCTGGTGAGCCAGCGTGAAAGGTGTGTGCTGCACTGTCCGCCGCGTCAGCACCAAAGCGTCGTTAAAGAGGAAGAAGGTCACGTCAGACACCTGCTCGTACGTCCTAGAGAAGAAGAAAAGATCATCAGGTCCTCAGGAAGAGGAGGTGGAGGAGGAGGAGGAAGAGGAGGAGGAGGAAGAGGAGATGGAGGAGGAATATTACCTGAACGAGTCTGGAATCTGTTCGTCGGGGCTCCTGAGCAAAGCGGCGTCCTGAGTTATTATCAGCTGCCTGTTTGATTCACAGAGGCGCTGCACACACACACACACACACACACACACACACACACAGAGTAAACACACACCGTGACGTCTGTGTCGGTGTGTTTGTGCAGACAGAGGAGGAGCGAGCTGCGTTCTTACCGGACATCCTTGGATCATCTGCTGCGTCTCCTCCATCACTGCGTCTCTCTGCGAGTTTCGCTTTAACTGCAAACAGAGAAAAAACGTCGGCGTCTCATTTGTGTGACTGAGCGCAGAGTTACAAAGCAGACCGCTCGCTGCGTGAGGCCGCTGCACCTTCTGCACGAACTCTCTGAAGCGCAGCAGGGTGTCGAGGGCGGAGGAGAGGTGTGTGTGGTCCGGGTGACCGGGGTGTGTGTGCACAGACAGAGCCTGAAGCAGAGTCACGTACTCCTGGATTCTCCACACCGGACACAGCAGCAGCTCCTGAAGGCTTCACACACACACACACACACACACACACGTTTTGTGCAGATGATCATCATGGATTTAAATGAGAGTGTGTGTGTGTGTGTGTGTGTGTGTGTGTGTTACCTCAGCATGTGTGTTGCAAGCGTTCTGTCTGCTCTCTTCAGGAAAGCCCGAAATGGAGGTTTTGCTTCTCTGCACTGACACACACACACACACACACACACTTTGTTTATACATCATATAAGTGCACACACCAGGCGACTCGTGCACGGTGCACATCGTGTGACTCCACCTTGTCGATGGTGCGCAGGGCGGTGCTGTAGTTGTTCAGGTAGTTGGTGTAGACTCTGAGTTTTGAGCACAGCTTTACAAAGACGTCTCCGACACACTGCTCTGCACTCCACTGCTGCAGCCTGGCCTGCAAGTCTACCTGAAACACCCTGAAACACACACACACACACACACACACACCTGTGACCTGAGCTCAGCGCCTGGCCAAACACGCAACACGACGGCAGGAAACAGGCATGTCAGGAGTGTGCGTACCTGTTGAGCTGCAGGATTTGCATGACGGGGCTGAGGACAATGTGGATGTCAGCGTAGCTCAGGATGGCTCTGTTGGAGTTGAGCGCTGCTGTGAGCGGCTCCTGGTAAACCTTCATGAAGAGCAGGCAGCAGTTAGCAGCGTGGATGACGTGTGATCGGGGTGAAAGGCGTCTCTGTCTCCGTTAGTTCTGCAAAACATCTAATTTATCCTCCTCAGATCAGGCGAATAGAGACGCGCGGATAAGTCGGCCATGCAGCTGCAGAGCTGTGACTGATTTAACATGAACACACCTGGATTAGAGGTTTTACGTAAAGTCCCCACGGTTTGCATCAACAGTCAGCCGCTGCTTTCTGTTCAGCTTCAGAGGAAATACTTAAACAATGAGCTGTGAGCGCGTCGCCACACTTCCTGACTGAACACAGTTTTATGATGTGAAAGTCTGCCGCGTACCTTCAGCACGGCGCCCAGCCTCCCCAGATAAACACACTCGCTGTGGTGCAGCTCTCTGGCGACCGCGCCTCTCCAGTCTGAAGCTTCCTGAGGAGAGAAAAGAAGCGAGCCGTAACACGACGTGACAGCAGCTCTGAATGCACAAAGCACACACACACACCTGCGGCAGGTCAGCGATCCGGCTGAAGCCTCCTTCGTCCCTCCGCTGTCCTCCACCATCTCCCTGCTCCTCACTCCATCTGGTCAGGAAGACGGCGAGGAACTCCAAAGGTCTGGTCTGAAGAGAATTACAGCTTTGATGCAGTTCATTTTTTAATAACATAAAGTCCTTTACAGTGTTTCCCACCTCGACCTGTTCTGCTCAGAGCTGTCAGTCCCTCCGTCAGAGCCTCGGTTAGATCTGCGGACACACACAGCTCCTCGAGGCGGACGTTCTCCTGCAGACAGTGACCTGCAAATGTATCGACACAAGCTGCCAAACCTGCAGGGACGTCTTCAAGCGCTGCAGCAATCTACGTGTGTGTGTGTGCGTGTGTGTGTGTGTGTGTGTGTGACACCCACCCAGAGCTCGGCCTCTGGCCTGGAGGCTCACCCGCTGCAGCTGCGACCCCAGGCGGCCTCTCATCTCGTGCAGAGCCTCCTCCATCCACTGAGCCTGAGTGCACCAGCCCTGCAGGACGCTCTCACACAGGAACCGCAGCGCTGGAGCTGCGGGCCGCTGGTCCGAGAGGCCGGTGCAGGCGGCGCCGTCGGACCACTCGCTCAGGACTGGGAGGGCGGAGACAGTGTTAGCAAAGCTACAGTGAAGTCCTTCCTTCACAATAAAAGCCATGTCCTGTTTTACGAGTTGAAGCAGCTCTGACACGGAGGTGACATGCATGCCACTCACAAGAAGCTGTTCAAACTCTCACACGCTAAGCTCAGTTAAAGTTTCTCTGCTGAGTCAGGCTCACTCACTGTTCTGGAAACTTCCGGTGGCGAGACCCGTCGGCGCTCGAACCTCCAGCCCAGTCAGAGTGGAGAGAGTCTGGATGAGAGCCGCTCCTGATGCTGAGACACGAAGAAATTCAGATTCCAGAGTAATGCGTGTGTGTGTGTGTGTGTTTCCACATCTGTGTCTACCTACCAGATGCAGCCAGCGGGGAGAACATGTCGATCCCTCCTCCGTCTTCAGCCGGTGCCACCCAGCCGCTCAGTTTTTCCCAGAAGTCTCTGTGGTCGGGGGTCAGCAGAGTCCGCTCTGACAGGATGCTACCTGAAGGGTTCAAGCTGTCAGAACAGAGCAACGCCGCCAACAACCGGCCGTGCTACATCTATCCCTGACTGACTAAACTTCTGGAGCGCGGTGGGTCGGACATAATGTAAAATTAATCTGAGATTTATGACGGCTCGTCTCTGGCCAACTCTGAAGCAGGGGACACGGACAGCTCGGCCTCCAAACACAAAGTGCTATCATAACACAAGAAGCCGTTAAATGCTTTGAGCAGATGTGCTTCACGGTATCCTGAGAGATAAACTTCTAGCAAGCTGGACTGGAAGTAACCCTGGTAGAGTTTCCAACACATTAGGATAGACGCGATTATTAATTCTCACTGTGAAGCAGTTGGATCTCATCAGTTCCTCCTGGAGCAAGTAGGCCCAGCCTCTGAATCCTCTGCCCAGAAATAGCCCTCTCCGCTTGGGTTAACAGAGCCGAGAGAGTCCCTCTGTGGTCGTACAGAACCGCAATGACTCCTGCTTTCACACCACACAGCAGCAGCTAGACGGAGAAAGAGCAGACGGGGAGAAATATTATATGTTCATCCTCCCGCTGTGACTCTTTGTGTTTCACACTCACGGTTTTTCTTTCACCTCATAGGCAGGAATCCTGTTGGAGATCAGCAGGAGGAGGGCAGGAGAGGGCGGATGGACGGGAGGGACTGTGCGCGGCGGCGCGGGTCTGTAGGTGAAGGAGGACAGCGCTCCGCTGGCTTTCAGCCGCTCACTGACGGAGAAGACGGAGGGAAAGTTAGCATAACAAAGCCATGTCGGCCTTTCTCATATCAAACAAGAGCCAGCGGCCACGGCAACGCGCCTTCGTTCATGGAGTCACTGCGTCATGTTCACCTTCTCGGGCTGGAGGTCTGGACCTCTGTCCGTCCTGGGGCTGTCCAGGCTGAGAGAGAGGCTGGAGGACGCGACGGTCCTTGGAGGCCAGGACAGAGAGGGCCAAGAGCTGAATGTCAGTCCAGAGCCGGGCCTCCCTGTCTGGGTACTTCCACCTCCGCCCCAGGCTCTCCTGGTCCTTACAGACGTTCCTGTGAAGATCACAGACATAAGCGCTGATCTGGATTTTTATTTGATTACTTTCTTTTGCACTCACTCCTCTCCTCCTGTAGTGTGTCTCTGATCATCTGCCTGATCCTCCTCTCCTTCCTCCTCTCCTCCTCTTCCTCCGTGGCCCCTGTGCTCGGCTGGTTGAGGGTCCCGTACTGCTCGGCCGCCTCCCGCGGGGTGAGCAAGTCCAGCGTGGAGACACAGGAGACGTAGTGGTTCTTCCACGCTCCGTATTCTTTCTCTACAGGAGTGTACGGGAGGAACCAGCCTCTCCTGATGCACCGGCCGGCCCAGAGACAGTCCTGCACTCAGAGAGACAGACGAGGAAAGATTTGAACAATGAGCCCGGTAGGAAATCCGAATCCCTCTCAGCTGGGCGTCTCACCTGCTCGGCGAGGACCCTCCAGTGCCAGCTGACCTGGGAGGCTGAGCAGAGGTCACGAGGGGTCAGAAACGACATCACGTACAGGGACAGGAACCGAGGCAGGACCGAGGTGAAGTCCACTTGGGTCACAGGAAGCGTCTCCATCAGCAGATCCCGGCAGTACCTGCTCAGATCGCCAGATGCCGTGAGACTTAAAACTACCGTCGCTGGATCGTGGCGACGCAGACAGGTAGCACTCACCTGAGCTGTGATTTGGTGCAGCGTGCGAGCAGAGAGGACATCAGGTGCTTCCTCTGTCGGTCCGTCCACAGGTCAAACCAGTGCAGCACCAGGTTCATCCTCTCCTCAAAGAGCTGGGAAGAAACCACAACAGCCTGGAAGAGTCAGGCTGTCCTGCCAGCAGCTACAAACCTGCCTGAACTCTGACGAACTGTCGGAGCGCCAAGCCTCCAGATAATTAACAAAAAAGAACAAACGATGATAACGGCGCTCTCTTTATCCACGACAGCACCGTCAATTCATTTTACTGCACGCAGTAGAATTTAACGAGGATTTAAAGTTAAACAGGAAAAGTTATCATCATCCATAAATAGATTTTTAATGAACGCTAAAGCAGGCTGAACCTGAATAAAACTTAAATATTACAGGAGCTCCAGTGTGCGGGACTCGAACCTACAAACCTCTGCACACAGCTCACATCGTGCAAAATGGAATGACCACAGAGGAGCCGCACCCTGAGTCTGCACACCTGTTTCACGTCAGGTTAATTAGCCTCTGACGTCAGGTTAATTAGCCTCTGACGTCAGGTTTGCGTCACCCCGGCTCACATATTTCATGTTTCCACACACACAGTGAGTCCCAGCTGAACATGCGGTCATTCCCGCCCTCTGCTGGTGTTAATAACATGAATCTGAAGTTTCTCTCTCAGGTGTGTCTCTGCTCTGACCTGCATGTTTCCGGTCTTGTGGTTCAGAGGGGTCCAGGTGCTGAAGAGGGTCTCGGTCCGCGGGCTGTAGTCGGTCCCGCTGAGCTGCCACCGCTTCACGGAGTGCGGGGCGGACTTCAGCTTCGCCTCCATGTTGTTGGAGAAAAGTGTCGAACCGTGTGAAGCCGTCAGGTCCGCGCGGAGCAGAGCGCGCGGGCTGACCTCCTGCAGTAACCTTAGAAACGCGTCAACACAAGGATGCGCAACATTCCTGCACACCGCGCGCCCGCCTGCGCGTGAACGCGCCGCGAGATGCGTTCAGGGACACGAGGAAACAAACGGACGAGAACAAATGACTTTATTTTGATTATGTGAGAATATTTGGGAACTTTTCTTCGTATTATTTCAATGTTTGTTATTTATTTTAGGCACTTATGTGCAAATGTAAGACCTAAATAATGTGTAACTATATGATGAATCTATTTATATTATGATGCAGTTCATTTAAACATATTTCACACAACATGCTGTCGACAAACGGCAGCCTCGAGATTCACACGACACATTTATTGAGTCAATAAAAATAAATTCACACAGCAGTTAAAACACTTTAGAAGTCCCATAGTGGTTAAAATCAGAAAGTTGGATTTACAATCAAAGCATCGACCTAAACTCAACTCGTGTGATGGTTTTTAAATGTTATAAGCAAAGTTTAACATAATTAAGGCATGGTGATGTCCAACATTTGGGGTTCATCGTCTCCAGCGTCCGACAGACACGCGTGATTATGTGCAGCGTGCTCCGCATGTTGCATGGATATGTGCAAATATGTTCAACACTGAGCGAGGTGTTGGAGGCGATCAGGCCACTGACGTGTAGCGAGAAATCAAAAATCACAAACTGCTGCAACAAACGGAGCGCCGAGCGCTCGGCTGTTACTTTTTGGCCGATTCAGTGAATTCAGCTATGATTTGTCTAAAGAGGGAAAATTCCCAGAGCAGCTGGAGCTCCGGGTGATGACTGATGAGACAAAGTGCAACAGGATGAGTTTATATTCGTATATATGAAAGTTTGCAGTCAGTTCACTCTAAACAAACAGGGTGAGTTCTTCATCAGGGTCACTTTGGTTAGCCGAGTATTGCAAATCTAAGACTGTTTGGAAATGAGTGAACTGACTTTAAAACGAGCCACCGCAGGGATGCACCGACGCCGAGAGCACAGCGTGACTCCCCGTCGATGCATCCCTGATGGGACATCGTTCGATACATCCATCGTTCATTCAGGGATCGCTGGTGAACAGCTTCGGTGCCGTAATACTTCAGAGAAAGTGCCTCCAGTTCGCTTCCACTCCACCTTATTTCCGTCTCAGCCCCCTCCGGGTGGCGTAAAAACAAACGGCAGGGTCGGAGGAGAGAAGATCACATGCTGGCAGTCCTCGGGATCTCTTGGGAGTCGGCTAGGTTCAGTTTCTGACTGGAGAAGGAGGGTCAAGGAAAAACACAGGCCGAGATCTGAAGCTTCAGTTTGGAATTTAAAGGCTTTAAAAGGCAAATTAAGGAGCAACGTGCTGCTGAAAGGATACATCGAAGAACTGAGCTCCTCAAGCTGCGGAGGGAAAGAACATTTTGATCTGGTTAAACTTGTCGAACAGCTTAAAGAGTTTAACACCTAAAGCAGCTAAATCCTCGTCAGGACGTTAAACCACATCAATGCGCTGTGCGGTTCTAACGAGCTTCAGCAGCAGGAATGTTGCTCATGTGTAACATCTACTTTGATATCACGCCTCACGTTAAGAAGCAGCTTGTCCATGTTGGTGTCGCAGGCCGTCTTCCTCTGGTCCTCGGGCATTTCATCCACCTCGCCGTAGAGGTCAAAGTGCAAGCGGGCCAGCTTCTCCTGCATCTCCCTCACGTGCTCCATCTGATCTATGGAGCACTCGTTGCCTGGCGGAGGAGCAGGAGGAGGAGGAGGAGAGAGGAGTTAATTATCTTACTGTAACCATTAAAACATCTGGGAGACGAGGCCGGAGTCCAAGTTACCGAATGCTTGGAGTTTCCCTGAGTGAAAGTCGTTGAGGAGGCTGAGCAGACCGTTCTCCATCTCCTGCACGTCTGAGACGTCTGTCAGGAAGGAGTGCTGGATGGGTGGTGCTGCCTGGCTCTGGTTCTGGCTCTGATTAGCCTTTGCAGCCAAACCTGCATGATGCCTGGACTTATCTCTGACTCCCCTGCAAACACAGAACAGCCAGTAACACTCAAACACCACCACTTCACTAGAAACGTGATGTGAAGCTCATGTAAGCGGGTTCTACCTCCTGCTCTTGCTCTTCTGGCTGGAGTGAGTCCCCATGTTGTGGCTGTAGCCGACGTGCCGCCCCCCGGAGGAAGTGCTCGTTTTCCGGCCAGAGCCCGCGGTGGGAGCCGCTGTGTTGGCGGTGTTGGAGGTGGAGGTCCTGGGACTCTTTCGCTTTAGCTTCCGCTCCTCCATAGCTTCATGTTACGGTGCTGGTGGTCTGCGTAGCTGGAGGAGAGAGAGAGGAGGTGGAGGAGGAGGTGGAACAGCTGACAGCTGTAATCAGCTAGCGTTAGCTCGAAAGCTAACAGGCGGTTCGTCTAATTTAAAGGCCTCAGGCTGAAACAGGCGGACACATTCACTCACAGCTACTGCCGAGCCGATCCTCTGCCGTGTGCGGCGCGGACAGATCATCCACACCGGCCAAACATCTGTTAAAACACCGATATCCGCATGTGTAGCAGTTAGCACGGCAGCTAGCCTCTCAAACTTCCTGTTTTGGTGGGACGCTCCGGAGCCGACCGAGGCCGCATTCCAAACATTTACCGGCGTCACTTTTCACATCGTAAAGTCGAACATCGGTTAATAAAGTCATACAATTTCACTACAGTTCACTCGAGACAACACAGGAGACGTTAATTTACGTTAAAAGTCTGTAACTTGATAAAGGATTCTCACATACTGTAAGCGTAGTGTCCTTCAGAGGACTCCCACTAACACGAATTGGAACTGGGCTCCAAAGGTCGGCCGTATTCCCCTCCTCATCGTCACTCACGAAAATGCTGAATAAAACCGTAAAAATGCGACTTTGTGGACAAAATATGACTTTATAGTTTTATATTTTCTTCACAGTCTTTAGTTTGAAAGATAATGAAGTAGTTTAAATGTTTATTTTACCATTAATATGCTAAAATAAGCATTAAAACCACGTTTGTTATATTTTCTGTGTTAATATAATGCTTATGCTGCCCTGAGCGTCCTCTCCTTCCTCCTTCCTCCCTTTTCTTCCTCTTTGGTGGTGTTAGTGGACAGAAAAGGACAACAGGAGCTCATGAGGCTCATTTTGACGTCCTGCTGTCCCCTTCATGGAGACACTGTCTCTCTGTCTGCAGATATTCACTCAGAAATGAACCTTCCCCTTTAAACTCCACTCAGCTGTGGCTGAGCTGCAGTTGCGCTTCTGTCACCACACGGTGGCGATAAGTGAACATCCAATAATGCTCCATCTGCTCTCTTAATTAATGAAGTATTAATGTCTGATAAACATGCTGAAAAGAGTCATTTTGTTCACTTTAATTAAACGCGCACACTTTCATAAACAAACTACATTCAGAACGCTGATTAATTGAATTCCACAAACACATTCAGCCTTTAATTACTGCAAACATTCTCAGTCCGCAGGTGATGAATAGCTGACTTCATTCAGTCTTACGGGCACCGAAGGGGAAACATTCAGTTTCATTGCTGTGGCTTGTTGGTATTTATTGTGAGTCAGTCTGGAGGAGGAGAAACGTCAGACAAACTTCAGCTGTGACAGAACAGGATGTGTGGTCCTCGTCATCAGATGTAAATATATATAAATAAATCAGATTAATCCACATGAACAAACTGTAGAGTGTTTTTAAGGAGTTTGTTTTAGTGAGAAATATTTAAAATGATATTTATTTATTTGTTTGTTTCTGCTTTTTTATTATGATTTATTAATAATAACCTCACTGCTAACGATGACATAACACTTCCTCACTTTGTGTTTGTTTATAATATAAACAGTCTGACTGATTAAAAGTTTTCAAGGGACTACAGACGTTCCTTGAAAACCTTAAATTCAGCTTTGCTGTAGCTGTTATTGAGCTGTTCTCTGATATCTTCAGTTTTGTTTGTAGATCTTCACGCAGACTGAAGACGTTGTCGTTGTTGTGATGGTGTTCAGGAGTTTATCTTTCTGTGTTAGAGGAGATCGTCGATGCCGGACTCGTCTTAACTGTTCCTGAGATCTAAAAAGAGACGAAAAATCCCTGAATTCATGAAAAAGTTCCAGAGTTTTGTGATGATTCTGTGTGTGCGTGTGTGTGTGTGTGTGTGTGTTGTGTGTGTGTGTTTGCTGCATGACAGTGGCTGAGTGAGGTGAACCAGGATAAAATGTTACAGATGAACACATTTAGCCCGTTGTGTCCACACACACACACACACACACAGCCATTAACTTCACTCTCACACACACTCACACACACACAGATCTCTCACATGTAATTGCTGTGTAGGTGCTTGTTTGGAGAGCTTAGCTGCGGCTCATTCTTCTGTCACGTGTGCGGCTGCTTGAATTATGCATCGGATCGTGAATGAACGACAACTCGTTTAATTACACACTCCGGATTCGGTGCTAAGTCTAACTCACCTGCCTTTCTAACGCAGCGTTTAACACACTGAGGACACCAACATGTCTGAAATGAAAGTCTGTGTGTGTGTGTGTGTGTGTGTGTGTGTGTGTGTGTGTGTGTGGGGGACTCGACCCGTAATCAGCTCAGAGACGTTCACGTCGTATCAATCGGGGAATGAAAGCATGAAGGACGCTCTATTGTTTCTATTCATGTGTGTGTGCATCCCTGTTCAATACTGTGTGTGTGTGTGTGTGTGTGTGTGTGTGTGTGTGTGCACGCATGGCTCTATTGGGAATTAGGGTTAAGCACAGGGTTACAAGTGTGTGTGTGTGTGTTTTCATCTCAGCAGCTGTGACCCAGAATAAGATGTTTTTATCATATTCCTCACACACACACACACACACACACACACACACACACACACACACACACACACACACACTTGAAGTGACTACAGGAGATTTATATCTTTCTCAGTTTACCGTGTGAATTAATCTTCTGTGTGTGACGGAGCCAGACGTCTTGTCCTTGTCTTCTGTTTGTCCCCCCGTGCAAGGACAAGGAGGCCTGCAGTGGCAGAGATGAATGTGGCGAGAGGACACCTTCACAGAAACGTGGACGGGCTCCGGACCTGTCGGCATCTGGAGGGGTGATCTATGCCGGACGAGCTGACGGAGCTCCACCTAGTCTGTTTACTCTGCTGCTGTCATTGTAGCAGGCATAAAAACACACACACACTCATTTAATAGACTTCCTATCTGACAGGAAGAGACTGATTCACAATTTTTATAGAATATTTGGACTTTTTGGTGCTGCAGTATGTGCACAGACGCTCCAACACCTCCTGCAGACGCCCGTTCGATCTCAGGCTAAATTCATTTTGGAGTTCCTTTGGTTCAATAATTTGATGTTTTGAGTACAGCAGCTACAGATATCTGCATTTAATGTACTGGATTAGCAACATGTGACACTAACTTGACTCGAACGATCACGTCTCCATCACGTCAGACTTTAACTTCCTCAGATTTGATAGTTTCTAAATATCTAAACAGTTTCCCTTTTGTCTGTTTTTACGATTTTATTTTGAAAATCCGCATTCTCTGTGCCGTGTCTGGCTTCCTGTCAGCTCGGGCTGCTCCGTGTGAAACAGCCGCATATTCCCGGCAGAGCCGAGCCGAGAGACGCTTCTGGGACGCTCATGAGACGGATCACGGCGGCTCCGGCGGGGTTTGAAACACGCACGATGGACTGTGTCACACCCGGATTGGAGATACCGCCATGAAACATACAGCTGATACTAAACGTCCTGCAGCAGCTACATAAAATAGATACATTTGTACCTGACGAGCACTGAAATGAGGATTTTTCTAGCTGGAGTAAATTTGCTGAATCTGATCCAACATGGAGTCTTTAAACACGCTGTCAAGTTTCCTCCAAGATTTGAGCCTCAAACTCTTTCTGCACTCTGGAAATCTTCGTATCTCCTCTCTAACTTCGTCTCCCTCTAATTCAATTCCCAGCCTCCTCCCCACCTCCCTCTCTCTCTCTCCCTCTCTCTCTCCTGTCCTCCTCTCACCACTCTGTAGAGGGTCCAAGTGACATTTGGCTGTCCTCAGCCTCTAGGGGGGTCCAGGAGATGCAGACGTTTTTGGCAGGCGGGCACAGGGACGCCTAGGGGTCCTGACGGGGACTCCTGGACTCGGAAGAGAAAAAAAGAAGTACACATCATGAAAAAACACACACACACACACACTCAGGGTGCACATGCATAAGCAAACAATCGCACAAGCTAACACAGACACACACTGACGTGTGTAAATGTGTCGTGCACACACACACACACACACACAGAGGACAGGAGATGTGAGAGGGCGAGGGAAGCTGCCCCCGCGGAAAAGTTTGGAAATGACTGAACAATCCGGAGTTTTAATTTGAACTGTTAAACTGCCGAGCTTCAACACGAAGCAGCCGGGAGGTCCACGCACGACGACGACTTCATTCACGACCGATACGAGGATGAATCCACGCGGTGATGCGCTCAAATAAAACGACACATCTGTGCAGAACAGAGCTGATGTTTAGTACAGAAACAGAAGAATCCTCACAAACTAACACTGATGCAAACATCAAGGTAACCTTTAGAGAACATAACAAGGCAGCCACGTCGAGGTCAGGACTCAGAGCGCGCTTACTGATTTACTAAAAGTCTCCGACTGCTCGTGAAACTTTATATAACTTTAACATGGTGAGTCAGCCTCTGCTGGGAGGTGGACAGTTTCAAACAAAGTCAGGATTTTTGTGGGCGGTCCTTAAAGGGCGGCTCGATGACACGCTGAGGCCGCCCTGAGCTGAGAGTCAGCGTTCACCTCAGAGCGTTTCAGAGTTGCTCTAATTTCATAACTGATATTTCTAATCACTCAAACGGAGCGGACTCTTTGATTGACAGGTGTGTGCTGTCACAGGTGGCAGAATGAATGCTAAAAACCACCCAAAGAAAGCCAGAGCGATGTCAGCCTGATGTCCTCGTCTCTCGCCACTCTCCTCTCTCCTCGCAGAGATAATACGCCGGTCATCGGTGGCGTGTGGGGGAGAGGGAGGAGGAGGCGGGGGGAGATGGAGATGCGGGGCTAATTGCGGGGTGCCGGAGCTCGTCGGCGTGGCACTGCCCGCTGTTTTGGCTCAGCCATAATTACCTGGTAGCCGCAGATGTTTCACACCATTGTTGCACACACAGACGGAGATGGATGGAGGGATGGACGGAGAGGTGGAGAGACAGAGACCGGTCCTCCGAGCCAGCTGCAAAACTTCAGCAAAGAAAACAACGACCAGCCGCTTCCTCTCCCTCCGCTCATCCGTCCATCTTTTTATTCATCTCTTTCAATCCATTATCAAAGCAACCCTTTTATATTTGCACCTTGAGTGTTGATAGGTGATAATAATTCTGTGTGTGTGTGTGTGTGTGTGTTTCAGCCTTCCCACTGAGGCAGAACAAAGTAGCGTAATAACTCAGACACTGAGCTGACCCTCTCTGCTGCTCTCAAGTACACTTAATGGAGGTGTGTGTGTTAGCATGCATGTGCATCTTTGTGTGTGTGGTGAATATGACTGTTTGCACATGCCGACTGTGTGTGTGTGTGTGTGTGTGTGTGTTCAAATAGCTGATCCCCTCCAGGGGTGAATTGTTATGGATGCTGTTCTGTTGAAATTACTGTTATTTGTTTCCTTTAAAACAAGCTAATTGCAGCATAGCGGATTGCTCAGTGTGTGTGTGTGTGTGTGTGTGTGTGTGTGTGTTTTGTTTGCTTCCTTGTTTATTGTTTGTTTGTGTCGCATTGCAGACCCCTCCAATTTCTTTAGCATGGACACATTTTCACTCCGGCGTTAAAACTCATCCTGCTGCAGCTGTTTGGCAGTAATTTGACTTTTAAGCCAATTTTTTATTTTTTTTTTCAAAGCGGCTCAATAAAAAAAAAAAGGAAATTATCTGCACATAAATTGTATTACCAACAATAAATCGCAGCCAGTGAAAAGAATTAATTCACTTTTAATCTTCTGTTTTTATAGTCGATTCTTCTCCTCGGTCACTCGTTCTTTTGAGAGCTGCAACAATGCCGCGGTAAACATGGACGCACAGCGGCGCGTCTGACCGCTAACAGCCAAACATCAAGCAAGGCCGACACCAGCGGACGTAGCAGCCAGCTAATATTACCGACTAGTCCAACAGCAGTCAGCTCGGAGTCACATTTAGTCTCGTTCGCTCGCTCTCTCCTTTTGTCTCTTCTAGTTTCTTCTGTCAACTCATATCGCCGGCTTGCTCAGCTCCAGTTCTGGCACGACACTGGCTCCACTCGGTGTCAGCATTCCCTGAAAACCTCGTCCTCTTCCTCTTCTTCCTCTTCTTCTTCCTGGTGGTCCAAACTAACAAACAAAGCTAACAGCAGCTACATGATCCAGTTTCGCCAAGATCAGTGGAATAGTTGGTGTTGTGTGACGGAGACACCGTTCACCTGATCACAGGTCAGTGTAGATCAACAGGATTCAGACTCTGTTGGGACTTTTACTGCTTCTTATCGCATGTCAGATGAATTATTGAAATATTCATCAGGAAACTGCGACAGAAGCTGAGTGGGAGAAAGAAAGAAGAAGAACTTGAGGCCTGCTGGTGTTAAGTGGGACATCTCATGCAGACAGGCCATCCTCTCACAGGTACGCTCGTCTGCCAGGCAGGTGAGCCAGTGTCTCTTTATCTGTTTCCCTCTCACACACACACACACTCACACACACACCTCTGCCAGCTCCTTCACGTCCCCCCGTGCCAGGTACGTCTACGTCCCGTCTTTGTGTGCGAATGAAAGCGTGGGCAGATCTGACGAGGAAGAAAACACGCTGCATTCTCACGGGGGCGGGAAGAGGAGGCACACGAGGAGGAGGAGGAGAAGAAGAGGTGGTGGACTCGCCTTCCCTCTCATCCCCCAATCCAACACTTCTCCTCCTTTCGTTTGGTTCCACTCATCCGTCAGTTCTTTTTCCGTTTTGTGCCGTTCCATGTGCCGCTCGCTCTGCCTCCGCTCTTCTCCCGTCCTCCCCTTTCTTTGCGCTCCATCCTTTTTCTCCCCCATCGCATCGCTCCCTTTCTTTCCCGTCCATCCTCCTCTTTCTCCTCGCCTCGTTCCAGATTCCAAGTGCTTGGACGGGGAGGCTTTGCTGCTCCGGTCACTGCTCGGGGAGTGCGGCGAGCTAAAAGTAGGCCCGCTGTAGAAGAACATCACACACTCCAACAAAACAAACCGGGTCCCTTCCTCTTGCTCCAATTTCAATTGTGTCTTGTTCGCTTACCTGCACGTCTCTACCTCCTCCAGATCCCGACGCTTATCAGTGCACGCAGCCTAGAAAGCATTACGAGAACTGGTCTGACATCATACGTGTCAGAAAACAGCGAGCGTTCAGAGATAAGCTGCTCCTATCTCCATCAGTTACTCAGCCACCGCAGGCCAAGCAAAGTTCAGCACAGCAACGCGGCGGCGGCTCAAATTATTCTCGCATCTGCCAGTTATGAAAGTTATCGTGGCTCCGAGGACGAACGAACAGGAAAGTTTTGTTTCTTTATCCACGAGAGAGAGAGAGAGAGAGAGAGAGAGAGAGAGAGAGAGAGAGAGAGAGCTGATCCAACGTTTAAATACAAAAGAGTCAGACGACGACGTCACCTCGCAGCCACGTCTGGCTCCTCCAGAGAGATTTATGGTGGACGCAGCCCGATTCTTCTTCTCCTTTCGGCTTTTCCCTTCTGGGGTCGATGGCGGTCGTTGTAGACCCGGAGGTATGAGGTCCAATTCACGTGTTTGATTTGGCAAAAGTTTTCTTCCTGACACAACCGCCTGTATCTATCCGGGACCGGCACAATAAGACGCTGGCTTGAGCCCCCTGGTGGCTACATTGGACGCTGCGTTCAGCCGCATTTCTGACACGAGACTTCCAGATTTAAAAAAGCCGCGATCGGAGCTTCAACAGTTTGTGGACCTGATGCTCTTCAGTTATCTAATTCATGAATTTCCAGAGAAACTTGCAGGACGTTGATGCAGAGTTATGGAGAACAGGAACGCCTCCATCTTTGTTTTTGCCTCTTCCTTCCTCGTCCTCATCATCGCACATCGATTTCGTCGTCGCTCTCCAGGCGTGCGCTGACCTTTCGTATGAGGTGCTCGTTCTTCAAGACTTCAAGAGGCGAGAATGATTGATGTCTAATCTTTGATATCCTCTGAAGATGTGTGTGTGTGTGTGTGTGTGTGTGTGTGTGTGTGTGTGTGGAGGACCTCCTATAGTTAAGGAACCAAAGGTCCTCGGGGTATTAGAGCAGGAGATCAGGGAGACGGCTCACACACACACACACACACTCGCCGCACATCGCGGTGTCTCGGCGACCTCTCGGTGAGTTCAGTGGCAAGGCGTGGTGGGAGCAGTCGTTTGAACCTGCAGATCTTAAAGATCACACACACACACACACACACACACACTGAGGACCACACACACACAGATTAATGCTAAAAGAAGGAACCAGTTGAAGCTTTCTTTTTTGTCCGCGGGGGTTCACGGGTTGGACCGGTGAAAGGAAAGCGGTGGAAACAGATACCTGTGGGAGTGAGGCAGCTTACGAGAGAACGCCTGAAAATCACAGCGACGGAGATAAGAAGAGAAAGGAGCAGCGAGCGCGCCTGGAAAGAGAGGAGCTGTAATCGCTGCTGTCTAAGAAAGACGGCCGACTCGTCCACGGACTCTCCCCTCGAGAACGTTTGAGTTAATGGGAACTGGTCAGAAAAACAAACGCTGAGTGACGGCTCCAGAGCTCTGAGGTTATCTGTCTTCTTTGTGTCGGCTTGAACTCCGACCACGGAGAAGGCTGCGTGTCCCAGCAGATCAGCTGTTTCTCAAATACACAACCCAACCAGCTCGGCGCCAGCGACAAAGCCGCGCCTGTGGATCATTATTTGAGCTGATACACTGACCTGCTGCCGCGTGATTGGCTGATAAGACAGACGCATCAATGAGCAAGTGTACTCAGCGAGGTTTTCCTACGTCTACAACACGACATGGTTCTTGTGGTATTGCTTGAGTCTGCTGCTTGTTGGGTCATCCAATCATCGGCCTCCATAAAAACAACAAATCGATGACAGGCGTGGATTGTTAGACATTTCTTTGGTTGCTTGGGGCAAAAGTTTCAGATCCGGATTGATTTGTTTGTCTACAGAAGTTCTGGAGTCCTGATGAGGACCATGTCATGTGGTCAAAAGCTCCACGACGAAGGTCAAAGGTCAAACGTGACCAAAACAAAGAAAAGTCCGAATAAAGGCGACGATTTGTTGACACACTCACACTCATGTACTCAGCACGTTAACTTCTGCTTATCATAAAACACTTGTTGTGTCACGTATCGTTATTAAAAACACGCTCGACCTTCTCTGCGAGCGAGGAAGACGGAGTTATGTAAAAGAGATGAAGAAGGAGGAGGCGGAGCGGGTGAGGAAGAGGGGAGGGAGATGAAGGAGAAGAGAGGAGTCTTTAATGTGCGTGGGTCTTGTAAGGTCAGACGGGGGCTGCGGAGGGAGGGAGGAAAGGTTACAGGAAAGGTTAGCATTATTTATTTAATCACTGATCCATCAGACGCAGCGCACACACACACACACACACACACACACACACTCATCATCACACGTGCTGAACAGCTTCATCTTCTGTCACAGAGATCAGGACGACGTTCACGACACCCTCAGTGAGAATTCTTCACTTTTCATCAGGTCAAAGTTTGAATTTGTTCCATACACACCGACAGCACAAAGAGCGGACGGCGTATCCGTGACAGTACTGCCGCGAGCTGACAGGAATCTGCTGGATTTTCAAAATAAAATACCCCGTGCAAACTGACAAAGCCAAACAAATGAAGCACGTAGCATATTTCCACACGTAGAAGCAAGTTTAGAAGCACATAAACCAGGAAACTGACCAAATCTGAGCAAGTAAACAAAGATGTCGCGTGCAGGACGGACCAAAAAGAACTAGGTGACAGCTACATGTCGTGGATCATCAGCAGACCTGAAGCGGACTTTTGATGGAGGCCTCACGGTGGCTCGGTTACTAAACTTTGAAGACTTTTGCGGGTTGATTTTTGGACTTTTGGCTCATGATGACAAACTGTAAGTGAGCTTTACATCCGGACATACTTGAGGACGTTACAAACATCATTTTGTCTGCGCTCTTTCTTCTTTTAGACGTCTCCTAACTGAACTTGAACTCAGCTGGACCGCACCGCAGCTGCATTCTGTGAACTTTCCAAGGTATTTTTGGCCCGGTTCCCCCGCTGGATTTCGAACCTGATCCTGACACGAGCGCCGGGTTTCCTGGAACGCGTAAAGAGGCGCGGGAAGACTAAAGAGAATAGGAGAGTGGCGCATCGCCGCCGCTGCATGCAAGAGAACGCTCATGAAATATGGACGACTTTGGAATAGTCAATGTAATTAATGTTAGCGTTGAAACAAAACGTCCACCCCTGCTGTCACATCTGCACACACACGCACACACACATCTTATCCGGGAAGAGACAGAGGGTCGGGTGGACGGATGGAAAGGATGATGGCAGGATGAAAGTGCCTGCCTTCTGTGGCGGAGAACGCCCCGAGGCGAGATTTAACAGAGGGAAGAGATAGAGAGAGGAAGTGAAGGATAGGACAGTAAAAAGGGAGGGAGGTGTCTCAGTGACAATGCCAACCCCGCCACCATCCACCTCCCCCCTCTTTCATCCCTCCGTGTCTCCCCCTCTCTCTGCTGCGCTCTCAGTCGCCTTGCTCGGGGCCTCACTAGCCCTTTGCGGGGTGTGACCTTGGTGGTCACTGAGCTGGTGTGGACATGCAAGAAAACCGACCATATGGGTGAGACAGAGCGAGAAATGGACGTAGAGACTCGAGGAGGGAGCCATCTAATCCTTGATTTGTCTCCCTGTCTTCTCTCCTCCCCCTCCTCCTCCTCCTTCTCTCTCCCTCACACACACACACACACACACACACACACGCCGTCTGGGCTACATATGTGCTCCTTCACCCCATCTCTTGGCCTGGGCCGGGGCCAGTGCCCCTGCCACCTTACCCAGGGCAAGGGCTGCATATGTTGGGAAGGTGGGTACGACGGAGGGGGGGAGATGGGCTGGGTGGGCAGCAGATGGCTGAGCCCTAAGGCCTCCGCTGGTGAGGCCGGTGGTGAGTGTGTGCATGTGGTGGGGGTGTGAGGTAGGTGTGTGTGGGTAGGTGGTAGGAGTGTCCGTCTGTGTGTGTGTGTGTGTGTGTGTTTTCTGCTTGGAAGGATGGATGGAGGGGCACCAGTGCAGAAGAACTTCTTCTGGTCACGGCGAGAGGAAAGAGGAAAGAGACAGAAGGAAAGGACGGATGGAGAAAGAGAGAGAGGAGACGAGTCCAACACAGCTGAACGGACGAGAGACTTTACCTGGGTGTCTTTTATTCTGAAAATCCTCACTGATTACTTTCCTGCTTCACAGTGAGGACAAAGTTCTTCCCACACTACAGGCGGCGTCTGAAAAAAAAAGATAAATGAACAAATTTAAATGTGAAAACAGAGAAAAAGACGAGAAACAAACCAGCTGGTACTGCCAGTAAAACAAGCCGTGAAAACTAAACTTGTCGTCTCTAATAATAATGAATATATATTAATCACACATGTCCCATAATATTATTCTGGAGACATTACTGTGTCAGCTCGTGTCTGCAGACAAACAAACAGAGCTCCGCTGTGTTGGTGAAGAAGAAACACGGTTTAACAACTTCTTCCACCGCCGCTCACTTCCTTTCCTTCCGCACAAGGACACAATCTGAGAGAACAAGAGAGTAATTATGAAATCTGCTTCATGACGAGCTCATTTGGAAATGCAAACACGTCGAGCGGCTCTGAGGAAGCATCAGACGCGAGTTTAAGTTTGGTGAACGTCGCTGAAGCTTCACCGAGCGCTTTGTTTTCCTCGTGAGGCGTCACGGAGAGCGTGTGAGGTGATAAACGTCCTTGATATCCTCACGTGTATTTGCGTTCACTCACGCGAGTGTGTGTGTGTGTTGAATGTGTGTGTGTGTATGGCCTCTGGCGTCCTGTCTCCTCTCTGCCCTCCAAGGAGGCGAGAGGGAAGCGTCCACGCCGCCCGGCCGCCCTTCCTCGCACGCGGGAAGGAGACAGGGAGACAGAAGATATCAGCTTTGTCCTTCATATCTCTCCCACAATCCCCCTCTCCGGCTCCATTACGGACGAGGAGAGTGTCCCGAAGACGCTCGCAGGTATGACACAGCTGCCACGCTCTGAATCACACACACACACACACACACACACACACACACACACCTTGCAGGTATGGGCCAGTTGCCATGCTCTAGATAATTGGCTGTTGAGGGTGCAGCTTGTTAGCCAGCCACAGCTGACATGCCAGACACACACACACACACACACACACACACGTCGACACACACGCCAAAAAACTGAGCAGAGAGCGACTGAATGCAGTGATGACTCAATCTTCTGTCTTCTGGCTCTTTCTTTCCCAATCTTTCCGTGTGAATCTTTCCGAATGTTCCCGTCTTTATGGCTCCTCTCTCTCTCGGACAGATGGATCGGCCTGCTGCTCCTGATGTTTCTATTAAAATGACATTACCAACCATAAAAACTTGGAACGTCCGGCAGCCCATTCATAACCATTTAGCTCGCACCTGTTTGGTGGAAAGGTGTGTGTGTGTGTGTGTGTGTCGACTGTAACTCACACCTTCATCACACACACACACACACACACCCCACAGACTCCCAGAAGGTCATCCTCTCAGAGGATGTCTGTTTGAAGCGAGCTGCTGGAGGCCTGATTCGATGTCGCGTGTGTGTTTTTACATATCTATACACACGTGTGTGTGTGTGTCCATATTTAGGATATTCTTATGTGTGTGAAATGCATGTTTGTGCTGAGATGTGTGTGTGTGGAGGCTGTCTGCTCCTGGTAATGGATACTAATGGCCCCGGGCAGGCCTCCATGGAGCAGAGAGGGGTTAGATTTGTCTGTTTGACCCCATCCTGCTGCCCTCGCTCTGGGAGGGGGAGGCCTGAGGGGTGGGAGACCCTGTGGGGGTCTGGGTCACCATCAGCATGCATAACACTCAACACAAACACACACTGTTAGCGTGTGCGAGACAGTGAAGGCACGCGAGAGCCGGATTAGAGAAGAGAAGCGCGACTTAGGGCACGTTGCAGCACTTCATATGGATGAAGCGTCGCTTGTCGAGTCTGTAGAGCGTTATCTCATCGATAAAGTGTCGAGGGACGCAGCTGCAGATACGCGCGGCGCGTCTCGTGCATCCTTTTTAAAGTGGCCACTTGTTTTTCTTCACGGCGTGCCTTTTAAAACCTCCCTGGATGCGAGCGGCACAAAGAGCTTTCAAGGAGCTCGACGTGTGCAAACCGTCCCATAGAAGTTCTTTTTTTTATATGGACGGATCAATTAGCTTGATGTGAATGAATCTCAAGGACTGGAAGCTGTTTTCGCAGTCATAAAGGTGTTTTTCTTGCAGTCATTGTCGGTTTGTAGTCGATTGGTTACAGAGAAATGCGACTGACGATGTAAAGAAAGAAGATGTGGCCGCGTTGGAAAGATTAAAGCTTTCTGCAGACAAAAAGTGACATTTGGTTTTTTCCGTGTGCCCGTAAAGGTTTTGTGGAGCGACCGACCTCCGAGCCAAGAGTAGCTAAATTTGTTCTTCTTTTTGTTTTTTTTTCTCCGTCTATCTCCAAGTAGGTGAATGTCAAAAGGAGGGGAGCGGTTCAGGTAAACAGGGCTCTCAGGGGAGAGCTGACCTTTGGGTTCGCAGTCAGGGGGACAAAAAAAGTGGGGAGGGGGGGAGGAGGAGGAGGCGGGGAAGGAGGCCGAGCGGAGAGAGGCTGAGTGCAGAGGAAGAAAAACAAGAAGAGGAGCTGCAGAAAGTTCAGGAAAGAAACACTTTAAAGTTGGCATGAGCGACAAGGTGAACACATCCGGTCAGAACGTGTGATGATCCTGATGTTAGGTCGGTTTAAAGCGACGTGTCTGTAAAGCTGTGGACTGTTATGACGAGTGAGAGGACGCTAAAATAATTTATGTAAAGAATGTAAACAAACATCTTGTTTAGTTATTCACAATAAAACTCCACAGCGAGCTTTAAACGCTCCAGCTTTCGTCTTCTCGATGGAGGTCGGCAGACTTTAGTAGTGAAGCTGAGTTTTCGTGACTCCAGCGTGAGGACTGAGGATGACAGTCACGATTGGCTACTGTAGCCGCCCGTCATTCCTGCTTCTTTGTGACGGTGCATCATTCTCGCCATCTGCCCTCAGCGGGGAGGTGTGTGTGTCTTAACTCATCAGTGAGGCTGTATTCAGATCCATGTCTCCTCTCTGCAGGTAGCTGTCGCCGCTCATGAGGCTGACTCTCCTCGGGAGGCTCGGCGTGGAGAACTCTCTGTTCCCGTCCTTTTCCTCCCCCCTCGTCCCGTCTCTCGCTTAAACTTCTCCTCCTCCTGCGTCTCCACCTTTTTCCTCTTTCACTCCTGCCTCTGACTCCTGCTCTCGCTCCGTCTCTCCACCCCTCCGTCTCCCAGCGTGGCGGGCAGACATCAGTAGCCCTGGGGAAGTGCTTCACTGTGGGAAGGAGCCTTGGCTTTAAGTGGCTCTAAGTGGCTCTCGCTGTTTGTCTCTTTAGTTGTTTATTTTCTCCTTGGCTCGCCGCGGGCAGGGAGGAGAGACGGGACACCGAGCGTCGGGGAAAACACAGCGTGGCCAGGCAGGGAGGTTTAATACCGCTTAGTAGCCTGCAGAGCTTACATGTGAGGGAGGCACAGAGAGACAAAGTGCAAGTGTGTGTAAGTTTATTACTGCAGCGTGTGTGTGTGTGTCGTTTTGTCATTAGAAATGTCGTCAGAGGGCTTGTGCACATTTGACTATGTTTTTGTAATTATGGCGTGTGTGTTTGTATCGACAGAGCCGAAAAGGTCCAGGTGTGACCTTCTAAGATGACATTATTTGCCATTGATCCGCCTCGGTTTCATATTTTGTCTCACTGGGTCTACTGTACCAACAGTCGGCCTCCATTGTTCTGCTTTTAAAGACAAACAGCTACTTAACGTTCCCGCATGAGAAAGGTGAAGCTGTTGTTCAAACCCGGACAAACAAAAGTGTCTTTGTTCAAACTCGACGTGTTCTGCGAGCTCGACCCAAACGAAGGCCCCGAAACGTTCACGGACAAACTTTCACTTCAGAGAAATATACTGCAGCGCTGTCAGGGATGATGGTGAACGTGCAGTGTGGAATATTATATTCATAACTATGTTTCCATGCATGTGGAATCACCTGAAAATAAGAATATTTTTGTTTTTGTTACATGAAAATTCTCCTGACGATGACCAACTAAATTCTACACGCTGGACCTTCATCAGAGCTTCACGCAGTCGTAGTTTTGGCTTAGATGTTAAAGGTTGGACGTCTTGTTATGGTGACTCCAGAGTGACGTGATCCAAGTTCATCATCATCTGTTTGAGTCCTGTCCTGAGCTGATTCAACATCTTTGACTGAAATGAGTGTCGTTCATCGAGACGCACGGTACGAGCTGGACGTCCTTCATGACCCTTTAGGAGCTCGGAGATCCTGGAAGATCTAAATCGTGTTCTGCCTGCTCGACACTGACAGATGGTTGTAGGTCCAACATTCACGTTCTCTGGTCTGACCAGTGGAAGAGAAGAAGAAGAAGAAGTTTTGGACACAGCGCCTGGCCTCGCAGACACGGTCTCAGCAGGAAGTAGCTTGTCCGCTTGTTGTTCAAAGATTAACGTGAACGAGGGGGTTTTAATTTCTCTGTGCTACGCGAGCGTGAGCGTGAATTCATGCGAAGCGCCAGCAGAGCGTGTGTTTGTGTTTCCAAGAACCTAAGCGAGTGCATCTCAGTGTGTAATGCGTACAAGGCCGGGGCAGATGCACGGAGACAAATTAACGCTTCTCTCTTAAATACTCAGCTCACCTCACACATACCAACACACACACACACACACACACACACCTCACAAATGAACACTTCCACATCGTAATGAGGATTACCTGCATGGCCTCACACACACTTGTGCAGTTGCTCATCTGTCCTTGTTCCATCCTCCCCTCCCCTCTCTCACTCTGTCTTCTTCTCATCCTTGTTTTTGCACTGCGACACACACACACACACACACACACACACACACACACACACACACACATGCAAACACACACAAGGTCCCTCTGGGGCACCAGATTAAGGTCTGAGTGAGTGTGAGCAAAACAATACCCCAGTGTGTGTTTGTGGAGCCGTGGATAATTGTGTTCATTTGCTGCTCAAGTTGAGACAGCTAGGACACTGGAGGGGTGTGTGTGTGTGTGTGTGTGTGTGTGTGTGTGTGTGTGTGTGAAGGCAGTCGAGGGGAAGCTCTGCAGAGCCCAGCTGACAGAAGGGGCTTCCAGGCCTTTTTTTTTTTTTTTTTTACCCCTCAGAGGTTTCCACGACGATGTTCAAGTCCTCACGCCTTAGTCCTTGCTGTGCTCGCCTCAGTACACACACACACACACTTTGAGCAATAGCCCACTCGGCTTGAATGCATTTCAAACACACACACACACACACACACACACAGCCTTCGGTCAGAGCCAGATGTTACAGGGTGAACAAAGGCATTGAGTCACAAGTTACTGTTCTCAACAGCAGGTTGAGCCTCGGGTCATTATTAGCACACACACTCCTTCACACACACACACACACTGAGCAGTGGACCCACTCACTACACTGCACATCCACTGACTGCGCTTGTGTGTGTGTGTGTGTGTGCCGCCTGCCTAATTAGACAGCAGGTATCTGCCTGACAAGATTTCTTGCAAGAACACCTACACGAGTGGGCGCCTAATGGCTGCACTTTAAGACGCCTCGCAGGCCCTTTCCCAGGAGGTGGAGGAGGAGGTGGAGGAGGAGGAGGCGGGGTGCCTTTCACAGCCAGCCGGCTCGAGGCCAGACGCCGGTGTCACACCGGCAGCCCGTGGCGAGGAGCGCTTAGCATCGGTATTTTGTGTTGTGCTACGACTATAAAGCACAAACCCCAAAACTCATCCGGAGTTTACAGAGACGATCTGGAACTTTTCTATGATTTTATGGTAGCTGCTGTTAGCTCAGTCCGTTAGCCAGGCTGCCTGTGCTGTGAACTCGGAGCACCGCAGGAGCATTTTGGACCACCGGGAAAAAGAAGAGGAGGAAGGAATGCTGACGGGGAGCTGAGCTGTTGTCGTGCCAGAACAGGAGCCAAGTCATGTATGAACATGATGGCAGAGGAGAAGAGAGCGAAGAGGATGAATCCAACAGAATTTTAAATCGTACTTTGTGCTTCTGAAACGTTTGAGCACATCTCTTGGCCTTCCTCGACAGGAAGAGTTGCTCATTTGTTAAAGTTCGTCACGATTTATTGACCTAAACAGGGAATGTTCTCATCTCCACCTACTGAGGAAGACCACAGGATGTGACGGAAAGCTTCAGAAACAAATAAATGGTCGAACGTTATCCATGAAATACAGCTGAAGATATCTGCACCAGGTCCTGGTCAGACTCAGGTGGATTTCTGGGTAAACTGCAGAGAAAGGTGGAGGTAGGAGGACGGACACAGGAACCTGCTGGGTCGACGTTCAGTCGGCAGGATGTTGGTATAATGTTGTCATAACGTTTGTTAACGTCGGACACGAGCAGCGAGAGTTTGGGACATTTTGAGGAGCGCTCGCATCAACACATGAAACAACCAGAACAAAGTGAAATGAACACACATGACGTCTCTTTCCGCTCTCCTGTGAGTGACAATGAGACGAGCTGAAGCCTGTGAAGCACCACGGTGGCATTTGGAGTGGACACACACTCACACACACACTCACACACACACAATGTCATTACCATCGCTGCATCGAGCCAGAACTCGATCTCAAAGTGCACCAGATGTGCTCGCTCATACAATTATTCCGGCAAAGACATTGGCTCAGATGTATTTATATTTGTGTGTGTGTGTGTGTGTGTGTGTGCATACGGTCTTGTTAGAGCTGTAAATGTCTTCCATTTGAGCTGCTGGCTGACCTTCTCGCTCTCGGTTTTTCATGTTTACCCTTTACCCAGCGCTCTCACCTTTCCTGCCAAGTTAACTGTAGTCTCTCTCTCTCTCTCTCTCTCTCTCTCTGTCCGTCTTTCTCTCATCTCCAAATCTTTTTAACATCACCCTCGTTACGTTTATTAAGTTTATACATCTTTTATTTATCTATTTTCTGTTATTGTTCTGTTTTTTGGGAGGACGGAGGCACGGTGTATTTAATAAATGAAAATGTAATTAAAGATCTACTGGAACATTTCCTACTTTGAAGGTGGGAGGGTGAGGTGTACTTACTCTGCTGCTCCATCAGGAGGTCGTGTGGTGGAGGTGAGCCGCCGTCCACGACGCTGAGAAGTTTGTGGAGTGACAGACTGAAAGTTAAACTGCTTCACAGAGCGAAAAGGTAAAAACACAACGAGGATTCTGCTTAAATAAATAAAACGTGACCCGACAGTCTAAAGAAACAAAGTTTAAGATGCAACGATTCACACGAGCTGAAAGCTGCAGCAATAAAACAAAATGTTCAAATTAAAGTTAATTAACGCGGTGTAAGAGAACACAGACGAGGACTGTAACAAAAGACAAAAACAGATTAAACACACACACACACACACACACACACACTCTCACGTGTTGAACCTTTGCCTAACGCGCCCGCCCGTCCGTCCGTCGCTCGCTGCCTTCGCTCCACGTGACAGCGGTGGCAGCTTTGTTTGGGTAAATTGCTGCGGAGTCATTTGCATATGTCTGTTCTGTGCTTACAAGTTCACATTGTTTTTAATCGGGAAAATATGCTAATGCCTTTGTGTGAGGCGAGCGTGTGTGCGTGTGTGTGTATTATGTGGTGGACCTTGTAATAATAGCACAAGGTGAGGGTGACAGAGGTGAGAGCATGTGTCGCATTAATACTCCCTGCTACTATTATGCCCATTTGCATTAGTCCATATGCTGCGGCGGCGCTGAAGTGCTGCCCTGAGATCAGCTCCTCGCTCTAAATTACCCCGTTAATGTACATGTGGAAAAGTTGTTTTGGCTGAACGGAGAGAAGAAACGTAAAAAATCCCGACCTCCGCGATGTGATTAGCCGGGAGAATTTCCCAGAATGCCCCTGGGCGCTGGGTGCTGGGAGGGAGTCGACCCCGCGCCTGCACCTCCGTGACCTCCGTGTTAACTGGAGTTTACAGTGTGTGCACGGCGACGAGAGGGGGGGGGGCGCGATCACGTGACATTTGACTATTATTACGATTCTGGAGTTAAAGAGCTTCTGTCGCTCGCCGCTTGTTTTCAGACGGAAGCTGGAGAAATGTTACATTTTTGTAACTATCAAACATAAATTAGACAAACTGCCAAAATAAAGATTCAAACCTGACAGAGACAGACGTGTGTGAAAGCTTTAAATCCAGTGATGATGAATTTTTATAAATAAAATTCTGCGTCTGCCTCCTGCTCGGTCCTCTCTCTGTAAAAAGTCTCTCCTTTCTCCTCTCCTGCCTTCTATTAAGTGCGTAGGCGTTTTATCCTATGATTAGTATCTTGGTTGTTCAGTGGGCAGGCTCATTATCTATGCGCCCCGTTAGTAAAAGCCTTAACGACGCCTAACGAGACGTCTAATCAGGCTGGTTTTAGCCACAAAGGGCTAATTGCAGCTGTTGCTTCTGTCCTCCGTCGAGCCGGAGAGAGGCGACGGGAAAACCTGTTTCGATTGTTGGGTAATTTTAAAAAGTGCACACACACAAATACACACAATAAAACTCACACACACACACACATTATTGGCTGTTTCAGTGTGTGTGTGTGTGTGTCACAGAGGGGAGTCTCTCTGCGGCTACTTGTCATCACAGAGCTGCAGGTTGACATGACGGGATGATGAAAACGCCCGAGAGTGCCTCAGGTAGCTACACACACGCACACACACACACACACACACACACACACACACACACACACGCGCACACACACACACACACACACACACACACACACACACACACACCTCTAACAGGGTTTAGCATATAACTGGGCAGTAGTACAAGTAAGCACAATAGAGTTGTGTGTGTGTGTGTGTGTTCAGATCTCTTTGTTGATGTTTTCTCTGATTCTGTGCCAGCATCACATCCATCTGTCTCCATGACACACACACACACACACACACACACACACATCTACAACACACACACACACACGCGCGTAATGAGTTTTATTTTGTAAATTTAAAACAAACCCTCGTTAGCGTTAGCTCGTTTCTCTCTGCCAGATGAATTCAACTTTCCTCAGTGTGTTCTGCACACACACACACACACACACACACACACACACACACACACACACACACACACACACATCAGCCTGAGCGCTCACACTTTTGGTTTCTCCAAATAACAAAGGTGGAAATGTAAATAAGATGCAGAGACGGCGTGAGGCAACACGAGGATCTCAACAAACAGGCTGAAAATAACAGAGACAAACATCATTGATCAGAAGAACATCTGTCTGTCAGCACTGCTGCTGTCTTCATCACGCGTGTCCTCTGTCGGTATTTGATTCTCTGCCTGTTGAACTGTTTTGTGCACGTTGTAGTCGCCGTGTTTGGCCAGTAGGTGGGGACATGCTCAGTCCTCAGACTCTCCTCCAGCATCACTGGAGACAAACTGATGAACCGATTCTGATTAATCACAATCAAACTTTTATTTTCCGTGTTGAAGGAAACAAACGTTCGTGTTCACAGGTGTGTGTGTTCAGTGTGACTGTCGACACACGAGACAGAGACGAGTTAGTTTGATGTTTAACCAGTTCAAATGTTTCTCAGCGTCTCTCCTGGAGTGTGTTTAATTTGTCCTGCCTGAGAGCGTCCATCCTCTGTGTGTGTGTGTGTGTGTGTGTGTGTGTGTGTGTGTGGACTGCAGTGGTCCTCTTTTGTTCAGCTCAGTAAGTATGTCTATGTGTGTGTTGACCTGATAATCTGTGTGCTTTATAGAGTGCTGTTCACACATCGGTCTCCACTCTGATCCCAAACCCAAACACAGCCCCCCTCCTTTATCAACACACACACACACACACACACACACACACACACACACACACACACACACACACACACACACACAGCATCCCTCCATCCTGTCATTACTCTCCTCCTCTGTCGTGCTTCTTTGTCTGAACGCTCTGAATCTCTGAGCGGCGTTCTGACTCGCGGTGCGTCGTCCAGCTGATGTTCTGTGCTCGTTTCCGCCGCAGCGTCTCACACACACTGAACCGCACACACACACACACACAGATCCCAAACTCAAACACAGATTCTTTATCGGAGAACACACTCCCCCGTAATCCCTGGATAACTACACCTGTGTGTGTGTGTGTGTGTCTTCAACAAGTATTGTAATGCAAACAGGCTGAACAGATGTTGATGCAGCTGTCTGAACCGATGCCGGCGACTTTTTATTCACCTGACAAACACGAAAAATGACGTCATGTTGCTGCGGTGTGTGTGTGTGTGTGTGTGTGTGTTTATCTACAACACAACTTTACAAAATAAAACGTCTGTGATTCCTTCAGAATAAAAGCTTTGAGACATTCATCCATTCAGTGGTCGAGGCTCAAGAGACGTCATCTAACTGTGGAAATGTGGACACACTTCGGAAGCTGAAGATGACGCCGTGTGTGTGTGTGTGTGTGTGTGTGTCGTGTTTCTGAAGCTCAGACTCGTGTCGTGTGTCGTCAGCGGCCCTCAGACTTCTGAACGCGAGCCAGCGGCGTCGGCGAGTCGATCGCGACTTCGCGCTCGTCACTGATGAGCAGAAATAAAATGTAATGATTAAATGGGGCGCGCTGAGGTTTCCTTGTTGATGTCAATTACATCTTTAATTAGTGCGTGTGTAATGTAAATACAGTCTGTGTTGATTGCTCCTGCGCCTCCTGTCCCACAGTAAAACAGATTTTCTCCCTCATTAGGCAGTCACTCCTTCAAGTGGCTCCGTCCCCGAGGACCCGCCCTGGACACGGTGTGTGTGTGTGTGTGTGTGTGGGGGGGGGGGGAGCTTATAGATCCATATGGAAAAGTGCTGTTAAGAAATGTCACAAATTGGAGGTGAAATTACAGGATGAACACACAAATTGTTCAACTTTTTTCAACAATGTCGCCTCTTTTTTTCTTCTTATTGACGCAGCTCGCCGAGCGTCAAAAAAAGCCCGTAATCACCAACCTTCTTTTATGCGTCACAGTCTACTGACCTATTCTCTCCAGTCAAACTCTGAATGCTCCTTTAGCTGCTCTCATTGTTGAAGATGTCATTATTTATGTCTCGTCATTATTCGCGGGGTCTTGCATGAATGCCGAGGCACATAAAAGGAACAGGGCCTATTTAAATAAGTGAGGCTGAAAAAACGCCGTGAAAAGACAGGATTGTGTTTTTCCAAGAGTCGGAGGCTTTTATGTGAACACGAGCCGACTCCGTGTCCGGCCACGCCGTCTTCATGGGACGCGGGCGTGCAAGTTTGTCTATTAACGGCCTGGAAAGTTTCAGGCGAGAGAGAAAGAAAAAGAGAGAGAGAGGGAGAGTTTGAAGAGGGATACAAACGACGAGGAGTCAGCGAGAAAACGAGGGAGGAAACGAGGGAGAGGTGGATGCCATGTGCTGTACACCTGAGCCCTGAGAAAAGGAGGGAGAGCTGAGGGGGGAGGAGGGGGAGGGATGATGGGGAGTGAATCAGTTCCACTACACGCTCATTACCACCTATTCATCTGGAAGACATCTCTGCACAGATCCAGTGCTGGCTAACTCAGCCACGCTGGCTCTCCGTGTCCCGGTGTGTGTTTCATGTGTTTGTTTGTGTGTGTGTGTGTGCGTTTACATAGGTCTGCTTTTGTGTCTCCACGTTCCTAATGAGATAAATGGCTCTATACGTACGTCCTCTTCTTCATACATGACTTCCTTTCTCTTACTTTGAAGGCTGTGGCAGCAATTAGGCCCCATTAAGATGAGAAGCACTGCGTCTGCTCTTTGTGCTCTGAGGTCTCTCGTCAGGCCAGCTCAGGGCTGTGACTTATTAGATGCAGCATTTAATGTGCTCCTCAAGAGGAAGCCATTCAGAGCGAGTCAAATAGTCAAGGATGACAGAGGGGGGTCAAATGCTAATATGCACATGATGTTTGTGCATATGAAAGGAAGCGTCTTTAAGAGCGCCTGTCACTCCAACATCACTCCCAGTCTGTCGAAACAGGAAAATAAACATCATGCAGATGGAAATATGTCTCCACTATAAACATCTCTGACTTCATGAGTAAGTAAAAAGACTCAATACTTATTAAGTCAGAAGTATTTTGCTCAAAATCACCTCACAACGGGAGACGGACACTGTTTTAACGGGGAAGTGCGCCGAAGAGTCGGTAGCGAGGACCGGCTAAGTCACGGAGAATAACCGACAAATTTATACTTGGACGACTCACCAAGACACCGCCGACAACAACACACAACCACCATCAGCACCTCTTAGGGTGGAGGCTGTTTTCACATGGGAAGTGCGCCGGAGTCGGTTGGAGGACTGACAGAAATTAGTGTTTATTTTATTTTGTTGTCAGACTCTGAGTGTTTCCTCAGGTACTTTCTCTTCTTGTTGGCGGTTTTAGTGTTAATGTCTAATGGATGGACGTCATGTATTAAAGCCGGTGTCTCTTTCGCACACTAGCAGAAAGTTGCAGCATTTCATTCAAACCAAAGTATTTGTACGATCCACTCGCTAAAATTCAGCTGAGTGGACATCAAACTGAGACGTGACGAAGACTTGGTGCATCTAAAACGTGACGCAGCCAAATCCGATGGACATCCGGCGTTCCGGACACAGCGAGCTTCCTCCATTTTAGGCAAAGTGCTATATCTACACGCTGCACTGCTTTTTCCAACCAAGATCAGACTCATCCGCGTTCAATCAAACATCTATTCTGATGTCACGAAACTTCCCAAAATCTCCGTCAGCCCTTTGTTACGCTCGGTAAATCTGTCTTCGTGGATTCTTGTCTGCCTGTTTATGTGTTGTGCATCGCCGCCCATATGCATGTGCACATTTGTGTGTGTTGTTGTACAGCTGGCAGCCTTGCAGACAGGTGGGCAGGCAGCACTTCCCTTCCAAAGAGTCGTAGCCCCACAAATGTTCCCTCCTCCTCCCCCTCCGTCCTTCCCTCTCGCTCCTCCCCCGCGCTGCCTTCCTCCTCGTCTCGTTAGCCGCTGTGTTGTTTTTTTAAATGCGCCCGTCCCAATCTGGAGGGACATATGCAGTCGCAGATTTCCCCCATCGTTCAGCCTCCTAAGAAACTGTCCCACATAAACGCTGCAAATTAGTCAGACCAAATGGCTTTTTATGAATTCTTCTGTCACCAGAGCGATTTCAAACGGCTGCTTTTATTTTCTCTCTGATGTGCATCTGTTAAAGGAAATAAACAAGGAAACAGCCACAGATTTGTGTGCCTGTTAGTGTGTGTGTGTGTGTGTGTGTGTGTGTGTTCTTACATGTCCAAACTTCCTCACTTTACATTGCAGGATTTTCTAGATTTATTCGACGGTAACTTCCCAAATCGGGACGCTCCCGTCTGGATCTCATCTACAGCTATTGTGTCGGAGCGAGAGAGGCAAACACAATGTCACCCCACCAGCTTGAGCATTTGTCCGTATGAGTGTGTGTGTGTTTTTCAGTGTGTGTGTGTGGTGTAGACTATCGTGCCAGAGCCCTCTGCCCCTCTCTCCATCTGCTGAAGCCCCCCAGGCTGGACCAAGGTCACTTCTCTTCTCTCCTGTAGCATGGACGTGGATCTGTGTGCACATTTCTCTACACAGTGTGTGTGTGTGTGTGTGTGTGTGTGTGTGTGTTTAGATATTAAACATTATTAATCAGGTTGCTTGGATTGATATTTATCTGGTTTTGACCTGGTTTAGACACAATGCGTCTTAAAGCTTTAGTTCTAGCCACCCTGACGTGCCAGTCGGGTGGAGCTTGCGTGTTTTTAAATCACATCACAGCAGTCTGGTAACTTTTTACACCTCAGACAATATTCAGCTTAATATTCTTCCTTTGGAGCGACGATGGCCGAGTGTTTGAACCGTTTATCTCACCTCCACGTCAGTTTAGCTCGTAAATAATCAAAGATGTTTGCGTGCCGCGTGCACGAACGTGATCAAACTAATATTAGAGGAAATAAAAAGACCGGTGGTGCTGCAGTTACGATGTGAACACTTTTTTACTCATCGTGTTAACGCCGGCGAGCTCTGATGATCTGCAGCCAACAATTAGCAACAATTCTAATAATCTGCAGGGAGCCTGTGAATAAAAAGATAAAACACGCCTGAAAACATCAGATAGATCTCTGAGCAACACACACACACTCACACACACTCAGCAGAAACCAAACATTGACAGAGCGCCGCTCCTTCTCTCGGTCTTAAGACGTGCTTTTCCTCTCCGGAGGGAACAGACTGGGCTCGCTGCCAGACACTGTAGCCCACTTAGCCGCTAATAGCTCACATAAGCACCGCACACACACACACACACACACACAGATTATTACAGTATTTACACACACAGACATGATGATTATTACACCAAATAAAAACAAATAATCAGGTAAACTTGTGCTGAAAGATGAGAGCTCTGACCTTCCATCAGACTCATGCAGACGACAACGCGAGGGCGAGACAAAGACACACAACGTCACAGAGAAGCGGAGACAGCGCAGACGTCGGTCGCTTGCTGCTTCATCTCCTTAAAAGTTCAACAACTTTCCACCTTTGCACCTCCAGCTCTGCGGCAAAACGTCTCCGGCGTCGTCAGCTTTCCGTTCAAACACAATCGATGACTTTGAAAGCCTCTTACGCTCGAACAGACCTTTACACATGCTGAACTTTCTCGCCGTAGGAAAACAGTGTTTTAATTGATGCATCTGTGTATTATTACAATAACACGCGTCATCCCGTCTAATTCTTTCATTCGCTTTGTCTCAAGCGCCGGGCGTCTCGTCGTAAGCGCCTCCCGTCCCCCCGCCGGTCCCCGCAGGTCTGTGAACGGTGAACCTCTTTCATCAACAGTGAGGAACCGGAGAGGAGGCAGAGGTTGAGCTCTCTTTGTGTTTCCTAATTAATCTATTCATCGCACCAGCCGCAAAGTAACAGCCTTTTTTGTCACACTGAGGTTATTAAAAAAAAAAAGAAAGAAAGGGAGGAAGCTTCAGGTCACAGCAGCAGGTAGTGTGTTTGTTTAGATACAGTGTGTGTCTCAAGGTGAGGCTATCTCCTCCCTTATCTGCTGTGTCTTCAAGGTGTACTGCTGATTGGTCGATAGGGACACACACCACACACACACACACACACTGCTGTGCACTTTTCATTCATTAGATTGAAATTCGACATCCGCTGATCAGCAGCATCAGGACTACGCTCCGTCTCTCCTCCTCACCATCAGTCACATTTTAAAGGAGGATAAATAAATGTTGCATCTTTTAAACTCAGCACGTGAAGTCGCGTGACGATACGGCTCATTTTAAAAGGTGTTTTAAAGGTTTAGATGCACACAAGAGACCCGGAAATCAGATTTATGTGCATGAAATCCACATTTACATGCTGCAGATCACTAATCAGACCTTATTTTGGAAATATGTTGCATATTTCATTATTTTACACAGTGTGCACAGAAGTCTTCGATATTTTACATTAACATTTTTTGTGTGTTCAATGTGGGAAGAAAATGATTTACGTGGAAGAGCTGCAGATTTCAAAAAGCTCACGAGTTCAAAGAGTATGATGAAATACCTACAAGGTCACATTTTACTTTAAATAAGTCTAACAGCGAAGTCGTGAAAAGTCGCTTTTTATCCGTAAATACAGTTTATCAAGGACTCTTTGAAGATGGTTGGTGATCGTGACCCCAGAATGACACAATAAAGTAAAAAGGTCAAGACTGCAGATATCTCAAACACACCATTTCCTCTTTTTCATTTCATTTTTCAGGAATTTTCTGCCGGCTTCTTTGTGAGGAACTCTGTCCATTCAATCCAGATTCAATTTAAACCACGGTATTTTTGGTATCTTTGCAATTCACCGCCTTGAGTTTAATACCACTGTGGTAAAAATGGACAGCTGTACACGTGACAGCTTTGCTCACAACCAAACATCACGCGAGGTCAACAACAGCAGACATAGCAGGAAGCTAATATTACTTACGAGTCCAACAGCAGTCAGCCCAGCTCGGCTCGACGACTGAAAGTCAGTCCCACATTTACTCTTGTCCTCTCGACTCTCTCCTTTTCTCTTCTTAACTTCTTCCATCAGCGTCCTCTTCGGTCTTTTCTCCTCTGCCATTATGTCTGTATGCCTAGCTCCTGTTCTAGCACAACACTGCCTGTGGTATAAAGACTAACTAACTGACTAAAAGTCAACTCAAAGCAGCTTCTTGCTCAATCACTCTCTTTATTCTCTCCTTAAAATCCTCTGTCCAACGTCCTCTTCGGTCTTTTCTCCTCTGCCATTATGGTCATAGAGGCTGCTGAGCTCGGTTACAATGCCCAGCTCCTGTTCTAGCACGACACTGCTGACAGAGTGTTATACAAACACCAACACTCCCCCGGTGCTAAGAGCTCACAGTCCCCGGCTAACAAACTGAGCTAACATGAGCTAACAGCAGCTACAGCTGTCAGCAGTTTACTTCACTGTCCATCATAAACTCTGTAAATCATCAGTGAAATAGTCGTAAAGCGTTGCGTACTTCTCCTGAACCCGGAGCCCAAAGTTACACACATTACACCGTTCACCTGATCGCAGGTCAGTGCGGATCATCGGAGTTATTTAACGGACCTTTAATTATTTTGAAGAAGAAACCTGAATAAATAAATTAGAAATCTTTGAGACCCTGACATCCTGATGTGTGTCTGCCTACATCTCCATAGAAACACTGACTCTCCAAGGCAGGTGGTTAAACACAAATATTCTCACACAGGCTCGAGCGTAGAAACTTCCAGAGATGCACTTTACTAGTATTATACACACACACACACACACACACACACACACACACTGCTCTGCATACAGAGAAATGTCACCTTACTCTTGCAAGCTGTTAGCCAAACACTTCCATGCCAAACCACCCTGCCCCACTGGAACGTGGAGCGAGGGAGTGTGTGTGTGCACGTGTGTGTGTGTGCATGTGTGTGTGTGTCCGTTGGACAGCTCTTTAAAGTAGAGAGTTGCCCGAGGCAGAGTAGGTTGAGCGGACGAAGACAGGCAGATAATGGAGGGGCATCTGTGTGCCAAGGACTGCACCTCAAAGTCACTCACACACTCACACACACAGGCATGAGTGCATACAAACAAGCACACACACTACATAACCATCTGAAACACACATGTCCCCTGCCCACACCGTACATACATTTTCTGTCCTTGTGTGCTTCTATTTATCTGAGCGCTTTTCAAAGATCTCTCTTTCCTTATGTTTTTTCCCTCTCCTCTCATTCTCCTCCTCCTCCTCCTCCCTCCCTCCACTCATGTCATATCTCCCTTCAATTTCACATATCTTGAATTAGCTGCAGATAGCTTTAAGTACCCCGCAGTCCACTTCAGATATGCCCTTATTCACCGATGGTCAGATATACAGTCTGTGTGTGTGAGGGCAGTGTTTTGGAGGGCACGCACATTAAAAGGGCTTAATGTGGAGTAAAAAAAAAAAAGATGGTCACTACAAAGCACCGGAATATCTTTTCATGTTGGTAATAACTCATTCAAGCTTCACTGTTAACTACAGATGTTTGCAGCCTCGTCTGAGGTGATAATTTTTAGTTTTTTTTTAAAAGGTGAAAAGAAGCTTTATCTGAGCAAGAAAGTGGAAATTTAAAGGTCCAGTGTGTCAGATTTAGAGGGCTCTATCTACATAATATAGCAGGAATTAAATAGAATATCCATAACTATGTTTTCATTCGTTTATAATCACCTAAAAATAAGAACTGTTATGATTTCGTTAGCTCAGAATGGAGCTTTTATATCAACAGGCGACACGGATCCTCCTGCTGTGCTCCGGTGGTTGCAAATTTCAGTGGTTAGATGTCACTAAATCGTACGCACAGATAAAAAGATCAGGACTCACATCTACAGTTTAAATATACTGTAAATGACTTCACAGAATCATGTCACGGTGCAAGTATTCGGCTATACGCAGATGATACAGTTCTCTATGTGTCGTGTTGATGCGTGTTGTTCATTTCTAGACAGATGTTGCAGCATTTACACCGCATAACAGTATCAATGTCCAACACTAAAACTATGTCAGCTTGAGCTTCATCACAAGTTAAAGTGACGTTAATCAATATTTTTTATAACAATGGATTATCACATTGAATTCAGTGCTTCTCAGACAAGTGCTACAAAACCAGGCTTACGTTCAAATAACAAAGCCCTCTAGTGGCCGGTTGATGTTAGAGTGACATGTTCACGTCGAGAGGAGGTGGGTTTGGGTGGATGGCTCAACAAAACCTGAAGCTTTAACATGGGAGGCTTCAACAAACCTAACCAAGTCCCAGATTTATTTTTCAGTTGTTTGAATTTGTAGTTGCTCTGGAAGTCACAGAGAAAGGAAGTCTGAGTGTCAGATCAGAAAATGTTTGTGGACCAAAAATGTATTTTGTCTTTTAATCTGGATGATTGTTGGTTCACAGCTTGTTTCTGCTGCCTGGAAGTTAAATATCTCTGTCTCTTATGTTGGTTGTTATCAAGCCTTAAAGATGACGAGCTTTTGGGGAAAAGCCAAAGTAGCAATGCAGGTTATAGACGATGAAAATAAAAATAAAATAAATAAAACTCTTTAATTACCGGAATACATTTTGGGAGAGAAAGCTTCTCTTGTTTGCACTGATAAAAATAGTCCAAAAAACAGCGTACACATCTGATTTGATTTGCATCATTAACTGTCAGTTTAATCAGTGAACAGGGTGCATCTGTAAGTGGACCGACTCCCACAAGGTTTGCATTAAACCCATCCACAAATGTGCAGAGTTTCAGTTCTGATGTGCAGATGAAATAAAAGGCTTTCTGCCATAATTGCCCGTCTGTTAAACAACTTCCCGTTTTTGATTCAGGAAAATACATTTTACAGTGCGCGCCTCAGTTGGATGATGTGCTGCATGTTTATGTGCTGCCAAAGTGTTTCCAGGCACCTGCACTGTACGGTGGTAGACTCACTGCAGGACAGATTATCAGCCAACCAAACAGGTTTGATTTACACAAACTGACTACCAGAGCTCATAATATTCATTTTAATTCTCAAAAAAAATGTTAGTGTAAACTAAATTCAGCCTGTTTGTGGAGATTTACAGATTTAGATTTCCAACATTACAAGAGTCCAAGATAGATGCCTGAATATAGAAAAATATAACTGACCATGCATGGAAGATTGGTAACCATTGGTTCACGTCTAACATGCTTTGAGCTTAAGAGGCTGTTTTTAATTAAAAATTTAAAATGTATTATTATAAAGATTAATAAAGATTTTTAACGAACATCTGAAGAGTTCAAGCCGTGCTGCCGGTTACTGCATCTGATTTACACTCTCGACGAATGTGCACGTGTTTGTGTGTCTTACTGAGGGCGCCATCTTTACTCTGCCAGTTGGACTACCCCCAATATGGCAACGGACAGCGAACACCTACACACACACACACACACACACACACACAGTTCTCCTCAGGTGTAGCCTCTAGGTTTGGGAAGAGAGGCTTGTGGGGGGAGTGCTGAGCTCAAACACACAAACACTGAGACAGAGTGAGAGTGGACAGCTGAAGACAGACAGGAAGCAAAGGAGAGACGCTGCATGCGACACGTGAGGAGAAGGTCAGCATCTGTAACGATGGTAAAACATCTCACGTACCGTCGTGCGCTCACATGTTCCTTACGAGATGTTTTATTCACCAACTGTTGCTCCCCTGCATGTTGCTGGTCACTGTTCCCTGAATGCATCATTTAGCAGACGGCTGCCATCGCTGCGCAGTGACAGGTGACCGCCTCAAGACATATTAAAGAGTAACAACGGCGCCGGCGCGCTCGGCAGCTTCAACGATCGATTACTTTAACATTTATCCGATGTTTTAGGGGCTCGAACTTCTTCTTCTCCACCCTAGCAGCTACAGAGCCGGATATTCCCCCTGCAGGTGTTACTGGAGCAGCACAGAGGAGCTCCATTCATCAGTCGGACACAAACATAACTGCGACGGGACGATAGTGTCGCTCTGCGTCTGCTGGATGTATAAATAAGCAACTGTTTGCTAACATATCAACTTTATAAGGTGATAAAACCTCAATGTTGCACTCACAGCTTGTTTCTGCTGCCAAGAGTGGCCAATAAATCAGTTACTGCAGGTTTAACACGGCTAATATTTACTGCTGTGCGTCATAAATGTCACAGATTAGATTATTTTCTGATTATTTATCATCAACGCGAGCAAATTAGCTCTCGTTTTCAAGCTTTAGCACTCGCCACAATGATACGAAGATGTGAAAATAATAAACGGCTTAAGCTGACTGCTGGAAACTTTAAAAGAGAGCACAAAGAAGCAGGCGGAGACTCACGCGTTGCCTGCAATCAGCCCGGGAAACACAGAAACCATCAATTAAGTTGCTTGTCAACACGTGATCTGCATATCTGTTTAGATTTCTGCCGGTCGACATCTTCCTGCGTCTGTGCTCGCTCTTCCTTCAATACGCTTTTACTAACACTCAAAAGAAGGATATCTGTGTGTGTGTGTGTACGTGAATTGATTGAACGTGTGTGTGTGTGTCTTATAGATTAATTTTGAGCTGCCGTCCTATAATTTACAATCTTTTCAGCCCTTGCTATTATCCTTTTTGCGGTTGATGGAAAAGATGCCCTGGTCTCCTCTGGCCTCAGCGCGTGTCTGTCTGTCTGTCAGTCTGTGCCTTCAGCTATGAGCGTGGCCGTGTGAACACGTGTGTGTCTTTGTCTCCTCCAGAGGAGAGCGGGGTGCGTACATTAATGACTGTTTTATGTTTCTTGCTATCCGAGTCTCTTTTATTCATGTTGGCCATGACGGCCTAATATCTGCCTGTCAAACAACTTCTATTCAGTCCGCTAACAGACTGGAGACTGATACTTAAGACACAAAAAACACACACCTACGTATAGGGCACTCGTTCCCTCCTCGGTGGATTAGTGGGTGGTGAAGGAGCCACACTGGGCATTATGTACTGTTCTTGCTCCAATCAATTACTATTCATTTATTCCAAAGGAGTGACCGTGCCCTGATCTGAAGAGGTATTATAACTAGCGTGTGCCTTGCAGTTTATTCAAATCTTTTTTAACAAAACTTTGTCTGCGTTTTATTCTCCTCCTACCTCTGTCACCTTCTCGGCTGTGTGTTCACTTATTTCTCTTGTCTCTTCCCGTTTCTCCTCCTCCTCCTCCCTTCCCTCTCTTTTGTCTATCTTCTAGTCTTTCTCCTGCTCTTTGATTACCGCCCTCCCCCTCCCGTCCTCCCCTCTCGTCACTCCGACCTTCCTACTTTCTTTTTTTTTTTTTCACGTCTTCCAAATCATCCCTGCCTCGTCCTTTATGTCTCCACTCTCTGTTTAACATTTCGCTTGGAGAATTTAGAGTTCATAACGTGCTTTAAATATTCCGGAAAATGAGATTGCATTCTTGACTTTAAGGATTCCTTCCTTCCTTCCTTCCTTCCTTCCTTCCTTCCTTCCTTCCAATTTAGAGTATAAAAGCTCACATTCCTCCACGAGGTCACTCACACCGGTGTGTTCTTCCTCTCTCGTTCTTCCTGCTGTGCACGCTCATACTGAAGGACAATCATGTCACATACAGTATACAGTGTTACAATAATGGATGTTGATGTCAAACAAGGTCAGTGTCAAATAATGAGGTAAACGTGTTTATATGTTTGTAAGTATATTTTTTTCTACTTTACACAACGAGCTGACGTACAAGTGATCTGATTGGTCATCCGCCGCGGGTACAGGTGCTCACGAAGCTCCTCCAAACGAACGAGTCGAGTTATTCACGGGGAAATTAGATACAGAGAGCAAAACTGTCTTTTGTACCAGGCTGTAAACATGTTTATTTCTGCTGTCTAACATGGGGACTTATGGAGACTGACTCACTTCTGCAGCCAGCTTCAAGTGGAAGTTATTGGAGCTGTTCAAACATTTTAATTTTTGAAGTTAATGGCTGGAATATTTTTCTGAATCTCGCTCTGATTTTAAAATCTCCCCCCTCACCGTCTTTCCACTCTATTGTGTCCATGTAAAGTATGTAGTAAAGCTTTGTAGTCCTAATAACATCCAATTTCAAGCCCTTCACATCCATTACCAACAATGACTATTACCCCTCCTCCCCGCTCTGCTGTCTCTCTCATACATACACACACACTGCATTAGCCTTGGGAGAGAACAATGTGTAGCAGTGACACTGGTCTAAATGGACTGCTTTATGGTGTGTCTGTGTGAGAGGGATTACCCAGTTAGTCCACATTTAAAGAGAATGTACATTCAAACATTGTTGATCAGCAGATACGAAGGTAAACGCAGGAGATGTTTGTCGTTTAAAGGCAGAAACTGTTCTATAGCATTAAGAAGTGGTGAAATAAGTCAAATAAAAACTTGGTGTTGCTGTTTTTTTTACATGCTTTTTCCTGTTTTTCTTGTAAAAATGTCTAAAAGCGGAGATAGAAGAGAGTCTTAATATATATACAGACATAAGTGTGGCTGTGAGATGACGGATTTTGCAGCCCCAGCGATCTAAAAGTTTGCCTTGAATAATGAGATGCTTTTAATTAAGACGGTGCCACAGGAGAGACAAAAGCTAATTATCCTAAATGAACAGCAAACAGACACCACCCTCCTTCAGCAGGCGTGCTCCCCCCTGCCCCTTTAAAAAACACTATTATTTTACGAGGGGGTACAAACACTGATACATCAAATGGATGCATTAGTGGAAATAATCCAATTAATTGCATTGTGGAGCCATTTCCAGGTGTAGAGGCTCCTGAGTGGTGCTCTGATGAAGAAATATTTGTATGTGCTGAAAGGGATCAGCAGCACAGTCATTGTTTGAGTCACACTCCAGATTTACACTTACGCATTCCGACTTCGCAGATTCATTGACGCGATGCGGATTCGCCACTTGAAGCAATTCATACTATACGACTGAAGAATATTAAAGAGCACTGGAGAAACAATCCTGCAGATTTTCATCAACTTAAACGTGTTTTTATGACTCGCGTTGTTGGTGGCGGCGTCCGCCATTTCCAGGCGAGTTTTATACAACTCAGATTGTACTGAGGCTTGAAGTCATGCAGGATGAAGACGCATTGATGGACGGCTTGGTTGAGCATCCAGGTGTCATTCAGCCCGTCTCAGGTACGCTGTCACTGAGCATGAAGGATGTCGTATTAAACCTCACTTGCCAAATGAAATCTTGATTTTTCAGAGCTTCCTACCAGCACCTGAATGCACCATCCTTTGCCTTGTGCGGCCCTTTAAGCACAAATAAGCACAAATGGCAATGAACTAATATATTCAGATTTTTTAATCAAAATCTATTTTGATAAATTGTACATCTCTCTCGTTTCTTCTCCGACCTCCCTCCCCTCTCCATTTCTTTTCCCAGCCACATAAGATCACCCCCTCTTCTTTCTTTCTCCTGTTGTGCCTCTCCTCCCTCGTCCCCTCGCTGCCCCCTCCCATTGTAGGAACCAACAAGTCTGGCAGACAGAAAGAGGTCAGACTTCTTATCTGAGCCTTCATAATGGTTTCTGAAGAGCAGAGCACTGTGCATTGCAATAATTATCAAGGCATTGGACAATAGACGCTGCATAATCAGTATGGAGATGTATGCTGTCTGCCGGTCTGTCTGTGCCTTTTCCCCAAACAAACTAAACACTCTCTGTATTCCCGTTTCCTTGAAGTATGTATTCATTTGTGGAGCTTTTTATTCTCTCTGTCTTCTGTTATATTGCGATTTTACCACTAACTACTCGACCGTGTTTCTCTTCTCCCCCTCCTCCATCTTTCTTTTTGTCTTCTACTTTCCACTGCTGCGCCCCTCCCCGATATCTCCATACCAAACCTCTCCATCGCCCCTCATCCAACCGCCCGACTGGCCAACAAAACACTGGCTTGCTTCAATTTACAGCAGGGTCAAGAGTTGTCTGTATTCACTGTGCGTCTGATGCGGTGCAGGGTCGAGAGCGGTAAGTCACCGGCGCGCTGGCCCCCGACCACGGCAGCTCCGAGACACTTAAACCTCTTCAACCTCAATGTTCCCCCTTAAATTTCCCCTTCAAAGTTAGTTTGGGTTCGTGCTCTGTACCTGCGTTTTCCAATGCTACTGAAGATACATCAAAGCTACATCACTCATAAATGTATTTTTCAATATTCAGCCAGTCTGCATAATGACAGACGTTCGCAGGTATTGTGTAGGAGGAAAGAAAACCGAGGGTGTTAAGGTCGGGTAACCTTCAACTCTGACAACATCCTTAAACTTAGCCTTGTACAGTAATCGTACAAAAACGTTCAGGCACATGGAGGTCTGAGTTTCTGTTTGACACAATGGATTCAATTAAAGCATAAGTGGTGTTTGTTACATATTTGTACAGTTTTTGTCTTCGTTCCTTCCTGTTCTATTTACGGATGGACGAAGATGGTTAAAAAAAAAAGGTTACGCAGACTTTAGGGGAGAGGAAAATGTAGCGAGCGAGCGTGGATGATTAAATCGAACCAACGTCACTGTTGACACAACAAAACCAAAGAACTCTTCTGACCACTGAATCACCTGAGTACACCTGAAGTGCACTCACTTTTCATTTCACCTCCAACACATCGCCGTGTTGGACGTTGTTGTACTGATGTCACACCTGATAGAAAATGTGTCCAGCCTATAAAAGATAAGACTGAAGTGGTGACAAAAAGACATGAATTACTCTTTAAGGCCTTTCTATGACGGCTGCAGACGTGTCTGTGTTTAAGTTGGCTGCAGCTGGTTTCTCTTTAGTACAGTTGTAGTTAATGTAACCGATGTTAACTTTGGCTTTGAACCACGACTGCATGCACTCACATATTCGTTAACGCACGGACGCGTTTGTCTTTCAGAAAAATGTGATTTGGGCTTCTGTCCAATGCAGATGGCTTAGAGGGGAGAGACGACACTAAGTGTGACAGCGCTGCGTGTTGTGACTATTTCTGGGTTAAGTTAAAAGTGGCATGTTGGTCCATATTCATGACGCTTAAAAACAGAAACATGAAGAGCACACACACACAGTGAGCGTTTCCCTCTCAGAGCTACTGCACCTGGATTCCAGCCAAACATAATCAACTATCCAGATAAGTAGTAAATAAAAAAATGATGAATATCCTGAGAGCGATGATGAAAAAAACAAAAATTCCCCAGCAGTGAGGGACGAGCAGACCGGCTGACCTGAGGACGAGGGCCGACACAGGAGTCTTTAAGAGGCAGAGCTGATGAATATGAATCATCGTGTACAACCACAATGCTATGTGGACATGTGTTTATTTACATATCAATGCAGAAAGCGAGCAATTTAGCATTTGCATATGTTCCCATTATGAATTCTCTGAATGAAGCTGCAGCAGCCCTTTCAGTCCGCTATGGTTAAAGGAGAAGCCGTGACATTTAAGCTGAAATGATAATTCAGTTTCTCTAAGTACATATGTTCTGCCGTTTGTTTCCACTCGTCCGCTTGCTGCAAATGGCGAAGAAAAGAAATTTACACTTCATAAACCGGAAACGGGAACCAGTGACAGTGTAGAGAATGGACGGCGTGTCCGTGACGTCACCCACGAGAGCTCAGGAAGTTTTTGGCACTTCAGCGTTGGCTTCACATCGCTGGTACTTGGTGCCAATATAAGTAAGATAACCGGCTCTACAAGTGGAAACAGCATGACGGATCCTCCCAATTGCTGAACGTCGTCCATAATGAACTTGAACTTGAAGCTGGCGGCTTGTCTGCTAGCAACACCGACTCCAGAGGCCTGAAGTTTTAACAAATTATCTGCAGTCTCTCTAAACCAAAAAGTGTTGTTAACATCACAGCGGTCTTTTGTCTTTCACCAGCTCCTTGAACTACAAGCATGCATGAAGATTAACGTCAAAAGAAACGCTGTAAATAAACAGTTACAGTCTTAAACTTGCCCGAGCGTGGCAAGAAACACTTGTTTGTTTCACGTTTTGGCAGAATTTTAACTATAATCAAGAAGAAGTCATCCAAGTATGTCTTTTGTTGCAGTTCAGATGTCAGGAGGGGGAAACAATGGAGCGTGTTTTGAAAGGTAAGTACGAAGGCTTGTTTTCTCCTCGGAGGTAAGGATGGCACTAAACTTAAAAACGCAAAACAAATGTGAATACTTTTCAAATAACTGTTTTTCTTTTAACTCTCCGGTTCACTCTTTCTTTTTTTTTTTTTTTTTGGTACACACAAGAGACATTAAAGGAGAAATGATGTCTTTTGTGGCATAAGAGAACACTTTAATAAAAGATGACCTCCGTTCAAACACAGGTTTCTTTCAAAGTGATCGAAGAGCAATTAAGGAATTTGTAAAGAAACATTATAAAAAAAAAATCTGGATTCAACTATTTAAAGTTAGACGTCTTCCTTTAATGGAATAACCAAGAAAAAAAAGTTAATTAGTTTTTTTTTTTCTTTATCTTTGTGCTATTGGTGACTTTTGATTAGATTGGAACAATTTGCATAAAGGCGCAGCTATGTCTGTTTAGGACCCAACCAAGGTCAGCACCTTTCTATTTATCTTCCTGCAATTCTTTAGGAGATATTCACCGCTTAGTATTGTGAATTTGAAATGAACTTGAAGTTTCCTTGAATACTGCCATTGGTACAAGCAAAAAAGAGAAAAGAAAAAGTGTATTAACAGTGTTTATGTGCGGCGGGGAGGAGGAGGGGGGTGAAGATGTTATGACACACTCACGCAATCCCACACTGTGACATACGGCCCGCGCTTCTTCTTTTTTTTTCTTCCTTCCTTTTTCAATTTGCATATGAGGTCGTTAATTTTCTCAAAGCTGCGGACTTAATGAGTGGATGGCTGAGAAGCTGAACGGGATGCAAATAATAACATTTGATAATGCAGAGCCACAAAAGAGGAGGGAGAGGCCTCCCATTCACCGAGACGGGACTTGAGGTAAATATGCACAGTAATTATATATCAGTGCGCTTTAATTATGAGGCTGCACGGAGAGCAGAGAAAGAGAAAGAGAGATGGAAAGATAGACAGAAACACGCTGAATTAGACGTAACAGCGTATAAATTAAACATTTGAAATAAAGCCACGACGAGCGAGAGGCAGTAAGAGTGGGAAAAACACAAAGTATGACAGACTTACACACTTGTTATTGGGTTACGTGTACGTACACGGCTTTGTTTCATGGGCAAGTGTGTGTGATATCAACTCAATAACAAAGTAATCCCTCCAGCAAATGGCACTTATTAGAGAGTCTTGAGTAAAAGACAAATCAATAAAGTGAAATAAGCCTTTTGTACACGTGTGTGTGTCACTGTGTGTGTGTGTGTGTCTTACTCAGCAGCAGCCCAGCTGGGTACTTTACCCTTGCGTCATGCCTCTGCCCCCCGTTTGGACGAAAGCAGTCGCTCTAGTTCAGACATATTTGCCAGTATAATATCATAAAATCAAAACACTGTGTTGCTCTTTAGCTGTTTGGATCTAACAATGTCCAGCGCTGCTTATATAGATGGTTTAATGAGTGTGTGGAGTGTTTTACCTCACAGCTGTGACTCCTTACGAGTGCCTGCCCAAGAATCATGTCAAAAATAATGAACTGTTTTCAAAGCTTCTCTTATTTTAATGGGAAGTTTCTACAGTGATAACATTCAAGGCTAAGAGAAGCGTACGAGCGTATGGGAGGACGTGGAACTTTGTGTGTGAGGATCTCTGTCCTCGGCTTTCTTACAGTTTAATGGTCTTCATCAAAGTTGGTTGAACCTGACGAGCTACGAGCTGAATGACACCTGGTTGCCCAAACATCATCTCAGCGTGACCTTCAATGATAATTTAAAAACTGGGTAAGATTGAGTTCTTTGGTTCAGCTGACTACCATAATGTGTGGCGTCCCACAGGGTTCAATCCTGGGGCCTCTATTGTTTACCTTCGACACGCTGCCTTTTGAGCCTCTGACGGCATAAAGAATGGACAGCGCATCCGTTATATCACCCACAGGCTTAATCAAATTAGGCAGCCATGTTGGAAGTCCTGACTCGAGTGGACGTTTGAGGAACTGCAGTTTTTATGCTCATTTCACGCGCTAAGAGAAGCAGACCTTTGTGCTGTTTGCAAGGTTCATTATTAGAAGACAGAGACTGCCAAACCAACCTTTAGTTACACCAAGACGTCTATCCACAGGCAGCATGGTTTCATGCCAGTCTCATGCACACGCCTTCAAATAAGAGGTTACAGTGTGCGTCAGAGCATCTCCAGTGTTGTGGGGTATAAATGTAAGGCAGGAAATTGCTCATTGAACTGTGTCTGTAAGGATGCAGCGATTTCAATTCTTGTACATCGTAGAGTATACGAGTCAATACCAACCTGATTAAGAGGATCAGGTCATTAGGTGAGCGTCCATACGTGAATGATCTGCATCGTATAGGGTTTCTTTATCACTGTCATTTTAAAATTCAAGGTTTCTGCCATCAGCTGCATCCATTCAGCTGCTGCTGCTGCAGACTTTTTACTTTACAGCACCGCAGCCAATCCTGGCCTCATGTCGCCTTACATAAAAATGATTTCAATGAGTGCACAGAGTGAGGTAAGCAGATTTTAATTAAGAATATGTACCGAGTGATATCAGGAGAGACGACTACGCGCATCTAAGCAGTCAGACCTGCGCGCAGCTTCAAAATACAAAGACAGTTTACACAGATTAGTTTGTTGAAGACATTTCTGTGGGATGGACGGAGAGCTAAAGAGAGAGAGAGAGAGAGAGCTCTTCAGAACGGGGATGAGGAGGATGAGGAGTGGATATGGAGTGGACAGATGTGCTCTAATGTGTTTTGGCCAGATCGCTGCAAGGACAAAAACACAAGCACACACACACACACACACACACACAAGTCAGTCAGCCAGCCTATCTATTATCTTTTCCTTTATGTTACTCTTGGTGGAAGCAAGAAAAGAGTGTTAAATCGCTCCTCTTGCTATTAATACACCGTCGCTTTATGCTTCTTTCTCCATTCGTGGGTTTATTTGGTAGAAAATGTCACCTTGTCATCCGTGGTCATGGTCATGTATACAAACCCACATAAATTCACACACACACGGGCGCACACACACACACACACACACACACACAAATTCCCTGTTTACATGGAAAGAAACCTAATGTGTCATCCAACCGTCCGGTGCATCCTCTGCCGCTGATTTTAGCCAATCACACAATTAGAGAGCTGATGACCCATCTGTCCACATGATTGGCTGATGGATGCGCCTGAGTGTGTGTGTGTGTGAGTGTGTGTGTGTCTCGGTGTGTGAAACGCTCTGACGAGCCCCCAAACACATCTAGCCAGTGACAATTTTCTTTTGTTACCCGCAACCACCAACATTTTCAGAGAGAGACACAGAGCTAATGCAAGCCCGTGAACAACTTAATAGCACTTGAACCAGTTTGCCAACTTGGAGAAATGATTTCATTCAATTAGATAATTCTCCCCCTCTCCCTCGCTCGCTCGTTCTCTTGTTCTCTGGAATGAGTCATTTGTGATATAATAGCCACATAATGGTTTGAAAGCGGGTTCGGCAGGAAAAAGACAGATGTAGGGTGAATAAAAAAGGGAAATGGCGAAGCTAGAAGAGGCTCAGGAGTCGAACCGCGCACGCCAGCGTCGTCAAAGTAAGCATCCCTACACAAAACACACATACTGTACGCGCGCAAACACACAGCGCCCTATTTGCCGTCCATTAACAGTGTGTGTTGCCGAGCGATAGGAGAGGCGATAACATCTTCTCCGATGGTATCTGTTATCGAAGTACACGCGTCCTTCAGGCGTCCATCGTGCTATCGCTCCTCTCATCTCTCCTCTATCTCTCTTGCCATCCTCCTCCCTCGCCTCCTCTCTCCTCACCTTGCCTCTGCCGTGCACTCCTTGCTCGTCATCTGTTTGTATTTCCAGAATCTTCCACCACTCATGTCGCATTATTATCTTCTTTTGTTGATGTCAATTAAAGCATCAGCCTGAAGCTCAAGTCGGGTCTCCATAAAATGAGTGTTGTAACAGCACGAAGCACCCAGCCGCGAGGTCGGAGGGCCGAACCATAGAAACTGTGGAACACTCCGTCCATGTTGGGAACGAGTTGCTCCCCCATGCAAAGAAGTTCAAGTATCTTGAGCCTCCCTCGGCCACCTTGAGTGAATTTCTATCCAGAATCTGAAGATTTAAAAACTCTTCATCACCTTAAACCTGCTGATCAACTCTCATACCGTCCACAGAGAAGGCCGCCTTAATTGAACTCATTATAACTAGCGTTGCCTATAAATCTTCTGCAGTTGCCGTCTTTTGCAGTGATCTGGAATACTAAGATTCCTAAAACAGATCTTTCCTGGTTAAATAAAGGTTTAGAGCGCTGAGTCGGAGGGCAAAGCTCTTGATTTTCCAGTCCATCGTGGTCATTGGGTTGGGTAGTGACCAAAATAATGAGATGGCAGATACAAGCAGCCGAAATGGGCTGAGTGAGAGACTGCAACCCAACCAAGAGAAGATGGATAGATGTGGCTAGTTGTTTTTGGGCCGCAATCCAACGATCGGTTCAGTGAGATTCGAGAAGCTGCTGGCTGAATGTTTCGCTCTTTGTTAATAAGAGTTATTTAGAGAGCATTATGTCGGCTTTTAGTTAACAGTAACGATCTTTACGATCCGTCTTTGTAATTTACAGAACATCTTCAGCTACAGTGCTTTCAGGAAACACGTCTTGAGCTCATGACGGTTCGTGAGATGGACTCTGAGTGTGATTTTGAGGAGCGAGGCCCTGATGAGCGGAGGTGAGGAAGAAAGAAAATATTTGAATTCCTCTCTCTTTTTTATTATCCTTTAAGTTTGGAGTCTACTAACGAGGAGTGAAACCTTGAGCTGAGACTGTCTGATGATCACTGTGCCCGGCTCGACGCTGAAAAGTTTAGAAGAAGAAGTAAAATAAAGAAAAAGTTTCAAGTGTGAGCAAAGAGATTTTCATCGTGAGCTCAAATGAATGGGAGCCGATGGCTGCAGCACCTTGAAGGTGATAATAGCTTCTTACTCTTCCGCCTCTACAACATTTGTGGGAGTGTGTAAACTGTCCAAGTGAAAGCAGAAATCTATACCGACAGAATCTGAGGAGAAAGAAGATATTTTCTACGACTCTAACAACAGATTTGGATTTTCTATGTTTGAACTTTGCTCCTTGGCGGTCTTGAAAGACTTTCAACCAAACTCACACACTACCTTGTACCTAACTGACTTCAAACCAGAGCTCATACATGAGACACACACACACACTAATCAATTTCTTCTTCAAGTTTTTCTTCAAGTGGTCTCTTCAGGTAAAAGGCTGAATTAGCCGATCGCCTCCATCAAGGATTTCTGCTAAGTACTGTACTCTGCTGAAAGGAGGAGAGGGGGTGGATGTGCTGGAAGACTTCTCTCTCTCTCTACCTCTTGTCTCTTCCTGTCTTTCTCCTTTTCTTCATCACCTTTGCCTCCTCCCCCTCCACCCAACACACACACACACACGTCAAACTCCTCCAGGAGGCAATCAAGCTCTTGTGGAAAGGTTGGAGTAGTTCACGCGAACGTCGTGCTCTGAGTGGTTACTTGAGCCGCGGGGTTATGTCTTCGCCTCCACCCTCCTCTCGCCCCTAATCATCCTCCATTACCCTATTTGTGTGTGTGTGTGTGTGTGTGCATTTGAATGTGTGTTTTCTTGCAAACAAGATCCATACCTACATGTTTTTCTGTGTTTGCGCGTTTGCATGCATATCACCATAAATAATACGTGTTTGCATATGAATACTGCAGGTGCAAGTGTTTGTGTGTGTGTGTGTGTGTGTGTGTGTGTGTTAGAGGAGAAGAGCATCCTCGGAAAAACCGCCGAGGGCACGGAGGTGACGGAGGAAATGAGTGGAGAGAGAGAGAGGAGAGATTAAGGAGGTGACGGGTGAGATGGTTGATGGGAAGGAAGGAGCGGGAGCGAGGAGAGGAGCGAGGGCAGGAGGAGAGCAGGGGTGAGGAAGGGGCGTGGAGGAGGGATGGAGAGAGCGAGGAGGAGAGAGCTCTTGAGAGGAAGAGGGTGGTAATTACTCGAGTTTCCTTCTCTGTCTGTCTCTTTGCACTTTGAATGAGTTTGTGAAATGAGTCGCGATGCTCGGGTGGAGAAGAAAAACACAAGACCTCATAACGGCCGATTGTTTGAAGCGAGGTCACTCGCCCAGCTCCTGTTCTAGCACGACACTGGCTCAGAAGATTCTTCAGACCGTATTTATGTGTTCAACCGGCAAATATACAGAAAAATAACAACATTTTTGATCGAGTAATCTTTTGAGTCAGTTTGTGTCTCCGGAATAAAAATATCTTCAGATTTTGGACTGTAAGTTCGGAGGTGCTTTGAGCATTTTGGGACAATTTATTCACTTAACTTATAAATTAATAAAATTCAATCAACAAACACAATCATAATACATAAATAATCAGCCACCGCAAACACTCTAACAAACTTAGGACTAAATATCAGATCGCAGAGCCGTTCAAGGCTGCAGCTGACAGTAATGATGCATGTGCTAACCTATGGCCATGCCCTTGTCAGAACACTACCACTGTATCGGCTGATGGATGGAAGGATAGACAGAAGGATGGAGACAAAAGAAAGGATGGGTGGATAGAGAAGAGAGGGAGCAGTGATGGATGGAGGTGGTGTTGAAAGCGCGAGATGGAGTAATTGATGGAAAGGGACAGAGATCATAAGGAGACGGCAGGTGGAGGAGATACTCGGCGGGTGAGCTTCGGTATGTGGCTTTTATTGAAGGGACAGATACACTTGTTCCCTCACACCGCTGCTGATTTGTGTTTTATGTGTGAAAGAGAGAACGCTGTGTGTTTGTGTGTGTGTTAAAGGGTCAAAAAGGCGTCGACCTCGACACTTGTCTTTTTTTTAAATGATAAATCGCTCTCTGATTCTCAGCAGGAGGGACAAAAACCTCTCTCATCTGTCTCCTTTCCCGCCATCCTCTCTGTCTTTCTCTCGCTGCTCCTCTTTCTCCTTTACGCCGCAGGAGCCTGTTCTTTGACAAAGGGCTAAAAAATGAAGTCAAGAGGTGGCAAAGCTTCCAACTGGAGGAGCATCTTTCACCAAGGCGGGGGAGGCCGACCGGTCGGGGAAGCATTGTGCAACTCTTCCGATGTTGTTGTAATAAAAATGAAAGGTGTGCTGTGAAATAAATCTCACATACAGCTCTGAAATATTGTGTCGCATTTGGACTGTACTTCATCCTCAGTTCCAGAGTCGGTAATTTAATGAGAATATAAACACGTTTGTTTCCAGGATGCTCATGAACGCAGCCACACCAACGTGACAACGTAATGTGCAGACGTAAAGTCCTGGACAAGGTAGAAGTCTGAGATTGTGGAAGGAAATCCAAAGATTTACCAATTTATGACGACAAAAAACAGAAAAAAGCAGCAATACTTCATCTGACAGCTGATGAATCAATAAAGAGTCAATCGTGTTTAAACTTTTGAGCCGAGTGCGCTCATCTCCACTTCATTTCTTTTCCATTAGTCCTCTGCGGCATCTCCCCGGTGACCATCTCCAAACAATCATCCATCCTGGCCGAGCATCTCCAAGACACACACTACATCCTGAGAGCTCCCTCGACCTTCCTGTCTTCCCTCGCACGTTCTTGTCTCTCGTGTTCTTCCTGTTCTTCCTCCTCTCCTCCCCCGCCCGGCTCATTATCTTCAGAGACTCTCTCTTTCTCAGCCTGCCGGTCACTGTTACATCCTCAGTGGCCTCCCAAGAGTATTTAATTTCACCGCGTGTGCTTGTGTTTGCTCTGCGGGGACATTCTTTTCAGCATCAAGAGTGTCACCTTTTAAGAAGAACGACAATCAAACAATGTTTCCCTCTCTTCTTCCAGCCTCCATCCCTCTCTCTCTCTCCTCGTCCTTACAGAGGATTAACACATTTATTTGTTCTTCTTATCCTCGGCGACGCGTGCTCGTTCCCTCGTCTTTTATCCTCTCTTTTTCCCGTCCTTCCTCTCTCGTCTTAGCAGCTGCTGTGTGTCAGCTTTTCAAACCGCTGTTATCAGTTCTTTTTCAGTGTTTACTGAAGAGAGAGTGAGAGGGGACATGTCGAACACGACATGAGTAACACCAAACATGGTGCCATTCAACATCACTGTGCTGGCATGAGACTAAAGTACCTACAGTGGACTGAACGCGTGTACGTTTCAATGTCTTTACTTGTATATGTGCTTTAATATGAAAACAGAGATAACGTTCTGCACTTCTTATTGTGATTTATTTGCTTCAGTTAAGAACTCAAATGTGAAATTTTGAGAGATTCGTTCAAGCATCAATATAAAGCATGCAGACAGGGAGCGGGGCCAGTGTCGTGCCAGAACAGGAGCTGGGAAAGCGGGCAATGCAACCTTCCAACTAGAAGTCCAAAATCTGAAGATATTTTATTCCAGTGACGTAAAACAGAAACAAACGAACAAAGAAATGCTATTTTTCTGTATATTTGCCTATTTAACACAAAAATAATCTTTAGTAATGTAAACATAACAAACACACGTGTACACTCTGAAACTGGGCTTGCTACCCAATGTCCTAACGTCTATGTGGCTCTACAAGGAACTGTTATTGTTATTTTAAGGGTACTTGCCCTATTTTAAACTACAGAAGCACCAGACTGACAGACGAATGAACAGGATCTCACGTCCCCTTTGGATCATTACCGAGCGCTTTTAAAACAATACCAGTTCCAGGATTTTCCACCCAATCCCCGATAAAACAATAAGAAAGGAAACTCTCCTCCTTTTCTATTTGACTTTCCGAGCCGCTTGGAAGGCATTATTCCCCCGATCTCCCATTCCCACCGAGAATCACATTGTTCCAGCAAGTATAAATAGAAATCAAGATGAAGTAAGTTGGAGACACAAACTTTTTTTTTCTCTCTCTCTCTTTAAAGCGAATCCACTTTTTAAAACCATCTTCGTCCGTGGAGTCCAAAACGATAAGCCGGGGAATAAACTAAACCACTAATGCTCGTCCATGTTTTCCTTCAAACGGGCCTTCAGTCGCAGTAAAAAGGACTTCTGTCTTGGCTGCCATTATGCCGTATAGACAGACAGTATGGCACTAGAAAGAGACGTGTCAGAAACCATATGCTCGCTTGAACACAATAGCTGTCGCGTAGCCGCGACTATCCTCAAGACGACGCGGGCAGACACAAACAAACACACACTCAGGTGAAGATATGAACACACACACACTAAAGAAGGTGGAAATATTCCCCTCCAGTCTCGTGACTCTCAGAAATGTCGTTTTCTGGCTCGGCCCGGCCTCCTTTCTTTGCTTTTCTTCTGCCTGTTTGTCTGTTTCTGTGCCATGCAGTGAAAACAGGACGCATGTGACAGACCAGGAGGCTCCTCGCTGTCCCTGGGCGCCACGAGAGTGTGTGTGTGTGTGTGTGTGTGCCTTTGTGTGTGCGTGTGCATGCGTTCCTCTACATGTGTGTATGTGTCAGCAAGATAGATGGACGCAGCTGTCAGCTTAACACTTCCTGTAACCCCGTCCGCTGACCTTGTGTTAACCTGGAAGTATTTCTCAACACCACGGCTGAAGTCTTCCTGTTTGGAGGCGCTCCAGGGTTAAGCAGCTTGCCCGTCTCTCTCACACACACACACACACACACACACACACATAGACACAAACAAATTCAAGGATGTACCCGCTCGAGTATCTTGTCTGCGGACCTTCAGAGAGTCAGAAAAACATGTCAAACACTATCAGACTCGCACTTCTCTCGCTCGTGTTTCGCCGGTCTTCGTTGGTGCAGGACCTTCACCCTCGCTGCGATCGCCTGACCTCGCTCCTCTCTTCAAATCTTCATGAGGAAATCTAGATGCTGCAAGATATCGGCCGCATAAAATCCATCAAACGACATCTTTCCAGCCGGAGCGGCTGTGATTCCTCATCTTCGGCATTGTCATGAAACACTCGTTTTTCTACTCTCCCGTGAGCGGATGAATAAAAGAGCAACGATAAATGAATAACTAGCTGTATGAATAAAAACAAAAGGTGACGTGACCAATATGAACGGCCCTCCGGACGCTTCGCTGTATGTGTGTGTGTGTGTGTGTGCTGCATGCTTATGTGAGTGCCACCTCGGTGTGAATGTGTGTGTGGGAAAGGAGGAGGGAGGTTGGAGAGTGCAGAGCTCCACTCGAGAGGCCTTGTTGGGGCGTCGAGGCCTGGGGCTCGCCTGAAGGCACAGCCCGTCTGGAGGAGCCCTTAGCTGGGCAGCAGCTGAATAAAAGATGGGAGGGAAGTGTCAGTCTGGAAGGCTAGGAGCGCTGGGACGGCCCCGCGCCTCAGCGCTGAAGACAAACAGATGCTAGCTGAGACAGAGAAGACGGGAAGAAAGAGAAACTTGTTTCATAACTCTAAAAATATCAATCTACGTATGAATTATAACTGTGTATTAAGACGGCCAATATGAAGCAATTTAATCTAATTTAACGCATCAGATCATGTTTGAACTAAAAACCGGAGCAAAGTTGAGGGTTTCCCTCTGAAACTAACAAAGAAACAGCAGAAAGTGTTCGAAGAGGAACCCAAACAAGAGCCGATTAACCGGCTCCCTCACTCACACTCACTGTCTGTGTCGCTGAACCGCTGCTCGCTCTCTGTCTTAAACCTCTTCGTGTCTCTGCTCTGCAGTTGCATTGCGAATCAGACTCAGATTTAGAAGCTGCTTCATGAAATAAACAAAGCAACAGGTCGAACGTCAGAGTCTGGAGGCCGTCAGTTGGATCCAGTTCAACGCACTACCCCCATTGAAATGAATGGAAAAAGCTGCAGTGTCCATGGATTTATTGATTTATTGATCTTTAATTTGATTATTTTCGCAGCAGCTCGTCTCTCGCTGGACGTCTGAGAATGAATTCACGGACAGTTTCCATTTTAAATGTCTCGTTTTGCTGCACAGCGCTCCCTCCTCTCTCTCTCTCTCTCTCTGTGCTGTAAAACACTGCATGACTCGTAAGTGTGTGTTAATGAGTTGAGTGTGTGTGTGTGGGCAGGGGTGAGTACTGTATGGGTGTGTGTGTGTGTTTGTATAAGTGTTTTGCATTTGAATGGAAGCTGAAGAGCTCCGACGTGTTTCACTAGCACTCTGCACAAACATAGCTAGTGTTTCATAGACAACGCTCACACCTACTCAAGTGTGTAAGAGTGTGTGTGTGTGTGTGTGCAGACACATTATCAGTGATTGTAAATAACAAGGATGTCGCTTGGTTGTAGATTAAAAAACGTCTTGTTACTGTGACAGAACTCATAACATACTCATGACAACTGTACTGAGGCTTAAAGTTCTGCAGGATTAAGAGCGCGGACGCTTTGATTGACAGCCGGGCGGCTTGTTTGAGCCACCGGGCTTCATGTGACCCGCCCATGATTCTAAACGCTCCTCAGAACCGTGCAGGTGACCTCACGGATACATCGTCCATTTTTACGAGATTTGCGGACAGAATAAATAAAATCGGACCCGTCAGCCTCGTCCTGTTTGATTTACGGCGTCGGGTATGAAAACTGGATAGTCGACGGCAAGCTGGGGCATTTTTTAATGCGTTATAGCCGCGGTCTGCTGTCCGACTACACTAAAGAGAGCAGAGAAGACGAGACCACAGAAAGCGTCAGAGAAATGAAGGCTGGATGTGAAAGTACGAGGCGGGGAAATACTAACCAGGAGGGTGAAGCGACAGAGAGCGATAGAGGCAGAGGTGGAGGACTGAGCACGTCCTGCGTTAGTTATCTCGGCCTCTCAGTGTTAGCTGATAGAATTGAAGTGTTTAGCATATATGCTAATCGTTCACACAGGCACAGGATTAACGCCGCGCTCTGCCAAGAGTCCTCTCCCTCCGCCCAATCCCTCCATCCATCCACTCCTCTGGCAATACCTTTCTCTCTTTACCTTTCCTCCGTCCACACTCTCTCTGTTTCCACCACCCGCCCTCCGCCTCTCGCTCTTTCCATCTCCCTCTGTTTTATCGATGAGCACTCTGGAAGACACGCTGCTCTGCGAGTCGAACAAGACAGCGAGAGTTTTACATCTGATGGACGCTCGCAGACACACACACGGCGATCGGCTCGATGCGGGCTAATAATAGATGATTGGTCATCATGGGTGGCGAGCTGAGAAAAGCGCGCGGTGGGAGTTTATAAAAATGAATATATTAGAGAGTGAAAGGGGGACGGGTGGGGGTGCAGAGGTGGAGACAGGATGAGGAAGAGAGAGAGCCGGATCGAATTCAAGCTCCGAGGTTATCTCGCTCATCCACAGTGGCCGCTGTGCAAATATTTTACTAAAGATTTCATGGCAACACACACACAGGCCGCACTCAGGCTTGAGCTTTATTTTTCTCTCTGTGGCCGTGACAACCCGCCACACACACACACACGCACTGACACACACACACACACACAGGCCAAAGTCCTTTAAAAGCCACAGGATGTTTTACGCTCTGTATCTGTGTATCCAGTCGATGTCATGGCTCCCATTTGTGGAAGTGATTTTAGGTCCTTAGCCAGATCAGTGGCCTGAAGCTCAGGTGTGTGTGTGTGTGTGTGTGTGTGTGTGTGTGTGTGTGTGTGTGTGTGTGACTGCCCTTCAACACAGCGGGAGGGTGAAGGCAGGGAGGGGGTTAAGTGTTTCAGAGGGGGCAGAGCTGGACGAGCCGGCCTCTGACTCGGTCCGGGGATTACGGTCGGTGGGCGCCGCGCTTCAGCTGCGACGATGATTGATTAAAAAGTTGTGATCAACAGAAGCAGAGCGATTGATCTGCGTTCAAGTGGCGCTGACTTTGACTTTTATTGTGAAATTCTATTACCCATTTCCTGTTTGTAGTCCAGACACAAATAAAAAGCGACAGACGACAAATTAACGAGACGTTTTAAACACTAAGTTTCTCTCCTCGACTGTGTCTTGATAATTTCTAATAACAAACAAATCCTCATAATTTAGACTTCTGGGGTCGTTTTAAATATTTAAATGACTTCATTTAAGTCGTGGTAGTAGCAGTAGCATTCATCATCGGCACTGTGGTCTTTTATTTTGAAAGGCAGCACCCTGATATTTACTGCAGCATGTTAAAAACAGAGAAGAAGACACGCAGAGTATCTGATATATGTTCTGTTATCCTCAGTCACAACACTGCTGCTGGCTACATCCATACATGCTGATGTATGTGAGTGTTTATAAATATGTAGATAATTAGAGCGCCGTTTGATTGCACACACACACACACACACACACACACACACACACACACACACACACACACACACACACAGATTTTTGCTTATTATTCTCCTTTTCGTCGCCCTCGGGCGATCTGCGTCTTCCACGCGACAGCGTTTCCTTCAACGTCGGCTGTAATGGGCTCTGAACCACGTTTACGAGCCTCGAACACACAAAACAAACCCTGACCCATTAGTGTCCGTCCGGATTCACCGCCTGCCGCTCTGCACGTGCGCTCCCATCAAGGCTCGACCTCCACACGCAAACGTATCGTAGACACACACACACAAAGAACGCACTGTAAACGTGGCTAATTCTTATGAATCGTCAGTTTGGTGAATTTTGAAGCGTGTGTCGGCTCGGTGAGATCAGCACCTCGGACAGAGCTCGATCAGTTTATCACAACTAACATCTCATTTTTTTATTAATTTAATCATCGTTTACTTTGATTATCACACGTCGTTCTCGTACAACAACCCAACACGCACTAACATAACTGCTCCCTTAAAATCAGTGACTGAGGTAAATATTCAAACATTCAAACACGGGAATAAAGATCATTTAAAGATTTCTAAACCAGACTACACCTTCAGGATTTTACCTGAACTCTGTATGAATCAAACCTGAACCACCCTCCAAACACCGGCCGTCCTCCGTCCTCCCCCATCATCAGGTAAACACGGCGTGTTGTGACAGTTTATTTCGTCCTGTTGTGTGATTTGTAAAACTAAAAGTGATGCAGCGACTTCTCCTGTGTCTGCAGCGTCTACACTTTTCTCTCTCTGCTGTTATCTCCCTCTGTCTTGGCATCTCTCCCTCTCTGTTCCTCCATCTTTCTGCCCACTCTCTCTCTCTCTCTCTCCCCCTCTCTCTCTATGTCTCTCACCCTCCTCCTTGCAGATAGTGGCAGACTACAGCACGGTCCTGGTGTGAGGTCACAGGCAGCCTTCTTGTAGCATATGGACTCGTTTCCTTCCAAGAAAACCCGGCCAGCCAGATGAGACCACACACATGCACACACACACACGGTGCACCGACACACATGTATTGTGTGTTTTGCACAGCTTCAAACACACACACACACACACACGCTCACACTGGCAGAGGTGGAAGTGTGTGAGATTAAAGAAAACCGCGAGCTATCTGATCTCGCTTGTCATCTTCTCTGTGACCCCTCAATCTACTTGACTTGGAGTAATCTTGGTCTTAACACACACACAAACACACACACACACACACACACACACACACACACACACACACACACACACACACACACACACTCCATATGCCAGTAATCCACTGAAGACTAAGTGAAGAAGTTGAAGCGCACACACACACTTATTCACTCACACTTAATCACACAGGCAAAAATATAGTGTCGTCTGCCGTCGTCATAATCTGGCACCAACTCGTGATCACACACACACACACACACGCACACACACACACACACTCCAAGTGAGCCTTGTAATCTTAAATGAGAGTCTCAAACACACACACACACAAGTTAAGTGGTATCGAGTAATCTGAAGCGGGCTTCAGTGTGAGCTCTTGGACACACACACACACACGAGCATATGCATGACTCTCACACACTCTCTCTCTCACACACACACAGAGCTGGTAATCTTCCAGCCAGCTGAAGTGTAATCAAGAAGGAGACAGCCATATGTCTGAGGGTGCTGAGCCTTGGCCTCTCTCCTCCTTCTCAACTGTCTCCCTCTCTCAGGCTCCATTTCATTCTTCACATCGATCTCCTCATTTGTTCCTCCGTCACAATGTTTCCTTCATTTTCCGTCAGAGCCACTTTGACTCACTTAAAAAGACGCGGCTGCGTCGTGCAGATGAAGGCCCGTCGTGTCATCTCAGGTCGATCTTGAGGATTTTATCAGCGTTTAAATGAATCAATCCAGAAATCTGCATGTAGGTGGATTTATTTGTGTTTTTATGTCTCTAGCAGGCTGTGTGTGTGTGTGTGTGTGTGTGTGTCGGTCCCCTGTGTGGAGACAGCTGGTGTGGCAGTGACCCCGGCTGGAAGGAAGCCTCGTTCTTTTTCATGTCTCCCTTCTCCGCAGCTCCCGGGGCCGCGCAGGATCGCGAGTTTTTCGAGCGACGGTGGTTCCAAAAAAAAATTCACTTCCTGCTGATAAAAATATATTTAATCAAACTCCGAGCTCAGTTCTGTAAAATGATTTCATTCAATCCTCCCGTCTCTGTTTTCTTATCGTCTATTTTTTCCCTCTCCTCTTTCAGCCGTGTCTTAATCCTCCACCCGTCCGCTCCCCCTCCGCCTGATGAAATGACCATATCTAATCCTCCGTTCCCCCTCAGGGAGCCATGTAACTGTATTAAGACAGTAAATCCATGTTCTTACAACTGCTACAGATGTCTTTCTTTATTATCCCCTCTGTCTCTTCACGTCTTCCTCTTAAATCTTCTAAATCTGTTCTTCGTAATCTCGTGTTTGATTTTCTGAGACAAAAAATGGCACATGTTTAATCTCACGTCATGTTTTTTTTGTGTTTGTCTTTTGTCCGTTTCCTAAAAGTCTGACGACGTTTGGCGCTTTTCAGGAATTAAATTAATCTGCTCGCGTAGAAGAACATCAGAAACTCCCCAAAGAAACGTTGGTCATTGTGATGATTTGCAGTTTGAGCTTTCAGGTGTCACTTTAAAATTATATTTACTTTATTTAAGGAGGACACAAACATCAGCGGGTGACGCTAAAGTTTGAGCAAATGTGTCACCAGACATCCAAAGATTCGCCTCATCCTGACCCGATCCGTGCAGACAAACAACAACAGGCGAGTCCTCCGTCTTCTCTCGAGCAGATTCATCCTTTTCCTCGTGCTGATGTGGGATGATGGGAGGCAGATTACCACTGTTCATCAGTTTGACTCCAGCAGCTGGTGCACACTGTACATCTTTATTACTCCCTCTTCCTGCCTGTCTCTCTCTCCCTCTCTCTCTCCCCCTCCAAGAACACAGCAGCAATGTGCAGATGTGTCTTTTCTTCTTCATTACACATTAGCCACTCATCCTGGTGGACAGCGAGTGTGTGTGTGCGTGTTTCCTTTGGAGTCTTTCCAGGTGCCTCAGTGCCACCCTGCTGATCAGACAAGCAGAAGAAAAGCTCATGTGTTTTTCTGCTCCATCGACTGCAGCCGCCGCTTCGCTCGCGGAAGCAGGTGCCAAAGACGCAAAGACCGACCGAAGCGGCCTCGTCTTTAGACTCCATCCGAGCCTCCTCCGTGACGCGATAATTAAGATATTCTAACGTCTCTGTCCGTCTCATCATGCTCGTTGGCATGCGGCCTGTGCCGCTGGACTGCAGGCGTTTGCCTCAATGCCTCTGGGCAGATAGATGCGCACACATGTGCATGCGAGGGGCGGCACAGGTTAAAGAAGGAGAGAGGACCAGCTGCTAGCTTTCTAATGTTTAACAGCATATAAAGAGGAGATGGTGGAGGAAGAGCGAAGATGGATGCAGGTTATCACACGAGCAGAAGCATCAACGTCCTTCAGGAAGTCCTCGGTGGATAAAATCACTGGCTGATCAGCTCCAACAGTGCGACCCAAGTTAAACACAAGCACGCGTTCGGGTTCACGTGGTCATTTCTAAGATGCATGGAGCGTAATCAGGCTTTTCAGATCAATCGAACATCAAACTCGGCTCAGTGTGTGAGTTTTATCCTCTTAACACCCAAAACACACAGAACGGGCGCTCGATCGAAGGTAAAGAGAGGAACACGCTACGGGACACAGGAGGCCAACATAACACTGTTAGAGGTGACATGTTTCTTTCTATCTGCACTAAAATACAGTCAAATCAGCCAATTTTCCATATGGGAAGGAATCCGTCCTCTCTTCCTGGGCGTGGACGGCGTCGTGCAGTACTGCTCTTTGCAGCACGGCTGAAAAACAATGTGAAATGACACCACGCTCACCTTTTGGACCTAAAAAGAGACACTGCGTGTAACGTTTTCCACAGGAAAAGGGATGAAGGTATGCGTGCTGCGATACAGGCGGACAGAAAGCCACACCGACGTACGAAAACACGCACAGCCTGACAGACAGACAAGGCGGCCGTGCAGACAGACAGTTCAGGGGTCATCCACGCTCATCTACTGTTTTTTAGTGGCAGCTAAAATTATTCTCCTCTAATGGTGTGAAACATGCTACATTATTAAGCTGTGCACACGGTGATGGTAGCAAGGTGAGCTACATGACTCAGTCTCCTCAGCAAATGAAATAAAAAGAGCTGAAACACAAATGTTTGCTGCAGCCACTTCAAAATGAAACTAATTTTCTTTGAATCATTCATAATTTATTTAAATCCATCTTTCATAAACACCGGAGGCTCTGATTAAAGACGAGCTGCTTCATCTCAGCGTGACCTTCAACACTCATTTCTGCAAGACAGAAAACTGGGCAGGATTGATGCGGAGTTCTTTGGTTCAGACCCGACAATACATACATATATCGCGTGGCGTCCCGCAGGGTTCAATCCTGGGCCCTCTTTGATTTGCTCCTTTTTGAGACACTGACAGTATAAAGAACGGACAGCGCATCCGTGACGTGACGAAGAAGGTCCTACAGCTCGCTGTGCCAGCATTCAAAACGCTTCAACAACTGGATGCAGGTAAAATTTAATTTTTCAGGGCTGCGACAATGAAAGGCCAAACACAGAACATTTGGTTTACATTTGAAGAAACTCATTCATTCATTAAAGTGGATTCTGCAGCCTCCGCCAACGTTCCAACAAGCCTTAAGCGCCCCACTTGTGTTTTTTTAAATCTTTTGCACCGGCTTCCACTTAGCTATAGAAAGGATCTTAAAGTGCTGCTGGTGGGTTTTTGTCAGCGAGCGCTGGGGAACAGCGATAACGAGGTGTGCCTATTTTCCTTTTTTAATTTGAGGAAGATCTTGTGCGTCAATGCTTGATGACAGAGGAAACTCCTGGTGAGCTGCCAGAGGTCTGTTCAGAAAAGATGAACTCATTGTGTGAAGAAAAATCACAATTCATGGTGTCCAAACGCCCAATGTCTGGATCTGGATTGAGCGTTGGGATTAATATTCTGGTTTTATGTCTGATTTTTAAGTGTTTTTTTGTTGTATTCTTTATAAAAAGGAACAGTTTCCACACTGACGTTGTTGAAAAGCCTGTTAAGTGCCGGTACGGACACACTGGCCTGGTGACTTCCTCACACCAGATGTGTATAATGGGTGCTGACAGATTTACTCTTCCTGATGTTTAACAAAATATAAGAATGCACGCCACACCTACAGCACGCGGGTACGTTCACATGAATGCACGCAGTCTACAAAGACGCGTACGCTGACGGGCTATAAGTCAGGACTCGTTATTTCAGCACAGGAAACACAAGGGCTGTCTTAAAAACCTGCTTACCTCATGGTCGGCCCCATGAGTAACACACAGCGCTGTTTTTATAGTGGCATTGTTCTGCTATGTGGACAGTTCAGATCAAGTTCAGGACACTGGTGAAGAGTTTTAGAGCAAAGAAAAGCAGCCAGTGTATCTGACGATATATATATATATCTGTATCGACATATTCGTTGTCCAATATGTGCACAATCTATTTTTGTTACAGCTCAAGAATTTTCTACGTTGACGTCAGTCTAATATCTGCATCAGTCGGCTCTGCGATCCATTACTGCAACATGAATATCAGAAGAAAGGAAAATCTAATTAAAATATTCAACTCTGATCTCATCAGCGTTTAATCACCTGAAAATAAGAATCGTTACATTTTTGGTCGCCTCCGTTTTCAGCTTTTTTTAATCGCTGTAAAAAATAAAAAAATTACGGTGAAAGGCCGTAAAAGACGCTATCTAACGGGAATTTATACAGATTAAAGTTAATCATACAGTCAAAGAACGTATCTAGGAGGAGGCAGATTTATTCCTAAATATTAAAATGAACAGAACCGCGTCAAGAAGAAAATCTCCTGATCCGCAGCTCGACGTATCAGGCCGATAAAACACATTTTAAATTAAATTCCTCTGATCTGAGTTTATTTTTATTCAAATGTTGTATTATTTTCAAACTATAATGTGTCTTAATTTAATTTGAAAAATATATTTCACAGGTTTATCCAAGCACCAGCACAGGGAGGTCGTACTCATACCAGACACAGTGGATATACACTATGAGCGCGCTCAGTCACTCATCGTCTGATACTTCCTGCTCGGGGTCAGACGAGAGGTGAAACGACTTTTACTTCCTGGGTCAAAGGTCGGGGGCAGGTGCAGGATCGACCTGCAGCTGCATCCGCGAGGATGTGGCAAAAAACACCCCGTGTGTGTGTGTGTGTGTGTGTGCAATCAGTTTTTTTATAACTTGTAACCAGACACACACCTTTAGATTCAAGATTTCCGGATAACACACACACACACAAAATGAGTCACTTAGGTGCATCCCAGTGTTTCCTGTTATTTCTTTCAGCGTATGTCGCTTTTTCATCGCACGTGTTCCTTTTAATATGTGCATATTGTCATGTAACACACACACACACACACACACGCAATTTACCATTGATTGAACCGACTCAATACACTCACAGACAGTGCCGGCTTGAAGCAGGAGGACACAGCCTGTGGCAAGGTGATTGAGAGAGCACAGTGTGTGTGTTCTGTGTGTGTGTGTGTGTGTGTGTGCTTGGCTGGCAAGAACAACTGGTGACATCTGCAGATGAGTGGCATTAAAGACATGAAAGGCACATTTTACGTATCTGTCTCTCCTTTCTTTGTCTTCCTGCAACTATCTATCTATCTATCTATCCATCTATCCATCTATCCATCTATCTATCCATCCATCCATCCATCCATCCATCCATCCATCCATCCATCCATCCATCCTCTCTCAGATGTGTCGGGGTCTTTAGTAGTGTGATCCAGAATCGCCTGCCGCTGCTCTTTGGGCTTCAAACACACAAGGTGAGATCAGCCCACATGAAACGATCATAGCGAGAGACAAAAAGATGGAGGGGAGAGAGAGAAAGAGGGAGGAGGGAGGAGGGAGAGGAAAAAAAATCATAGGGAGGCGAGCGGCAGGAGAGGATGAAAGTGAAAGGGTGGCAGAGGAGAGAGAGAGAGAGAAGGAAGCGATTAATCTGTTCTAAACTACCGATAACTTAAGACTTCATTTATTTCACAGCGTCCATCTCAAACAGAGATATTAAAAGTGCAGGACAGTTTAAAACTGCTCATCAGACACTGAAAAGCGAGCGTTCACAAACTAGCTGTTCAGTACCAGCTGCTCATTACTCAGCAAAATCACCTCCAATTTACTCAACACCTAAAAATACAAAGTTTCCTCAGGAGCAGGGAAGCGTGGCTTTCTTCAGTCTGACAGAAATGCAGCTTGATTCTGAGCTGAACGTGACAAAGAATAAACCAGTTCCTCCGTCTTCACATATCTTGACATGACACAGCTGAACCTGAAGCAGACGCAGTACGGTCTGAGTATCACACACGTCAGGCCCGAGAAGTTCAGGCAAGCCTGCACAACTCTTTTTAAAACGTTCACCCTCTCCTCACAAGGACGGCTGAAAATCAAAGCGCTCCTCCACGTCCAAGAAGCCACTGTTCTCATCAGGACAGCTGTTTGAGTCTTCCTGTGTCTGCCTCGCAGCAGTCGTGGCCGTAGCGAAGCTCTGGGCAAAGGGAAGTGAAGGGCACCGCTCGCTCAAGGCAAAGCCCGGTAGGTAAGTGTGACTCACACACACAGCTCACTCTTACACTGGCTGCAGCTTTGTTGTACTTTTACATTTACATCTTTCATGGAGCGCAGTAATTGGTGTTTTAGCATCTTAAATGCTCTTTTGTCTGGACACAAAACGCAGCAAAGGTGCGGAGGGAAGGAAGGAATTTTAATCGGAAACGTTCTGAGGAAAAGGTCAGACTTCGTCTTCGGCAGCCAGATTTTCACCTTAATTAAGAGAAACCGCTGAAGCACCTGAGTAAAATCTGCAACTGTGAGCAGGAGAGAGTTTAACCGTGGCTGAGATGAAAGTCCAGGTAAATATAACGCTGCCGTGTTTCATTGTTTACTGTGACACGTTTTAATTATGCAACATCTGAACTGAATCCTGCTGATCAAACGCAGGTACGTGTAACATTTTGTGTGCTTTAGTGCCATTTGGCGCCCACGACGATATAGAATAAAAAAACAGATTTTATTTTATGCATGAGAGGGATTTTATTTAGGGGAGAACGCCGTGTCCTTGAACTCACCACGTGTTCTGGTTCTTTCTCGTCTTTTAACGGGCCGGTGGCAGTTAGCGGTGTAGTGTAGAAGAAGATGTGCCCATGTGTCTCGCTGTTTTGGACGCGACTTCAATCTCCACCTCCGCATCGACCAGCCGCATTGAATTCAACGCGGAGCCGAGCGGAGGCCCGTTCACGGACCACGACGGACCCGGACTCCTGATTCTTATTTTCAGGTGATGATAAATTGATGAAGTCAGAGTTCTGAATATTCTGAATAGAAATCTAACACGCCGGACCTCGAAGTCTAACATAAGAGCGCCGCTCGCTGAGCGTTTTGTCGCTCCGACGCCGCTGATAACCGAGATAATTATGCTAATGCTAACGGCGCTGCTAGCCTCCGCGGGTGCACGGTGTCAGCGTTTCTCACGTGACCTGAGACACTCCGCGAAATGTCAGCCTCCGCCTCGCGTGTGTGTAAGTGTGTGTATGAACGTGTGTT